>SJYX01002812.1:512767-530442 GCA_006410675.1 Oreotragus oreotragus | reverse complement strand
CTCTTTGCGACCCCATGAATCGCAGCATACCAGACCTCCCTGTCCACCACCAAGTCCCGGAGTCTACCCAAACTCACGTGCATCTAGTTGGTGATGCCATCCAGCCATCTCGTCCTCTGTCATCCCCTTCTCCTCCGGCCCCCATCCCTCCCAGCATCAGGGTCTTTCCCAGTGAGTCAACTCCTCATGAGGTAGCCAAAGTATTGGAGTTTCAGCTTTAGCATCAGTCCTTCCAATGAACACCCAGCACTGATCTCCTTTAGGATGGGCTTGTTGGATCTCCTTGCTGTCCAAGGGACTCTCAAGAGTCTTCTCCAACACCACAGTTCAAAAGCATCAATTCTTCGGCGCTCAGCTTTCTTCACAGCCCAACTTTCACATCCATACATGACCACAGGAAAAACCATAGCCTTGACTAGACGGACCTTAGTCGGCAGAGTAATGTCTCTGCTTTTGAATATACTATCTAGGTTGGTCATAACTTTTCTTCCAAGGAGTAAGCGTCTTCTAATTTCATGGCTGCACTCACCATCTGCAGTGATTTTGGAGCCCAAAAAACTAAAGTCTGACACTGTTTCCACTGTTTCCCCATCTGAGCACCTAAGAATTGATGCTTTTGAACTGTGGTGTTGGAGAAGACTCTTGAAAGTCCCTTGGAATGCAAGGAGATCCAGCCAGTCCATCCTAAAGGAAATCAGTCCTGAATATTCATTGGAAGGACTGATGTTAAAGCTGAAACTCCAATACTTTGGCCACCTGATGCGAAGAACTGACTCATTGGAAAAGACCCTGATGCTGGGAAAGATTGAAGGCGGAAGAAGAAGGGAACAGTAGAGGAAGAGACGGTCTCCTGCACTGGCAGGCAGGTTCTTTACCACAAGTGCCACCTGGGAAACAATGTCCATAAAAACAGCTATTCTCCGTATATAGTTGTATTAATAAGCTTAGGATGCTATAACAAATTACCACAAATGGTGTGGCTTAAACAGCAAAAGTTTTTCTCAGAGTTTTGGAGGATGGAAAGGCTAGGTCAAGGTCTGACAGGGTTCAGTTTCTGGGAAAAGTTCTCTTCCTGGCTTGTAGACAGGCTACCTTCTTACTGTGTCCTCATGTGGTGGAGGAAGGTTTGGGAGGAAGGAGAGTTCTCCGATTTCTATTATAAGAACACTCCTGTCTTTTTATCAAGGCCGCTTTTGTCCTCATTTAACCTTAGTTACCTCCGTATAGACCTTATCTCCAGACACAGTCACACTGGGGGCTCAGTTCAGTCACAGCTGATTCTTTGCGACGCCATGGACTGCAGCACACCAGGCCTCCCTGTCCATCACCAACTCCCAGAGTTTACTCAACCTCATGTCCATTGAGTTGGTGATGCCATCCAATCATCTCATCCTCTGTCGTCCCCTTCTCCCGCCTTCGATCTTTCCCAGCATTAGAATCTTTTCAAATGAGTCAGTTCTTCGCATCAGGTGGCCAAAGTATTGGAGTTTCAGCTTCAACATCAGTCCTTCCAATGAATATTCAGGACTGATTTCCTTTAGGATGGACTGGTTGGATCTCCTTGCAGTCCAAGGGACTCTCAAGAGTCTTCTCCAAAACCACAGTTCAAAAAAATTAATTCTTCAGCACTCAGCTTGCTTTATACTGCAACTCGCACATCCATACATGACCACTGGAAAAACCATAGCCTTGACTAGACGGACCTTTCTTGACAAAGTAATGTCTCTGCTTTTTAATATGCTGTCTAGGTTGGTCATAACTTTTCTTCCAAGGAGTAAGCGTCTTTTAATTTCATGACTGCAGTCACCATCTGCAGTGACTTTGGAGCCCCCCAAATTAAAATCTGTCACTGTTTTCCACTGTTTCCCCATCTGTTTGCCATGAAGTGATGGGCCCAGATGCTGTGATCTTAGTTTTCTGAATGTTGAGCTTTAAGCCAACCTTTTCACTCTCTTCTTTCACTTTCACCAAGAGGCTCTTTAGTTCTTCTTTGCTTCCTACCTTAAGGGTGGTGTCATCTGCATATCTGAGGTTGATATTTCTCCCGGCAATCTTGATTCCAGCTTGTACTTCATCCAGCCCAGCGTTTGACATGATGTACTCTGCATATAAGTTAAATAAGCAGGGTGACAGTATACAGCCTTGACATACTCCTTTCCCTGTTTGGAACCAGTCTATTGTTCCATGTCCCGTTCTAACTGTTGCTTCCTGACTTGCATACAGATTTACTTTCAAGAGGTAGGTCAGGTGGTCTGGTATTCCTATCTCATTCAGAATTTTCCGCAGTTTGTTGTGATCCACACAGTCAAAAGCTTTGGCATAGTAAAAAAGCAGAAATAGATGATTTTCTGGAACCCTCTTGCTGTTTCGATAATCTGGCAGATGTTGGCAATTTGATCTCTGGTTCCTCTGCCTTTTCTAAATCCATCGTGAACATCTAGAAGTTCACAGTTCATGTACTGTTGAACATTGGAGGTTAGGGACTTCAACATATGAATTTGGGAAGACACGTAAATTTCAGGAAGACACGTAAATTTCAGGAAGACACAGTTCACTACATTGCAACAGTTGTTGTGTAACATCTGTACAGCCACCAAAATCAGGAAGTGAACATTGACACAGTACTATAGTTGAATCCACAGACCCTAGCTGAATTTTGCCAGTTATGTCAGAAATAGTCTTTAAAGGTCCAGGGCCATTTGTTAGAATTAATTGTCATGTCTCTTTAATTTTCTTCAGTCTGAAACAGTTCTTTGGTCTTTCCTTATCTTTCATGTCCCTTTAATTTTTTAAGACTATAGATCGGTAACTTGGAAAATAACCATAAATTTGTATTTGTCTATTTTAAAAATTAGATTCAGGTTATTCAATTTTGGGTAGAAATATCACAGAAGTGATGCTGTGTTCTTAAAGCATTATGCCTATTTGGAGGAACATAATGATAATCACTGCAGATGTTGACTGCAGCCATGAAATTAAAAAACGCTTACTCCTTGGAAGAAAAGTTATGACCAACCTAGACAGCATATTGAAAAGCAGAGACATTACTTTGCCAATAAAGGTCCGTTTAGTCAAGGCTATGGTTTTTCCAGTGGTCATGTATGGATACGAGAGTTGGACTGTGGAGAAAGCTGAGCGCCGAAGAATTGATGCTTTTGAACTGTAGTGTTGGAGAAGACTCTTGAGAGTCCTTTGGACTGCAAGGAGATCCAACCAGTCCATTCTAAAGGAGATCAGCCCTGGGATTTCTTTGGAAGGACTGATGCTAAAGCTGAAACTCCAGTACTTTGGCCACCTCATGGGAAGAGTTGACTCATTGGAAAAGACTCTGATGCTGGGAGGGATTGGGGACAGGAGGAAAAGGGTACAACAGAGGATGAGATGGCTGGATGGCATCACTGACTCGATGGACGTGAGTTTGGATGAATTCCGGGAGATGGTGATGGACAGGGAGGCCTGGCATGCTGCAATTCATGGAGCTGACTGAACTGAACTGAATGTTAATCTGTCAGTTTTGTGGGCAAGAAGTTTGAGACTTTACAAATAATCCTATTCTGCGTTAAACTGTCTCTTACCAAGTTTAGCATCCATTCATGATTGTTGCTTGAGTCAGTTTTTGGTGTGATATTTGCCAAATGTTGGTTTTTAATTCCTTCATTCCTTACACATATAAAGGTTGGCATTTGATTATAAGGTGGGCTTTTCCCCTTCCGGTGTATTTCTTTAATTACTTTCATCAGTATGTATTCATGGATCGCTACTTTATTCTGTTGGTTATAGTCTTTTACTAATATTTATTTTGACACAGTTTATCCATTCAATAGATTTGGCCAGTAGGAACTCTTGAAGGTCTTGCCTGTATTCTTTGGACATCAGTCTTTGTGCATTTTACTAGTATAAGATGTTCTGAGCTCTTGTATTGATACTTTCTTTCCTGGCCTGGCATCAGCCATTTCTCCTGGTTCCTCTAAGAAACAAAGATGTTGGTATTAGGTGCCTGGGATATTATTACTTCTAGGCCTTTTCAATGGAGAGATTTAAGAAATAGTTGTATGTAGACACATACATTTATTCACTGTGTGTTTTCTGTATCTAACTATGAATTCATACCAGACTTCCAATTACAATCCAGCACCACAGGGTTTATTTCTAACCTTCTTCTGTCCCACATTTGTAACTTCCTAAATCTGTATATATTTCAAAAAGTAGCATTAATGAGATGTGTATTTTGATTGGATATGTAATATGAAAGAGAGGAGTCAAAGATGACTTGATTTTTGGCTGAGAAAAGCCGCCGCAGAAGAAATGCCATTTACAGAGATGGAGAAGACTGTAGGAGAGGAGAGAATTAAGAAATCACAACAAAGCATGTTGAGTCTGAGCTTTGTGTTAAACATCCAAGAGAGCCATTAGTTAGGCATTTGAGTATCTGAGTCTGAAGTTCAAAGAACAGGTCCAGGCTGAGATACAAATTAGTTCAAGACAATCAGTTAAACTTTTTGGACAGAAATTATTGTTTCCTTAATCAGTTATGAAAGGATAAAAAATGTATCATATTAGTAGAAAATTAGAATACAAGTAGGTAAAAGGGAAAAAACTAGAGATCTGTACTCTTAAAACTTAATTCCATATTCTTTCTGATTTCTTTCATTGATTTCTTTCTAACACAAGATTATTCTGTAATTACTATTCCCCCCCCCCAGTTGATTATTTATTTCCATTTCCGTAAATTTTCGTTTTCTCTAGTCCCAGACCACATTCAGATTTCTTCAATTGATCCAGAAATGTGGTTTACAGCTGATGTCCAAATCTGTATCCATTTCAGGAACACAGATTAGTTATATTAAATTGCTCTAAACCTTGAGTCTCTTAATCTCTCCAATAGTAGTTGAGGGTGGGGATTCCCTGGTCAGAACTTTGTATTTTCATTGCAAAGGGCCTCAGTTCAGTCCCTGGTCGGGGGAAACTAAGATCCCACAAGCCTTGGGGCATGCTCAAAAAGAAAACAAAACTTTGGGATGATTCATTCTGGGGAAGAGTAGAGATGAGGTGGAGAGGGGTCAGAATCTGACATGAATTAAATTTAAAATTTGGGGCTTTTTTCTATGGGTGAATAGAAAACACTGACGATTATGTAGGATAGGTTATCATAGAAAAGGAAAATTCTTTGTGAGGTGTTTCTGGGGACTGTGAGTAATTCATTAAAGGTGGAACTTTGAAGGGGAAGAGATGAGACTGGAAGAGAAGGTAAAAATCCAGAAAATGAGTGAAAACTAAGGTGTTTGACGTAGAGAGCATATTAAAAAGCAGAGACATTACTTTGCCAACAAAGGTCCATCTAGTCAGAGCTATGGTCTTCCAGTAGTCATGTAACGATGTGAGAGCTGAACTATAAAAAAAGCTGAGCACCAAAGAATTGATGCTAAAAGAACTGTGGTGTTGGAGAAGACTCTTGAGAGTCTCTTGGACCGCAAGGAGATCCAACCTAAAGGTTCCTTTAGTGCATCCTAAATTAAATCAGTCCTGAATATTCACTGGAAGGACTGATGCTAAAGCTGAAACTCCAATAGTTTGGCCACCTGATGTGGAGAACTGACTCATTGGAAAAGACCCTGATACTGGGAAAGATTGAGGGCAGGAGGAGAAGGGAACGACAGAGGATGAGATGGTTGGATGGCATCAACGCCTCAATGGATATGAGTTTGAGTGAACTCCAAGAGTTGATGATGGACAGAGAGGCCTGGCGTGCTGCAGTCCATGGAGTTGCAAAGAGTTGGACACAACTGAGCATCTGAACTGAAGGTGTTTGGACATTTTCTAATAAGCAGTTGGAAATCATTGACACATTTCATATGAGAAATAATTGGATAATGTTTACATATTAGAAAATGAATTTGGCCAATAAAGTATAGAATAAATTTGAGATTAGGTCCGAGGCAAGATAAACAGTTGAGATGTTATTGCAATAGTTGTCCAGGTCAAAAGTGATAACCCAGCAAAGAGCAGTGGTAGGAAGAAAAGGAGAAGAGGAAATAAATTTGGCATATATTGGAGACAAAATTGGTTGGACTTGCAAATTTATCAAAATAGGGCAAGGATTAGGTAGGGAGAAAGAAGAGCCAAAAAAGACTGCTGAAATTCTGGCTAAATATAAGAACAGTAACAGATGGACGAGGAGGAAAATTACTAATAAAATATTGAGAAATCAAGTTCAGAGTGCCTCTGAGATGTTGAAGTAGATGTGTGCGTTGACTGGTAAGGGAAATCCAGACAGGAAATCTATGAATGGTGGAGTCATTGATACACAGATGGTAGTAGTTAAATGTGGATAGTTCTGCTGACAGCATTCCATTTTCTGTTGACTGAGTGCTATTCTAAATGGTTTACAGACACTGTTTTATTATTTAATTCTTTTAACAACCCATGAAGTTGTCATTTCTCAAAGGAAAAAGGTAACATACAGAAGAGTTAGGTAATGTATAAGCCATGGCACCCCACTCCAGCACTCTTGCCTGGAAAATCCCATGGACAGAGGAGCCTGGTGGGCTGCAGTCCATGGGGTCTTGAAGAGTCGGACACGACTGAGCAACTTCACTTTCACGCATTGGAGAAGGAAATGGCAGCTTACTCCAGTGTTCTTGCCTGGAGTATCCCAGGGACAGGGGAGCCTGGTCGGCTGCTGTCTATGGGGTCACACAGAGTTGGACACGACTGAAGTGACTTAGCAGCAGCAGTAGCAGCTAAAGCTAGTAGGTGACAAAGCCAGGAATGGAACAGACTGATTTCTAACCTGAAATCTTAAAACACTGTGCTACTGACAAATCAAAAAGAGTGGTCAGGAGAGAACCTTGGGAAGCATCAGCATTTAAAGGAGGAGGATCACAGGCAAAGCTGCCTGTAACTATACATGCCCCCTGTGTATACATATGGAGGAGTAGCTAGAGACGTCAGAGGAGAACTAAGAGAGCAATTAAGACAGAGACCAAAAGAGGGTTTATTAGATTATTCTGTGTACCAGAAGCCTGGTGGAAATGATGCTTCTCTGTAGAAATAGCATTTAGAAGAATCTCGCCTTGACCCCCTGCCTCGGCCCTGAAGGGGCTGGATGCGCGAGTTGGGTGCAATGGCTTGAGCCTGGGCGGCTGCGGCAACAAGAGCTGGAGGCGGCGGCCGGCCCCAACCCCGAGTGAAGCTGCTCGCGGGCTGACTGTGCCTAAGCCTGGCATCCGTGTAGCCGGTGCAGAGGATGTCGATCCTGTGGAACCCACTCACCCGCTCCCTGTAAGTGAACATGATGAGTGGCCAGGGCCTTCGGCTGCGGCCGCGGGCGGCAGGAACGAGAACCACCGTGGTATGTGTACAACAGAGAGAAATTATGTAAGTCATTCCAAGCTGTCTCTGTTCAGAGTTATCTTGATCAAGGAATACAGATCTTAAACAACAGCAGTGAGAAATCGGGCTGGCTGTTTATCCAGTTATATCACTCGTTCACCTGTTTTTAACCTATTTATGTCTAGAACATCTATCAGTGGGTTGCTAGGAAGAGGCTCAATGTTTGTGTTTTCACCAGATCAGTTTCAGAGACTGCTTAAAATTAACCCGGACTGGAAAACCCATAGACTTCTTGATTTAGGTGCTGGAGATGGAGAGGTCACAAAATTCATGAGCCCTCATTTTGAAGAAATTTATGCCACTGAGCTGTCTGAAACTATGACATGGCAGCTACAGAAGAAGAAATACAGAGTGCTTGGTATAAATTAATGGTATGATGTCATCAGCTACTTGAATTTGCTGGACCATTGTGATCACTCTCTGACTTTGTTAAAAACGTATCAGAAATGTCTTGGAGCCAACCAGAGGCAGGATCATCCTTTCTTTGGTCTTACCTTTTCATCCCTATGTGGAGAACGTAGGTGGCAAGTGGGATAAACCATTGGAAATTTTGGAAATCAAGGAACAGAATTGGGAAAAACAAGTGAATAGTCTGCCTGACGTTTTCAGAAAAGCTGGTTTTGTTATTGAAGCTTTCACCAGACTGCCATACCCATGTGAAGGCGACATGTATAATGACTACTGCGTTCTGGATGATGCTGTCTTTGTTCTCAAACCCATGTAAACATGTGGAGGTTGAGGTCTTCTGAGTCCACCCCAAGAATGTACACTCCAGAAGAGGGTCTGCATGTTCAGTTATATGAAAGGAGGACCTTTGGGGACTGCCATTCTAAATATCATGTAGGATTTTTAAAACCCAAAACACTAATTATTACCTTGTAGTGTGTAAAAGAAATGTTTTTTGAAAAACAAAAAACCCAACTCTTTGAGGATTTTTAACTCTTTACTCAATTATGTAGGTCACAGTCCAATTATGGAAGATATTTTTTATACTTAATTGCAGTGGGGACTCATTCCCAAAGCAATAGTCATGACTTCACAGGGAACTAGTAAATGTGGGTTGTTTGTAATAAAATGAAGACTGGGCAATAAATCTATCTTTCCAGTTGCAAATACTGGTTATAAAGTATAGCCACTGATCCTCTTTCATATTTAGAAATTCTGTCATTATTGAAGAAAATGTTTTGAATCATGGTAATAAGCTTTTTTTGAATGTGGGGAAAAAAAACTCACCTTTGGGTTTAGTAAGTTGGAGTTTATTGGTAACCTTAGTAACTGCCATGTGAGTGGAGTGATGGCAGCTTAAATGAGATAACATATTTTATATAAAACTCCTCATATAGTGGATTACATATTTTTTAAGTACAGAAACAAGGTACCTCCTATAATTATGGAGTTACTAGAAATCAAAGTGGAGACAGGGATCTGAAAGATCTTAACCGACTCAGGTAAATTGATTTGGACTGGTTTAAATATGGGTACTTTTTTTTTTTTTTGGTCGGAGCCCTATGGCTAATGGACTTTTAGTTCCCCAACCAAGGATCAAACCTGTGTCCCCTACATTGAAAATGTAGACTCCCAACCACTGGACCACCAGGGAAATGCCCATGGATACATTTTTTGAGAGAACATAAGTTCTATCTAATGATTTCTGCTTCTCTGTGAAATAGCATATTAAGCTTATCTCCTAAGAGTGAGAAAGAATGTGGTATAAGTAAGGGTGCATCACAAGAGTGGTAAAAGTTCAAAATAGGTCCAACAGCAAATTAGAGAAGATGCTAATTAAAGACACGTGGAAGGAGGGCCCAGTGAGGAGGAGACTGAATTGTTTCAGTACTCTTGGTGTGATTTTTCTTCAGCAGAACCCAGGGACAGAAATATAGGTGCAATAAAGACATTCAGTTGGATTGATCCAGATTTAGGATTTTGTTGAATACATGTGATAGGCTATAAACTGTAGGGAGAATGAGAAGTATATGAAGGTTTAATATGAGTGGTTTAGATAATGGATCAAAAAGACTCTGGGATCGGTAGAGAAAGAATTGAGTACTAGAAGAGACTAGAAGATGCTATACATGAGTTGGAGAAAATAAAGAGACCTTGACGAAATTGAAGGACAGATACAACAGAGTGGGTGGATGTGGTCAGAAAGGGTGATTTGAAAGTGTAGAAAGAAGTGGTTCTTGGAGGTCACTGAATTTGAGGTTGAAACTAGAAAATGTGATGAATCATCCATATGGACATTAAGATTGTTCAGGATAATAATGAAACTTGGGTTCGCTTGGCTCAAGGTTCCAGATAGTAAATAGATTAGGCCTTGCCTTGGACCTTAAAAAAAGATTGACCGAGGTATGTTTTGGGGCTCAAATTACTTACTTCCCAGTACATTCACCTGGTGATGAAAGTGGCAGCAGAGCCTCTCTTCCACTAGATGGGAAGGTGAAAAGAGTCTGTCTACAATAATAATGGAAAGGAGGTTAAGCAGTTTGTCTAAGGTCACATTCTTATTGGATCCTAAAGCCCACACTCCTTCCACTAACCTTGGTGTTTTTGCAACAAATCGGTTTTTAATTTTCCCAGATGTTTGGGAGAACAGTTTTATTTTAGCTTCTCCAAAGTGAATGTATTTTTTAGTGCCAAACAAAGTAAAGTGGAAATCTGCTCAAAGGAACACTTTGAACAGAAACTTAACCCGAAGCAGTCAGGGTTTTTAGGCATTAGGTGCAGTAAATTGATCCGTTAGTTCACTTGTCTGACTGTATTTGGAGTAAGTTACACTAAGTATAACTTGACTCATTTGGTTTTCTTTATTGTCTTTTCTCATCTCCAGCTGCCTATCCCCACCGTTTGAATCTTTTTTACCTTGCCAACGACGTCATACAGAACTGTAAAAGGAAAAACGCAATCATATTCCGTGAATCATTTGCTGATGTACTTCCTGAAGCAGCTGCTCTAGTGAAGTAAGTAAATTCTCACTCTTCTTTGGGATCTAAGCTTAGAAAATTTAGAATTTTAATTTCCAATCCTACCCATTAGTAAGAATTATAAAAGTTGCACATGCTTGAAGATCCAAGGATATTTTGTCTGTATTGTTCATTATAATTTTTTTGGTAATACACATTTTTCTTTTAAAGAGTTTTTCTTGCCTTTTTGAAAACTTGTCTGTTACCTATGCTCTGCCTGTTTTCTCCTTATTTGACCAGGAGAATGTGTCTCCTGTTCATACTCTCTGATTGTACTTCTTTCTGTTTCTTCTGTTTTGTGATTTTTATATATTTCCATTTTTCTTACAGTCTTTCTGAAATCTTGCCCCCTTCATGAAATCTGTGTAATTAGGAAAAATGAAAATATTTACCCCTAACTCCATATTAATTTACTCCATTCTTAGCAAAATTGTATCCAGCATTTTCCAAAGTGCTGGAACACTCGTATTTGATCTTATTTGCCCTGTATTAATAGTGTTTTCCTTGTGTTGCATGCATATTTGTAAGTTGTTTGCTTGGTGCAAGAAGCATACACATATATACACAATTGAAGGATAAATAGTTATGTGGAAAAATAAAAATAGCCAAATATTTCCTCAAATTATATACTTGTGATTGTATGAATATATGAATATTCTATTTTATTGACCCATTTTTTGGTATTAACCAGTCAAAATGGAATGATCCTGTCCCTTCCACTGGATTGTAAACTTGAGATGGTCTACTTTGGTATCACAAAAGATTAAGATGTGGTCTTACTTTTAAGGACAGATACAACAGAGTGGGTGGATGTGGTCAGAAAGGGTGATTTGAAAGTGTAGAAAGAAGTGGTTCTTGGAGGTCACTGAATTTGAGGTTGAAACTAGAAAATGTGATGAATCATCCATATGGACATTAAGATTGTTCAGGATAATAATGAAACTTGGGTTCGCTTGGCTCAAGGTTCCAGATAGTAAATAGATTAGGCCTTGCCTTGGACCTTAAAAAAAGATTGACCGAGGTATGTTTTGGGGCTCAAATTACTTACTTCCCAGTACATTCACCTGGTGATGAAAGTGGCAGCAGAGCCTCTCTTCCACTAGATGGGAAGGTGAAAAGAGTCTGTCTACAATAATAATGGAAAGGAGGTTAAGCAGTTTGTCTAAGGTCACATTCTTATTGGATCCTAAAGCCCACACTCCTTCCACTAACCTTGGTGTTTTTGCAACAAATCGGTTTTTAATTTTCCCAGATGTTTGGGAGAACAGTTTTATTTTAGCTTCTCCAAAGTGAATGTATTTTTTAGTGCCAAACAAAGTAAAGTGGAAATCTGCTCAAAGGAACACTTTGAACAGAAACTTAACCCGAAGCAGTCAGGGTTTTTAGGCATTAGGTGCAGTAAATTGATCCGTTAGTTCACTTGTCTGACTGTATTTGGAGTAAGTTACACTAAGTATAACTTGACTCATTTGGTTTTCTTTATTGTCTTTTCTCATCTCCAGCTGCCTATCCCCACCGTTTGAATCTTTTTTACCTTGCCAACGACGTCATACAGAACTGTAAAAGGAAAAACGCAATCATATTCCGTGAATCATTTGCTGATGTACTTCCTGAAGCAGCTGCTCTAGTGAAGTAAGTAAATTCTCACTCTTCTTTGGGATCTAAGCTTAGAAAATTTAGAATTTTAATTTCCAATCCTACCCATTAGTAAGAATTATAAAAGTTGCACATGCTTGAAGATCCAAGGATATTTTGTCTGTATTGTTCATTATAATTTTTTTGGTAATACACATTTTTCTTTTAAAGAGTTTTTCTTGCCTTTTTGAAAACTTGTCTGTTATCTATGCTCTGCCTGTTTTCTCCTTATTTGACCAGGAGAATGTGTCTCCTGTTCATACTCTCTGATTGTACTTCTTTCTGTTTCTTCTGTTTTGTGATTTTTATATATTTCCATTTTTCTTACAGTCTTTCTGAAATCTTGCCCCCTTCATGAAATCTGTGTAATTAGGAAAAATGAAAATATTTACCCCTAACTCCATATTAATTTACTCCATTCTTAGCAAAATTGTATCCAGCATTTTCCAAAGTGCTGGAACACTCGTATTTGATCTTATTTGCCCTGTATTAATAGTGTTTTCCTTGTGTTGCATGCATATTTGTAAGTTGTTTGCTTGGTGCAAGAAGCATACACATATATACACAATTGAAGGATAAATAGTTATGTGGAAAAATAAAAATAGCCAAATATTTCCTCAAATTATATACTTGTGATTGTATGAATATATGAATATTCTATTTTATTGACCCATTTTTTGGTATTAACCAGTCAAAATGGAATGATCCTGTCCCTTCCACTGGATTGTAAACTTGAGATGGTCTACTTTGGTATCACAAAAGATTAAGATGTGGTCTTACTTTCAGGTACTAAGTAATAAAGATTTATACACACGTCAGGAGAAAATAAAGTAATAACAGTAATAGCACCTATGTTTATTGAAAATTCATAATTGACCAGATACTTATACAAAATGCTCTGTGTACTTCAGGTTGTTTAATCCTGAGAACAGCATTTAAAATGGCTGCTACTATTGTCCCCATTTTAAGGAGAAGAAAACTGACTTAGAAAGATTATGTAGCTTGCCTAAGCTCTCACAGCTGTGGGCAGGGGAGGGGCGGGGAAGGGGGTAGTGGTATTTGGCAGAATTCCTACCCAAGCCTATCTAGACCCAGAGCTTATGTTCTGTGCTGCCTCTTTACATATGTAAATGCAATATAATTTTGAGTAAGAAAAGCAGTGTGCTAAACTATCTCCACTTATGGTTTCTGCTGTAAATATCATTATAGTCTGGAAAAATTAACCTAGTGTTTCTTAGACTTAGGTTTCATGACCTAGTTCGTGGATTAATATAGGGTTGCCAGCTTTTGTTTTACCATGTAAAGATATTTTTATGAACAACTACTTTGTGTTACTATTTCATAGAAAAATATAGGAATGGAATAATCTCAAAATAAAGTACAGTCCTTTAAAATAAAATTCTAAGCTCCAAAAATGTTTTCAACTCAATGGAGGTTATCTTCAGAAACCTGTAATAAAATCACTTAATAGTGAAATAGTAAAAGCATTTCAGGACAGCGATGCCCTTTATCATCATTACTGTTCACCATTAGGTTGAGATTCCCTTTATTTCTAAATAAGTAAGAAGAATGCATTTAGAAGAGATAGAATTGTCATTATTGGCAGATAATATGATTACCTATATCAGGAGTGGGCAGCCTTTTTCTATAAAAGACCAGATAGTATTTTAATTTTTGCAGGTCATAGGATCTCTATTGCCACTACTCAACTCTACTGTTCTATCATGAAACTTGCCATAGACAATAAATAAACAAATGGTTATGGCTGTGTTCCAATGAAACTTTATTTACAAAACAGGCAGCAGACCAGATTTGGCCTGAGCTTTGTAGTTTGCAAACCTTTGGCCTACATAGAATCAATGAATAAGAGAGTTCAGTTAAATAGCCAGATTCAAGTTCAACATAGAAAAGCAGTAGATTTCCTATGTATGTTAATGGTAACTGATTAACAATGTAATTAGGGGATTTATAGAAGGCTTGGTTCTGCCATGAAGCATAAAGGCCAACTTCTCCCTGTAAGTTTGTTGATGGGCCCAGTGCACCTTTGTGGGCCTCTGCCAGTGTTGAGTAGTCATGGACTAGCAACCAGTAGTTCATTTGTTTGTTTGAACTATTTTTGTATTGTAAAAACTAAACATTCCAAGGACAAGACACTTAACATCCTGATAGAGAAACGAGCAAAGAATGGAGACAGGCAGAAGACATATAAATTAAAGAAAAGAATTTTCAACTCAACTATACAAAAAAATAGAAGTTTAAATGCAACTTTTCACACTAATCAAAAGAGTGGAGTTCTTTTTACTAATGGAAGCCAGGCGTCTCTGTACTGCTGGTGAGAGTATAAATTAGAACCTTTCTTGAAAGCCATTTGGCAGAATTTGTTGAAAGGCTTTAAATGATCTGTCCTCCAGAAATTCTAGAGGAATTGAGAGCCTATAAACTCTCCATCCTCTTTGACCCAGGAGTGTGACTCATAGAAATCTATCTTGAAGAAAAAAATCAGAAATGCAAAATTGTCTTCAAAGGATGTACATTGCAGAATTTATTGAAGTTGGAAACAAATGGTTAAACTGTGATTATTTTCTTTTAAATGTAATTAGGGAAAAAAGATTTTTTTTGCAACACAAAGTAATGCCTCCTGTCCCCCAAATAAAGGAAACCTTACCCAAAAATAACATAAGAAGTATGTATAGCTTTTACAGAGAAGAATTTTTGAACTTTACTAAAGGATATTAAAGAAAATGTGTGTAAATAAAGTGATAGATATATAATTTTGAGGGGAAAGATCTGGTATTGTTATTCTTTCCCAAAATGCAGACTGTAAATTCATTGTAATCTCAGTCAGAATCTCAATAATATTTAATGTAGAAGGATAAAATATCCAAGATGATTGTTTATAAGAACATTGAAGTCAGAGCTCCCCTGTCATTTATTTGTATATATTTTAAAACAGTAATAGAATCAGGAGTAGAAGACTGTTATGAGTGAAACAGAATATATTCTCACTTATAAAGAAATTGATTGTAATATGGTGTTAGTCGCACAGTCGTGTCCTACTCTTTGCACCCCTATGGTCTGTGGCCTGCCAGGCTCCTCTGTCCATGGAATTTTCCAGACACGAGTATTGGAGTTGGTAGCCATTCCCTTCTCCAGGGAATCTTCCAGATCCAGGGGTCAAACCAAAGTCTCCTGCATTGCAGGCAGATTCTTTACCATCTGAGGTAAAGTATATGATAAATGAGAGGATATTAGGATATGAGCTTTAGTATTCCATAAACAGCCGCATTGCCCCCTTTTAAATTTCTGTTCACAGTTACACTTTTGCAGATTCATTTCTCTTAATTTAAGGCTGTCATTTTAATCATTTTAATTTAGGAGGGGCAAATGTTTAGAAATTCTAGGCAGGTAACCTAGGTGAGTGAAGTGGGTTGATTATAAGCAAAAATCCATCTAAAAGGGACAGCAGCTATTCAGCTGTAGCCTATGGCTGTAAAGAAACATAACTTCACTGTTAACATATGTTGTCAGATTAAACTTTGTCATTTTTAAGCTAGGTCAAAATCTAGATTCCTATATGAAGTTTCCCAAATTTTAAATGTGTGAAACTAAGTCATATTCTAAAAAATATATTGCTAGCCAAACAAAATATATCTGAGAACTAAATTTTAGGGTTACAAATAAATTTTAGCACGTTGGGTGAATTTGCAAATACAAAATCTGCAATTAATGAGAATCAGCTATATTTAGAAATCTTAACAAAAGATGTATAATATCACGTTGAAAAAATTATAAAACAATTGAGAAACAGTATGGAAAACTGAAACAAATAATTCGTGGATAGGGAAGACTCAATATTTAATGATATCATTTCTTCCCAAACTGATTTATAAGTCCAGTGCTATCTTAATTAAGATCTTAATAGTTCCCGCCATTTTACAAATTTATTTGTTTTTGTACAATTTATTAATTCCTGGAACATATGTTGTGTATTTACTAAGCGCTTTGCATTGTTAATGATCCGAGATTTAGACAACAAATAACACACAGTGTAGCCTGACACAGCATGAATAGGCGTGGACCAGTAATGTGATGACTGCTGCAGTGGAGTTATCTCCGCTTGCAGTAGGGGCAACTAAAGTACAAATTGATTTTGAATTTTGTATGTAAGTGCAGAGGGCTCCCTCGTCTTCTTCCCCCACGAAGAAAAAGCTGAGAAACTCTTGAAGAGTAACAAGGTGGGAAGACAGGCTCTCAGTTCCGTTCAGTCGCTCAGTCGTGTCCGACTCTTTGCGACCCCATGAATCGCAGCACGCCAGGCCTCCCTGTCCATCACCAACTCCCGGAGTTCACTCAGACTCACGTCCATCGAGTCACTGATGCCATCCAGCCATCTCATCCTCGGTCGTCCCCTTCTCCTCCTGCCCCCAATCCCTCCCAGCATCAGAGTCTTTTCCAATGAGTCAACTCTTCGCATGAGGTGGCCAAAGTACTGGAGTCTCAGCTTTAGCATCATTCCTTCCAATGAATACCCAGGGTTGATCTCCTTTAGAATGGACTGGTTGGATCTCCTTGCAGTCCAAGGGACTCTCAGGAGTCTTCTCCAACACCACAGTTCAGAAGCATCAATTCTTCGGCTCTCAGCCTTCTTCACAGTCCAACTCTCTCTACCAGGTTTCAAGACTGGTTATAAAGCCATGATAAATAAAGCAGAATGATATTTGCCCAGAGATAACCAAAGAAACACGTAGAACATAATACAAAGTCAAAAACAGACCAGTGTATATGTATACGTGGTCTCTGTGTGAAAAAGAACTATTTCATAATATTGCTGGGGCAGATTTGCTATATAGGAAAGATTAGATCCTGTGCACATCATACACAAAAATCAATTGCAATTAAATACAAATATGAAAGAGCTACAAATCTTTTGGAGACAACATAGGAGAATATCTCATGACCTTACCTCATAAGATTGATAAATTCAGCTACATTAAAATGAAGACCTAGCATTTAATCAAAAGACACTATAAAGAAGGAAAAGACAAGCTACAGAGTAGGAAAAAATATTTTGCAGTCAACAAAAGATTTATATACAGAATATATAAAAAATTACAAATACTCTCCGACATAAATCACAGCAGGATCCTCTATGATCCGCCTCCCAGAATACTGGAAATAAAAGCAAATATAAACAAATGGGATCTAATTAAGAGCTTCTGCACAACAAAGGAAACTAAAAGCAAGGTGAAAAGACAGCCTTCTGAATGGGAGAAAATAATAGCAAATGAAGCAACTGACAAAAAACTAATCTCAAAAATATACAAGCAACTTATACAGCTCAATTCCAGAAAAATAAATGACCCAATCAAAAAATGGGCCAAAGAACTAAATAAACATTTCTCCAAAGAAGACATACAGATGGCTAACAAACACATGAAAAGATGCTCAACGTCACTCATTATCAGAGAAATGCAAATCAAGACCACAATGAGATACCACTTCACACCAGTCAGAATGGCTGCGATCCAAAAGTCTGCAAGCAATAAATGCTGGAGAGGGTGTGGAGAAAAGGGAACCCTCTTACACTGTTGGTGGGAATGCAAACTAGTACAGCCACTATGGAGAACAGTGTGGAGATTCCTTAAGAAATTGCAAATAGAACTGCCTTATGACCCAGCAATCCCA
>SJYX01002812.1:498202-508721 GCA_006410675.1 Oreotragus oreotragus | reverse complement strand
GCCGAAGAATCGATGCTTTTGAACTGTGGTGTTGGAGAAGACTCTTGAGAGTCCCTTGGACTGCAAGGAGATCCAACCAGTCCATTCTGAAGGAGATCAACCCTGGGATTTCTTTGGAAGGAATAATGCTAAAGCTGAAACTCCAGTACTTTGGCCACCTCATGCGAAGAGTTGACTCATTGGAAAAGACTCTGATGCTGGGAGGGATTGGGGGCAGGAGGAGAAGGGGACGACAGAGGATGGCATCATGGACTCGATGGACGTGAATCTGAGTGACCTCCGGGAGATGGTGATGGATAGGGAGGCCTGGCGTGCTGCGATTCATGGGGTCGCAAAGAGTCGGACACGACTGAGCGACTGAACTGAACTGAAAGCAGCTACTACTTCTGAACCTGAGGGAAAAGTAAATAACTACCCCCACCCTAACCCACCCCAAGCTAAGATTCCGACCTCAGGAAAGAGTAGATGGCTGTAAGAACCTGCTACCTTTCACTAGTGGTTTAGAAACGGGTCAGAGAGCACTCACCACTGAACTACAAGAGCTGTGCTGAAATGCTGCCAGGGTGCCTCTCTGCTGATCCACTTGAAAATATAACCCTGAAATAGGAATCCCTGCTGCTTCTTCCAGCCTCTCAGTGTCACTCCAGGGCTCTCTGTTGGCAGAGTCCAAATCTGAACCAATGGGAAATAGAGTCTTCAGTGTCTGGCCCCATTACAAGGAAGAGTGTGTTGGAGCTTAGAGGCAGTAAAGCAATAACTAGCACACATATGTACCAGATGAGGATAAATCTTTAAGTCTACCAGTACAAATATTAGCAAACTCGTGGCACAGTGGAAGCTCTCTAATACTGTTGGTTTGAGGGTTGATTGGTATAAAACAGCCTCATTTTTAAGTTTGTTATATATACCCTGTGATCTTGTAGTTCCATATACCCTGTGATCTTGTAGTTCCAACCCTAAGCTTTTACAAACCCTGAGAAACTTACATTTTTGCAGGAAGACCAGTGGAAGGGAATTTTTATACCGACTTTGTCTATGGTAATAAAAATTTGAGGGAATTCCTTGGCAGTTCAGTGATTAGGACTCCAGGCTTCCACTGCAAGGGGGCCCAGGTTCAGTCCCTGGTTGGAGAGCTAAGACTGCAAACCACACAGTCCAGCAGCAGAAGCAGAAAGTGAAAACCTTAATTTAAAAAAAAAAAAAAAAACTTTTTACAGTACGGTGAATGAATTGTGGCATACTGGAATATCAAACGGCAAAGAAAAGTAATGGATTTCAGTTATATGCAATGATATAGATAAGTCTCAAAATACTGGTTGGAAGTAAAAGGAATATTTCTGTATACATAGTATGAATCCATTTATATAAAGTTCAAGTTTGGCAGAAAAATAAACTATTATTTATACTTCAGCCAGTCAGTTCAGTCGCTCAGTCATGTCTGAGTCTTTGTGACCCCATGGACCTCAGCATGTCAGACTTCCCTGTCTGTCACCAACTCCCAGAGCTTACTCAGACTCGTGTCTGTTGAGTCAGTGATGCCATCCAACCATCCCCTTCTCCTGCCTTTGATCTTTCCCAGCATCGTGGTCTTTTCCAGTGAGTCAGTTCTTTGTATCAGGTGGCCAGAGTATTGGAGTTTCAGCTTAAGCATCAGTCCTTCCAGTGAATATTCAGGACTGATTTCCTTTAGGATGGACTAAAGGAACCTTTAACTTGGATCTCCTTGCAGTCCAAGGGACTCACAAGAGTCTTCTCCAACACCACAGTTCAAAAGCATCGATTCTTCAGTGCTCAGCTTTCTTTATAGTCCAACTCTCACATCCATACATGACGTCTGGAAAAACCATAGCTTTGAGTAGATGGACTTTTGTTGGCAAAGTAATGTCTCTGCTTTTTAATATACTGTCTAGGTTGGTCATAACTTTTCTTCCAAGGAGCAAACGTCTTTTAATTTCACGGCTGCAGTCACCATCTGCAGTGCTTTGGAGCCCAAGAAAATAAAGTCCGTCACTGTTTTCCCTTGTTTCCCCATCTAATTGCCATGAAGTGATAGGACCAGATGTATGATCTTAGTTTTCTGAATGTTGAGTTTTAAGCCAACTTTACACTCTTCTTTCACTTTCATCAGGAGGCTCTTTAGTCCTTTGCTTTCTGCCATAAGGGTGGTGTCATCTGCATATCTGAGGTTATTGATATTTCTCCCGGCAGTCTTGATTCCAGCTTGTGCTTCATCCAGTCCAGCATTTCACATTATGTACTCTGTATAAGTTAAATAAGCAGGGTGACAGTATACAGCCTTGTTT
Source organism: Oreotragus oreotragus (assembly GCA_006410675.1). Lineage (NCBI taxonomy): Eukaryota > Metazoa > Chordata > Mammalia > Artiodactyla > Bovidae > Oreotragus > Oreotragus oreotragus. The sequence goes on along the minus strand of SJYX01002812.1, from coordinate 506,418 downwards.
ATATTTAAAATTAAGGAAACAGGTATAAAAGTCTACCATCCCAGGTAAATGGAAGGGATTGTGATCTTGAAGGGACCCACTCAGGTCCTCTAGGTAGCCAGTAGTGTATTATTTCTTGACCTGGGTTGTGATTACATGGGTATTACTTTTTTAAGTATCTGTTAATATATATCATATGTAATTATATGCAGCTTTTCTGTAATAATAAGATTTATTTGGACTAAACAGTTTTCAAATTACAATTTTAAGTAAATGAATTTAAGAAGTTGGTTCCTTTTGAAAACTGAATTGGCAGCCTGGTAGAACAAATTGTGTAGTCAGTGATAGAGCAGTACAATATTCCCAGTTAGGTATCAGTTCTGTAAGATTTTATTTACTCTATCCCTTCACCTTTCTTAGAGATCTAGTATCCTCAAGAAGTTTTCCTTTCCTAACTTGTTTTTCAAATTTTACTTAATCATTTTTTTGAATTTAAGTGTATTTACTTTTGATTGGAGGATAATTGCTCCACAATATTGTGTTGGCCCCTGCCATATATCAACATGTATCAGCCATAGGTACATGTATGTCCCTTCCCTGTTGAGCCTCGCTCCCATCTCCTACCCCACCCTTCCTGACTTCTCTTCCCCAGTCTGGATTAAGCAGTTCTTTGCTATCATTATACCTACCGCTTCTTTTGTCATAGCCCCTAACACACCGCTTTATAATTGATATACTTGCTTTTTGTCACCAGTTTCTATCTCCCGGACTTCGAGCTTCTGCTCCCAGCACAATGCTTGTCAATTCATAGGTGGTTGGTTAGCTTGATGCATGGATGGAAGTACCATGGAGTGCTATAAAGCTGTGTTTCTTAGGTATAGGCCTAGTTATTCATTGGTGGGTCCATGGATACAGTTTAAAGCGTCATTGGATTGTCTAAGCATATTGAATATCATTCGTATGATTACCTTATTAGCAGTTCTGTGAGTCATTTTCAGTGGTTCTGTTGTGTGTTTGTATTTTGGTATAAGGCAGTATTATTTTATCAGAGGCTAATGAGGAAAGGTTAAAGGTGACTTTAATATAAATAATTGTATCATTTGAAGGCACTAATAATTTTAACATATCACTAAAGAAATTTGTAGTAGTTCAAATGGATAAAAATGGTGAAATAACAGAATGATAATGGTATTATGGTCTTAAAAAGTTTCAAACTGTATACAGTATCATATTTGCATTGCAATTTGGTTTCAACAAAATATCATTTATAACTTTAAATCAGTGTTTATATGAATGGTATTTACTATATTTTTGTTTAATTTGAAAATTTTGACTTGTAGTTGTTGAAGAACTATAAAATGTTTTCCAGAGAATCATATAGGGTAAAAAGATACAGAGACTTTGTGATCATCTTCATAAGCAATTTAAGAGAATTTATAGAGTTATGAGAGTTCGGTGAGGTTGCTGAAAAGAAATCAACATATAGGAATCATTAGCATTTTAGTCGGAGAAGGGAATGGCAACCCGCTCCAGTACTCTTGCCTGGAGAATCCCGGGGACAGGAGAGCCTGGTGGGCTGCCGTCTGTGGGGTCGCAGAGTTGAACACGACTGAAGCGACTTAGCAGCAGCAGCATTTCAGTACATCAGAAATAACCAGTTATAATAAAATGATATTATTAACAGTAACAAAAAAGTTCTAAATACCTAAAATAAAAGTGTGTTGAGACCTTTATGGAGAAAACTATAAACTTTCAAAAAGATAAAAATCAATATATAAATACAGTACACTTTAATCAAGTTCCCAATAGGATATTTTAAGAAATTTGTTATACTGATTGTAAAATTCATATAGTGGAGTCAGTGTCTTAGAAGTAGCCAAAACTGTGGATAAAAAGCAAGTAGGGGACTTCCCTGGTGGTGCAGTGGATGAGAATCCACCTGCCAGCACAGGGAACATAGGCCCAACCCCTGGTCCAGGAAGATTCCACATCCCTCAGAGCGTGTAAATCCTTTGTGCCGTAGCTACTGAGCCAGTGCTCTGAGCCCGTGAATCACAGTTGCTGAAACCTGTGTGCCTAGAGCCTGTGCTCTGCAGCTAGAGCAGTGAGCACACCGAGAAGGCCGAGCACCTAACAAAGAGTAGCCCCCGCTCACTGCAGCGAGACAAAGCCTGCAAGCAGCAGTGAAGACCCAGGCCAACCAAAAATAAACAAATTTAACAGAACAACCAAGTAGGTCCTAACCTATGAAATATCAAGTTGTTATTTGGTTTAGTTTCTAATACATGTTTTTAGTGATACTGTGTGTGGAGGGATGATGGGATGGCTGAAATAGCTCTGCCTATAATGATTTCATGACCTGTATTTTTGACAAAGTGATGAATAAAAAAATGAAATTATTCTCAATAAAAACCTGATATAGGGAAAAATAATTATTATTTGGTACAGTAATTAAAAGAGGATGATATTAATACAAGGATAGACAAATAGATTTAAGGAACAAAACAGACCCCACAGGTGGACCCGTACCTATATGGGACCTCTGTAAATGGTAAAAGTCGCATTGCAGTTCATTGGGGGAACGATGCAGTCTTCAGTAAGTGATTCTGGGACATGGGCTTTCTGTGTGGAAAAAATAAAATTAAATGTTAAATGTTTCCCAATACCACACACAAAAGCATATTCCAAATGAATTACTCTGATACATAAAACAAAACTTTAAAATGTTAAAAGACAATGAATATTTCCCTGACTGTAAGAGTTAGTTTAGAAAGCTCTTAAGACCCAAAGAACAGATAATAAAGAAAAGTATAAATTTAATTACATCAAAATTAAACTACATTATAGAAGACACCCTAAAATTAAAGACAAGTGACACACTAGGGAAAACATGTTATAGGCAAATAAAAAAGATTCATTTTTATAAATGGGGGTTATTTTAGGCTATACAGAACAGTGCGTTTGTTTTTTTTTTTTAGAGGATGATATTAATACAAGGATAGACAAATAGATTTAAGGAACAAAACAGACCCCACAGGTGGACCCGTACCTATATGGGACCGCTGTAAATGGTAAAAGTCGCATTGCAGTTCATTGGGGGAACGATGCAGTCTTCAGTAAGTGATTCTGGGACATGGGCTTTCTGTGTGGAAAAAATAAAATTAAATGTTAAATGTTTCCCAATACCACACACAAAAGCATATTCCAAATGAATTACTCTGATACATAAAACAAAACTTTAAAATGTTAAAAGACAATGAATATTTCCCTGACTGTAAGAGTTAGTTTAGAAAGCTCTTAAGACCCAAAGAACAGATAATAAAGAAAAGTATAAATTTAATTACATCAAAATTAAACTACATTATAGAAGACACCCTAAAATTAAAGACAAGTGACACACTAGGGAAAACATGTTATAGGCAAATAAAAAAGATTCATTTTTATAAATGGGGGTTATTTTAGGCTATACAGAACAGTGCGTTTGTTTTTTTTTTTTCTTTGGCTGCTCTGGGTGTTTGTCACGGTGTGTGTAGGCTTCTCGTTGCAGAGCGAGGGCTCAGTAGTTGCGGCTCGTGGGCTTCTCTTGTTGCCGTGTGTGGGCTTAGTAGCCCTGCAGCATGTGGGATCTTAGTTCCCTGACCAGGCATCGCGCCCAAGTTCTCTAGATTGGAAGGTGGATTCTGATTAAGTATTGACTACTTGCTCCTTGAGTTGACCCCATTATTTGGTCTTCTGTTTGGTTGGCTGGCAAATATTTATTAAGAAGCTTCAAGATACAGCACATCACTGTGATGATGTACCAGAAATAAGATACTGATAAAGAAAAGATATTCCCGAGTGAAGCACAAGATTATGCTTTTGGTTCTGGTTGGTTGGTTGGTTTTGTGTTGTTCATGTTTGTTGTTGTTGGGTTTTGGCCACATGGCTTGTGAGATCCCGATTCCCCAACCAGGGCATGAACCCGGACCCTTGGAGTCCTAACCACTGGACTGCCAGGAAATTTCCTAATTCTGTTTAACTCTGATAGCTGGGCATCTCTTCTTACACTCTTCATCAGCTTTGTGCTTTGAAATAATTTATTTTTTTGTTTTAAAAGTGGTCTAAGGCGGGTTGCTAGTATACAAAGCATCTATTCAGCATCCTAGCAATTGTGCAAATCAGTCAATTTTTTTGTTACTTACAAGTCAAACAGCAAAGTTTATATTTAATTATTTTATGATATGTATGTGGTAGTAGTTGTATGTTCTGTAGAAATTGAGGTTGTGATCAGTAATGGCTGAAATAGAGGTCTAGAATCACAAGGTTAAGTAAAACTGCTATTCTGGATTTTGTTTTAGTTGAATTTGTAAATTCAAGAGATGGTTATATTGTGGGAGTTTGAGAGTTCTATGTTCATATAAATGAAAAACAAATCTAGCCAAGAATTTTAAACCTAACAAATGATCTAGTAAAAATAATTTTACAAATGAAGAAACCTAGTTCCCCAAAGACTTCTTACTAAAAGCAGAACTAAAATGTCTAGTTTCCCTATCTCTTGCTTTGTTTACTATATTTTACCCTAGTCTTATTTATATGATTTTCTAGCAATTGCTATTTCTCCAGCATATTTTACTTGAGGATTTGGTGAATAGCTGTTGGGACTTCATAATGAATAGTTGGGTTTGAAAATGACAAAGTCTAGTTGTCATTCATTCATTTACTATTTAGTGAACACTTTGTAAGTGCTGAAGAAGCAACAATAAATGTTACAACCTCTGCAAACAGACATTTACAAATAATTATGATGACTTCTGGCTGAATGGCCAGCCATCTATTCTAAAAGGTCCTTTTTTATAAAGCAATCACATTCTTGACAAAATATAAGCCGAACCAGCAACAGTGTACATGTTAGAATGGCAGAGCTGACATTAATTAGTATGCCTAGCTTGCTAATATCATGTGACCTGGGCTTTGGAGAGGGAATAAAGAGGTCTTGAGTCATAAATACTCCTGGCTTCCAGTATAGTTTGCTCTTAAAGAACACATTTCCTACTTAGTTCACCAAGAATCTCATAGATCAAACAAAACAATATGAGCTGACAGTCAAAGGTTGCCAAGTACATTGGGAAGCAAAGCACCGCAAGGAGAATCAGCAGATTTAGATTCCTTGACAGAGCTTCAGATATTTGAATTATCAGACAGGGCATTTAAGAAAGTCATAAAAGATGCTAAAAGAAGATTAAATGGAATAAAATGAACAACGGATAAAATACTTGGACAAAAGAACCAGTAGGAATTCTAGAAAAGAGAAAGATGAAGCTAAAAAATAGTTTTGAAGAAATTAGAATGCAGCAGTAGAGAGAAGGAAGTGGCAAAATGGAGATTAGAATGAGAGGCCTAATGAAAATCAAATGAGAATCCAGAAGGAGAGCGCTTCTGAGTTCTTTCAGAGAGGTAATGGCTGAGAATGCTCTGAAAGTGATTTAAAAAAACAAAACAGAAACAACAAAGTAAAACATGAATGTTCAAATGATAGGAAGCACAACATATACTAAGCAGGATAAATTTTAAAAAGTTACACCTAGTCATCCATTCTAATGAAATTACCAAAAAAGATTTTAAAAGAGGCCAAAGAGTTCACATCAACTAGAATGACTGTAATTTAAAAACAAAACTAGAGAATAAAAAATGTTAGGATGGGAAGAACTTCTGCACTTTTGTAGGAAAGTATAAATGGTGCCGGGGAAGTCAATGGCACCCCACCCCAGTACTCTTGCCTGGAAAATCCAATGGACGGAGTAGCCTGGTGGACTGCAGTCCATGGGGTCGCTAACAGTCGGACAGACTGAGCGACTTCACTTTCACTTTTCTCTTTCATGCATTGGAGAAGGAAATGGCAACCCACTCCAGTATTCTTGCCTGGAGAATCCCAGGGATGGGGGAGCCTGGTGGGCTGCCGTCTATGGGGTCACACAGAGTCGGACACGACTGAAGTGACTTAGCAGCAGCAGCAGCATAAATGGTGCAGCTGCTATGGAAAAACAGTTTGATGGTTCTTCAAAAAGTTAAACATAGAATTACTATGTGATCCAGCAAATCTATTCCTAATTATGTACAAAAGAAGAAATGAAAGCAGGAAATCAAATGGATATTTGTACACCCATGTTCATAATAGCACTATTTACAATACCCAGAAGAAGGAACCAGCTGGATTTTCAGATTAACAGATAAAATATGGTATATATATATAAAACAGTATCATTTAACCTTAAAAAGGAAACAATTCTGACACACGTTACAACATAGATGACTCTTACAAGACATTATGCTGAGTGAAACCAATCATAAAAGCACAACTATTGTATGATTGTGTTTATATGAGATAACTGCACTGGTCAAATTCATAGAAACAGAAGGTACAGTTGTGGTTTGTAGTGAAAATAGGGAGATCTTATTTAACGGATAAAGAATTTCAATTTTTCAGTCTGAACAGTTCTAGAGGTTGATTGCATAGCAGTGTAAATGCACATAATATTACTGAGCCGTACTCTTAAAGTGGTTAAGATGGTAAATTTTATGTTTTACCACGATTGTTTAAAAAATGATTGATACATAGTATGCATGAATGAACCTTGAAAACATGCTGACATAAGCTAGGCACAAAAGAACAAATTGTATGATTCTGTTTTTATAAAATGTCTTGATTAGGTAAATCCATAGAGACAGAGAGTAGATTAGAAGTTGTCAGGAGTTGAAGGGAAGGAGTAATAGGGAGTTAATTGTTTAACGGGTACAAAGTTTGTTTAGGGCAATGAAAATTTTTGGAAATAAGTTTGGTGATTGTACAACATTGTGGATACAACAAATGCCATTGAGTTACACATTTTAAAAATGATTAATGGGCTTTCCTGGTGGTCGAGTGGTTAAGAATCCATCTGCTGATGCAGGTGACACAGGTTTGATCTCTGGTCCAAGAAGATCGCACATGCCACAGGACGATTAAGCCGTGTACCACAACTATTAACCCTGTGCAGCCCCCCCTAAAAAAGACATTAAAATGGCTTAAAGAGGAAGACTTTACACCATAAAACTTTAAGAAAACATAGACAAAACATTCTCTGACATAAATGTTCTCTTTAGTCAATATCCCAAGGCAAAAGAAAATAAAAGCAAAACTAAACAAATGGGGTGTAATTAAGCGCAGAAGCTTTTGCACAGGAAAGGAAACCATTAACAAAAAGAAAAGACAGCTTATGGACTGGGAGAAAGTATTTGCAAGCAATGTGACTGACAAGGGTTTATTTTCCAAAATAGAGCTCATTCAGCTCAATTTAAAAAATATATCTAAAAATGGACAGAACACTTAAAATTGTGTTTTCTCCAAGGACCACATCCAGATGGCTAATAGGCACCTGGAAAGATATTCAGCATCACTGTGTTAGAGACATGCAAGTCAAAACAGTAGTGAAGAATCACCTCACACAGAACTGGTCATCATCAATAAGTCTACAATTAATAAATGCTGGAGAAAGTGTGGAGAAAAAGGAGCCCTCCTATAGTGTTAGTCAGTTAGTTCAGTTCAGTTGCTCAGTCAGGTCCGACTCTTTGCGACCCCATGAATCGCAGCACGCCAGGCCTCCCTGTCCATCACCATCTCCCGGAGTTCACTCAGACTCACGTCCATCGAGTCCGTGATGCCATCCAGCCATCTCATCCTCTGTCGTCCCCTTCTCCTCCTGCCCCCAATCCCTCCCAGCATCAGAGTCTTTTCCAATGAGTCAACTTTTCTCATGAGGTGGCCAAAGTACTGGAGTTTCAGCTTTAGCATCATTCCTTCCAAAGAAATCCCAGGGCTGATCTCCTTCAGGATGGACTGGTTGGATCTCCTTGCAGTCCAAGGGACTCTCAAGAGTCTTCTCCAACACCACAGTTCAAAAGCATCAATTCTTTGGCGCTCAGCCTTCTTCACAGTCCATCTCTCACATCCATACATGACTACTGGAAAAACCATAGCCTTGACTAGACGAACCTTAGTCGGCAAAGTAATGTCTCTGCTTTTGAATATACTATCTAGGTTGGTCATAACTTTTCTTCCAAGGAGTAAGCGTCTTTTAATTTCATGGCTGCAGTCACCATCTGCAGTGATTTTGGAGCCCAAAAAAATAAAGTCTGACACTGTTTCCACTGTTTCCCCATCTATTTCCCATGAAGTGATGGGACCAGATGCCATGATCTTCGTTTTCTGAATGTTGAGCTTT
>SJYX01002812.1:431822-496514 GCA_006410675.1 Oreotragus oreotragus | reverse complement strand
ATCATCTTTCAGGATTTGAAACAGCTCAACGGGAATTCCATCACCTCCACTAGCTTTGTTCTTAGTGATGCTTTCTAAGGCCCACTTGACTTCACATTCCAAGATGTCTGGCTCTAGATTAGTGATCACATCATCATGATTATCTGGGTCATGAAGATCTTTTTTGTACAGTTCTTCCGTGTATTCTTGCCACCTCTTAATATCTTCTGCTTCTGTTAGGTCCATACCATTTCTATCCTTTATCAAGCCCATCTTTGCATGAAGTGTTCCCTTGGTATCTCCAATTCTCTTGAAGAGATCTCTAGTCTTTCCCATTCTGTTGTTTTCCTCTATCTCTTTGCATTGATCGCTGAGGAAGGCTTTCTTATCTCTTCTTGCTATTCTTTGGAACTCTGCATTCAGATGCTTATATCTTTCCTTTTCTCCTTTGCTTTTCGCCTCTCTTCTTTTCACAGCTATTTGAAAGGCCTCCCCAGACAGCCATTTTGCTTTTTTGCATTTCTTTTCCATGGGGATGGTCTTGATCCCTGTCTCCTGTACAATGTCACGAACCTCATTCCATAGTTCATCAGGCACCCTATCTATCAGATCTAGGCCCTTAAATCTATTTCTCACCTCCACTGTATAATCATAAGGGATTTGATTTAGGTCATACCTGAATGGTCTAGCGGTTTTCCCTAGTGGAACTGTAAATTGGTGCGGCTACTATGGAGAACAATATAGAAGTTCCTTAAAAATTAAAAGATACATATTCCCCAGTGTTCATAGCAGCACTCTTTACCACAGCCAAGACATGGAAGCCACCTAAGTGTCCATCACCAGATGAATGGGTAAAGAAGATATAAGTTATAAATGACACAATGAGTTTATTTACAAAATTAAAACAGATTCACAGGTATAGAAAACAAATTTATGGTTACCAAAGGCAGAAAAGGAATGGATAAATAAGAATGTTGGGATTAACAGATAGACTCTGCTATATATAAAATGGATAAACAACAAGATCCTACTGTATAGCACAGGGAACTATATTCGATACCTTGTAATAACCTATAATGGAAAAGAATAGGAAAAAGAATATATATGTGTGTATGTATAACCAAAATACAATGCTTTACACCAGAAATTAAAGCAACATTATAAATCAATTCTACTTCAATTTTTCTTAAAGAAAAATATATTAGGAAGCCAAATCAAAAGGATCATACACCATGATTCAGGGTGAAATATATTCCAAGGATGCAAGAGTGGTTCATCTGTAAATCAACATGATAATCACAGTAACAAAAAGGAGAATTAAAAAACATGATTATCTTAGTAGAGGCAGAAAAAGCATTTGGCAAAATTCAACACCCAGTTATAAAAGCTCTCAATAAAGTGCGTACAGAAAGAACATCTTTCAGCATAATATTATAGGCAGTATATGACAAATCCACCACTAAAATAATACTCAATGGTGACGAAATGAAAGCTGTCTTTCTAAGAATAGGAACAAAGCAACGATGTATACTCTTGCCATTTTCATTCAGCCTAGTATTGGAAATTCTAACCAGAGCAATTAGGCAGGAAAAAGAAAGAAAAGGTATTGGAACAGAAGAAGTATAACTGTCACTATTTGTGGGTGACATGATTTTATATAGCTGTTGTTTAGTCACTTAATCATGTCCAATTCTTTAGTGATCTCATGGACTGTAGCCCACTAGGTTCCTCTGTCCTTGGATTTCCCAGGGATTGATTCTGTGTCTCCTGCATTGCAGGCGGATTCTTTACCGTTGAGTCCCAGGGAAGCCATAATTTTATATAGAGAAAATTCTGAAAACTCCACCAAAAGCCTATTCGAAGCAATAAACAAATACAGTTAAGTTTCAGTATACGGAATCAATACACAAAAATCAGTTTCATTTCTATGTTAACAATGAGATAGCAGAAAAGCAAATTAAGAGAAAAAGCAATCCCATTTAGAATTGCAACAAAAAAGAATGAAATACCTAGGATAAATTTAATCAAACAGGTGAAAGACCTGTGCACTGAAAACTGTAAGACATTGTTGAAAATAACTGAAGACACAAATAAATGGAAAGATATTTCAAGCTCATGGATTGAATTAACATTGTCAAGTGTTCATATTACTTAAAGCAATCTATCGGTTCAGTGCAATCCCTATCAAAATCCAAGGGGTATTTTCCACCAAAATAGAAAAGAAATTCTAAAATTTATATGAAACCACAAAAGGACCTGAATAGCCAAAGCAGTACTAAGGAAAAAAAACACAAAACTAGGCATCACACACCCTGATATCAAATGATACTACAAAGCCACAATAACAAAAAACAGCATGGTATTGATAGAAAAACAGATACACTGATCAGTGAAACAGAATTGAAAGCCCAGAAATCTGTGCATTTATGTACAACTAATTTACAGCAGAGACGCAAAGAATATATAGTGGGGGAAAGCTGGTCTCTTCAGTAAATGGTGTGGTAGGAAACAAGAGCAACATAAAAAAGCTAAGCTAGGCCACTGGACTCATACTGTACACAAAAATTAACTCAAAATGAATTATTAAAGACTTATTGTAATATCTGAAACCATAAAACTCCTAGAAGAAATCAGAGGCTGTACATGCTGACATTGGTGTTAACATTATTTTTCTGGATATGTCTGCTCAGGCAAGCAATACAGAGGAAAAATAAACAAATGGGACTACATCAAACTAAAAAGTTTCTGTACAACAAGTAAAACCATCAATAAAACAGAAACAACAGCCTACTAAATGGGAGAAGAGATCTACAAATCAAATATCTGATAAGGGGTTAATACCCAAAATATAAACAACCCATACAACTCAACAACAGGAAAACCAATAACTTGCTTTAAAAATTGAGCAGAGGAGCTGAATGGACATTTTTCCCAGAGAAGATATACAAATGGCCAATAGGCAGATGATGTTGAACAGTACTAATTGTTAGGGAAATGAAAAAACCACAGTGAGATATTACCTCATACCCATTAAAATGACTGTTCTCAAAAAGGCATGAGATAACAAGTGTTTGAGAGGATTTGAAAAAAATGGAATCCTCATACACTGCTGGTGGGAGTGTAAATCCATGCAGTCACTGTGGAAAACAGTGTGGAGAGTCCTCAAAAAATTAAGAATAAAACTACCATATGGTCTGAGTATTTATACCAAGAATACAAAAGTACTGATTGGAAAAGATTTATGCACCCCTGTGTCCATCACAGCATTATTTGCAATAGCTAAAAGCATGTAAGTGTCCATTGATGGTTGAATGGATAAAGAAAAATGTGATACACACACACACACACACACACACATTGAATGGATAAAGAAAAATGTCACACACACACACACACACACGAGTACCACTCAACCATTTTAAAAAAAGATGATCTCTTTCCCTTCGGCACACCACTGAAGATCCTGGTGTCGCCAAGGGCCGCCACCCTGCCTGGCGTTACCAGTATTGTAAGAACAAGCCGTACCCAAAGTCCCGCTTCTGCCGAGGCTTCTGCCGAGGTGTCCCTGATGCTAAGATCCGCATCTTCGGCTGGAGGCGTAAGAAGGCCAAAGTGGATGAGTTCCCACTCTGCCCACTTGGTGTCAGATGAGTATGATCAGCTCTCCTCTGAAGCCCTGGAGGCTGCCCGTATTTGTGCCAACAAGTACATAGTGAAAAGCTGTGGCAGAGATGGTTTTCACATCCGGAGTGTGGCTCCACCCCTTTCATGTCATCCACATCAACAAGATGTTGTCTTGATCTGGAGCTGATAGACTCCAGACAGGTATGTGGAGGGGACAGCGCTGATGCTTGTGTTGCTCCTTAATCACGCTCACCAATAAATGCCAGACGGCGGTGGGGTCAGTCCATCCCTAATCGTGGTCCCCTGGATAGATGGTGGGCCCTGCGCACGAGCATCAGCGCTGTCCCCTCCTTAATCATGCTCACCAATAAATGATATTTCCTTTCAAAAATAAAACTTAAAAAATGAAATCTTACCATTTGTGATAACACAAATGGACCTTGAGGATATTATGCTAAGTGAAATAAGTCAGGTAAAGAAAGAGATACCTTACATTTTCACTCATATATAGAATGTGTTTTAAAAATTAAAAATAAATAACCAAACACACACACATAGATACAGAGGACCAAGTAATGGTTACCAGCGTGGGAAGGTGGTAAAGTATGAAATGGAAAAAGGGAGTCAGCTGTATGGTGATGGATGGAAAATTAAATTTTGATTATGAGTATGCTCATGAATGTATACAGACGTAGAGATATAAGGTACTCATGAAACTTATAAACCAGTATTAAAGTTCAATATGTCATCCATAACCTCATTTATGTTACCAATAAAAAGTGTTGAACAAGACTTTTTTTAAGATTTTAGCCCTAGACATCAGAAAAAAGTTTTAAAATAAACATGAAAAGACATTTGGAAAATAATTTTTAAATTAATTTCTATGTGCTTATTTTTGGCTGTTCTGGGTGTTGTGGCGCACAGGGTCTCCATTGCTGTGCACTTTCTCTAGTTGCAGTGGGTGAGAGCTGCTCTAGACGTGGTATGCGGCCTGCTCCTTGCAGTGACCTCTCTTGTTGCAGAGCAACAAGATGCCCCACATCTTGCATGTGGGATCTTAGTTCCCAGACCAGGATGGAACCCTGTTTCCCTGCATTGGGCTTCCCTGGTGGCTCAGCTGCTAAAGAATCTGCCTGCAGTGTGGGATACTTGGGTTCGATCCAGGGTTGGGAAGATCCCCTGGAGAAGGGAAAGGCTACCCACTCCAGTATTCTGGCCTGGAGNTAGTTCCCAGACCAGGATGGAACCCTGTTTCCCTGCATTGGGCTTCCCTGGTGGCTCAGCTGCTAAAGAATCTGCCTGCAGTGTGGGATACTTGGGTTCGATCCAGGGTTGGGAAGATCCCCTGGAGAAGGGAAAGGCTACCCACTCCAGTATTCTGGCCTGGAGAATTCCATGGACTGTAGAGTCCACGGGCTCAGAAACAGTTGGATACAACTGAGTGACTTTCAGTTTCCCTGTCCCCTGCATTAGCAGGTGGATTCTTAACCGCTGGACCATGAGGTAAGACCCTGGAAAATAATTTTGATGACAACTTTATTTTCAGATTTCTAGTTTGAGATGTAAGTTTAACATTTTTATGTCTCACTTTTTCTTTCTTCTCAGGGATCCATCTGTCTCTAAATCTGTAGAACGAATCTTTAAAATCTGGGAAGATAGAAATGTATACCCAGAAGAAATGATTATGGCATTAAGAGAAGCTTTGAGTAAGTATCCTTTCTCTCCGAAAAGAAAGATTGAGTCATTATTCAGTCTTTAAAATTATATGTATTTTACAGATCTAGTCCTTTTGCTTATTAATGAAAGACAAAGTTTGGGATGTGGCCCTATTTGTTTAAAATTAAATAACTGTACAAATCTGTTTGCATTAATTTAAGTGGAATGGTTTGGAGAGGGTTGAATTTTGTTGGTTTTTTTTTTGACTAAGAAAAGGCAAGCATGTTAAGTGATGATCATTAATTAATTTTCTGCATTTGTTTTACTTTGAGTGCTTTAAACTATTCATCTTTTGTGTTCAATAATTACTGCCCTGTCCTCTTACTTTTGGGAGAATTTTTAGACAAGGTTTCAGTTTTCACTGAATTATTTGATACATTAATCATATATTGGTATTCTTTAGTCTCTTTTGATTTAGATTTGCAGTAAGTTTTGTACAGGTGTTTTTTAAATTATTTAGTTTCTATGTATTAGATTCGTGTAATAAAGTCAGTGAGTAGAAGTTGGTGATACCTGATACCATGACTGTTATTTGACTAGAAATTTGCTTTAAAAATAGCATCTTCTAAGAAGCTGTTAAATTCTTCATTTGAATGAGTTACCTAGTGTTTTTAAACTTCCTACCCTATTCTTCTCCAAATTAGTTATTTCTTTGATACAGAAATCATGTTTATTTGGCAGCTTCTTAGATCTGGTGGGTAGTTTTATCTTTTTATAAAAATAAAAGAAAAGGAAAGAAAGAAACAACACACAGTCTCGGATTGCCTTTTTTCAACTTTGACACTGAAGTGGACAAACAGAACAGCTTCCCATAACGCCAGATTGCAAAACTGAAATGTTTTCCAGGTACCACTTTCAAAACTCAGAAGCAGCTGAAAGAAAATCTGAACAAACAACCGAATAAGCAGTGGAAGAAATCACAAAGTAAGGAACAAAATCTCAACTAATATAAATTACCTCCTCTTTTTGGAGCAGAAGAAAATGTAGACCATTTGACATCGTACCTGGCATAAACCTTGGGCAAGCCTGTGTTTTCCAGGCCTGGGAGGCTCCCAGTGACTTACACTAACCAAGCCATCATGGAGTTACTTCTTTAAAAAAAAAAAAAAAACTACTTTTAAACGAAGGAAATGCAGAAAAAGGGTTTTAATGTGTGAAGATTCAAGAGTAGTTGGGGGATTGGAAGAAGAAAAAAATACATGATAGTGCCCAGGGTAACTTTAAGGTTCAAAGCTATATGAAGTTAGAGGCAGCTGGCATTAAACAACAGAGCTGAAGAGGAGACTAGGCGTTAAGAAGCATTTCTGTGGGAGCCATGAAATCCTTCAGATTTGGGGAGATACTCCACCAGATTAGACATGGGCCTCAAATCCTGGCCAGAAGCCATTCTCTTAACAGGAGCTCCTGCTGTGTTTATCATGTTTACCCAGCATGAGATCACGGGAGTGGAATACTGCATGTGATAGGCTGCTGTGGGCCAAAGTGAGAAATATTGAGAAAGATTTGAAGGTGTGGAGGGAACAAGGTAAAAGACAGAATTGGGAGGTGAAACAAGACACTTGGGATGGTTTTGCTCCAGCAAGCATGTGATATTCATCATGATTAAGAGAGTCCTTTCACATCCTTTTGGTCATAAGTTGCATGCTTAGGAACAGCAAGAGTCATCATTTCAGCCAAAGTTCAACCACAGTAGTATTGTACCTAGAACTTTTCCTGCCTGTTTTTGTTTTGAATTGAGTCAGCAGAAAAAACAAATCCAAAACTAAATACATAGGAATAGAGTTGATGCTTGGAAGTAAATTTTCTTCAGCCAGTGATCAGAATTAATTGGATGTCCTGCTCCTGGACACTCTTTATTTGAGGTGTTAAGATCCTGTTACACTCAGTCAGAATAGGCAGAAAGATACTTCATTTATCTCCAAGTCAGTAATTCTAGGACTTCAGACTTACAGGGTATATTGGAGGTAAGTAGGTTAAACCTATCTAAATAGTACATATTTTTATATTGACCATGCTTGGGAGTTTTCAATTTACATATCCACTATATGTTCTCAGAGTTATACTATGATTTAAATGTGCATGTTTGACATATATTCAGAGTATATACCCTCAACTATAAAGCTGAAAATTTTCTTAAATAGTCAACATTTTTTGTCTATATTCTTAAATAACCTTTTGTTTGATTCAACAGCATCCACGAATCCAAAAGCCGCTCTCAAGTCTAAGATAGTTGCTGAATTTCGAGTAAGTTACAGAATATGTCCCATGTGCCAAAGTGTTATCCAACCCTTTTGTGTTATAGTTTTATGTATAGCTCATCCTGTAAGGTTTCTTTTTATTGAATTATGCATCCATTATATTTTAAACATATTGAAACTCTCGAAAACTCAAAAGTTTTATCTGTATGCCAGCTGAAATCTGTATTAAACCCCGAAGAAGGTGTTCATCTTCCTATGAAACTATTAAATTAAAATTTGCTTAAAGTTAACATAATAAGACTATCTAATTCAAATTGAAAGAAGAGATAAATGGATCTTTGCCTGTTTCAATCTTAACTTTATATCCATAAATTAACTTTGAATAACATGAAAAAGATCTTTTAAAGTATATAACTGAAAATATGGTTTTGATACAAGAAGTGATGTTGATATCCCTGATTATGAGGAAATATGAAGGCTTTTGCTTCTCATGGTTTTGTTAGGTTTTAGTCATGTTTTACTTTGATGTAGAAAGATAGAGTAAGAGGATGATTTCATAAATGAAGTATGACCCTGGTCCGTGTTCAGTCTCAGGCCCTCATTGAAGAGCTGTTGCTGTACAAGCGCTCAGAAGATCAGATAGAACTGAAAGAAAAACAGCTGTCAACCATGAGGGTGGATGTGTGCAGCACAGAAACTCTCAAGTGCTTAAAAGGTAATCTTACATCCTTCTCAATAGAATAAGTCAGGTTCTCTTTCCAGATGTGTCATTTAAAGGAATCAGACTGACTGCTTCCATAAAGAGAACCTCAGGTTGTAGAGAACTGTTGTGGCACCTGTTTCCCAGGTGGTGATTTCATGCATGTCAACTTCATAAATAAATTCCTAGCCTTCAAATTGTACACCTTGAACAGTATTACATGCCACTTATATCTCCATTAAGTTGGAGAAAAATTAAAAAAAATTTTTTTTAATAAGCATATTCTATCCTTTTCCCCACTTCTAGTCCTTTCTTGATATATCAGGCTATGGTGGAAGTGTATTTCATGTGTATGATTATGTGGTTTATGATCACTCTTCAGTAAGGTCACTGTAGGGAACTCCCTGGCAGTTTCAGTGGTTAGAACGTGGTGCTTTCACTGCTGTGGGCCTGAGTTCGACCACTGGTCAGGTAACCAAGACCCTGCAAGCCAAACAGCACAGCCCAAATAAGTAAATAAATAAAAAAGGTCACTATAATACCTCATAAAGTCTAGTCACTTTCTTTCCCTTACATTGTAGATTATAAATAATAATCATATTGATTGATTAGAATGTGAATCTCATGAAAGTAGAAATTATCCTTATTTGTTCTTCCAATATCCTAGTTCCTAGAGCAATAGCTGGTATGTAATAAATACTTGATAAATATTTTTGAAATAGTAAATAAATAGCTACCAAACTATTTGTTGTGGTACCTATTTTGTTCTTGTACCATGCTTTAAATTGAACATATATTATCTACTTTAATCCTCAGAACAACCCAGAAGCATGTTAAAAACCTCCACTTTGTACATAAGAAATCTGAGACTTCATAAGGAGATAAGTAACTTGCCCAAGTTGCACAGCTAATAAAATGCAGAGCCTAAATTTATATCTATACCTAAGGCCGTAGTCCAGCATCACTGGGCAAAAAGTACTTAGGAGAATAAGTAAAAGTTGGTAATGTCACTGTTGTTGAAAAACAATTCATGATAGTTTTCTAATTTCAAGTTACCAAGGATCTTCTTCAGATAGGAAAGAATTTCTAAGCATGATACACATAGAGGTCACTTTACTTTTTTGAGCCTCTGTTTCTTCCTCAAAGGGATACATCTTATTATCTATAGTGTAAAAGTTAATGGTATATAAAAAAAAACTTAATGGTGTGTAAGTGTATAGAATTGAGCCTCATTCCATTATTCCTAAGTAGCAGTGTGACATCAGATTTGTGAATTTAAAGCAATCAGCAAATTTCATTTAGTTGAACTTTCTTTATCTTAATTACAAGTGCCTTCATGATGCACTCTTGCTTCAATCTAGCAGGAGGATCACATGAAACGTTTAAATAATCTGTTTGTGATTTTTTGTGTGTGTGGTTTAGGGAAGCTTCTTTAAGGTGTAACTATGAGACTAAGAATATTATAGAATATTTCCTCTTGTTATTTTAGATAAGACAGGTGGGAAGAAATTCTCCAAAGAATTTGAAGAGGCAAGTGCCAAGCTGGAGGAATTCGTAAATGGACTGGATAAGCAGGTGAAAAATGGGCCCTCGTTAACAGAAGCACTGGAAAATGCTGGAATTTTCTACGAAGCACAGTACAAAGAAGTAAAAGTGGTGGCCAATGTAAGTACTGATTCTTAGTCTTACATCAGTTACTGTCTGTATATCTGTGACTGTTGTAGGTGTTGCGTAACTCTATAGGGATAAGCATTTTTATCTCTAGTTCACAGATGAAGAAGCTACTTTCGAAGAAGGTTAGTAACCTTGTACAAGGTCGTAATATAGCTAGCAAGTGAAGGCATCTGAATTAAGACCGAGGTCTTTCTGAGGACTTCCTTGGTGGTACAGTGGTTGAGACTCTGTGCTCCGGGGGTCTGGGTTCGATCCCTGGTCAGGGAACTAGATCCCACATGCTGCAAATAAGAATTCCATATCACAACTGAAGATTCCCACATGCTGCAACTAAGACCTGATGCAGCCAAATAAATAAATCTTAAAAAAAAAATACCTAGGTCTTTCTGATGCTAAAGACCATTAAGCTTTGCTAAAGCCTTATGTCTCAGTTTTTCAGTGGCTATGTGCCAAGTTAACTGTTACAGGATATAAAATTGGGCAGAAGTATGTATATATATATATATATATATTTTTTTTTTAACCCAGAAAGCTACATGGAAATGTTGTTACTGAATTTCATCAACTCAGTTAAGGACCCTCTTTTTCCCCACCTCAGCTGGAAAAGAAATTGACATTTGGACATTCGTCAGTAACGGCTCCTGAAAGAAACTGTTTTGTACTTTTTTTTTTTAGTTTTAATCACTATATACGGTTATAGAGGGGCTTTCCAGGTGGCACTAGTGGTAAAGAATCTGCCTGCCAATGCTGGAGACATGGGTTCAATCCCTGGATCCCCTGGAGGAGGAAATGACAACCAACTCTAGTGTTCTTGCCTGGAAAATAGACAGTGGAGCCTGTGGGCTTCATACAGTCCATGGGGTCATGGAGTCAGACACAACTGAGCATGCATGCACACGTGGTTATTAAAGTATATAGTTCTTTAATTATTATTTTTTTGGCCACACTGTGGAGCTTTTGGAATCTTAGTTCCCCATCCAGGTATTGAACCCATACCCTTGGGAGTGAAAACTCTTGAGTCCTAACCACCAGACCCCCAGGGAATTCCTAGTATATAATTCTTTATATCCAATGAATCCCACTTCTTAGATGCCATTTCTTTTAACTCATTTAGCTATTTTTTCTGGTATTTACCTCTATATTTCTGAATAATGTACTCATATTATTCTTTCTTGATTTATACTATATAAGAAATATTCATTGGGACTTTAGCAGTCCAGTGGTTAAGATGCCATTCTTCCACTGCAGTGGACATGGGTTTGATCCCTGGTTTGGGGAACTAAGATCCCACCTGCTATGGGGCATGACCAAAAATAAAAGAAAAAAGGCAATATCTGTTAAATTCTTCATGTGACAAATGAAGATTTAGCTTATAGTCACCTCCCTACCCTCTCCTCCCAGTATCATTATAACTTTAAAACCTGTGGATTATCCTATAATTTGAAATACTAAATTTTCTATTTTTTTGAGTACTTACTCTAGGTTCCCCACTTTGTAAAATGAAAATAATAACATTCCTATTCTTGCCCATTATTTTCTTCTGTCCCTTCAGTTTCTCAGCATCACTAAACTATACTTTTAAATTTTCTGGGTTGATGATACTTACATTCCACCCTATAATTATAATTAAGTCTTCTTTGCTTTAAAGGCTGAAAATTAATAAGCAAAACATTCACCGTAACTGTGTGAACATTGTTCACTACAGGGTCTTAGAGTAACTCTGGTTATAGTAGAGAGTTTTTATTTTTTTCCTAGAATTTGTTTTTCTTGCATTGTTTGCCTTTAGCTTTTTTGTGTGTGTGTCTCTCCTGGTTCTGTATCCCATCAGATATTCCAAATCCATGTTTTCCCCCAGAGACCTTCCTATCAGAGCTTGTATTCTGCTCTATGTTAGGTCTCCAGATCTCATCCTAGGACTATTCTTTACTGTTTTTCTGAGCTGAGGCCTCTATTTGCCAATTTCCATGTCTTCTTTTCTTGGTTTTCTCTCCTGTTTTGCTGGAGTATATCCTCTATTAATTTCCCAAAAGAAGAGTTTGTGAAGGATGACTTTTCTGGGTCTCTCTATTTTAAAATGTCTTTAATCTGTTTTTACATTTGCTCTGATAGGTTGGCTGGTTGAAAATCATTTTCCCTCACAGCTTAAAAAGCATTAGTCCATTGTCATTAATGTTGTTGATACGAAATCTTTGCAAGGTCTTTGTAGGTAAATCTTTTTTCTCTGTGGAAGCATTTAGGGATATTTTTTTTGATGTTCTGACATGTTGCAATGATATATTTACAGGTGAGGTTTTGTTTTGCATTCATTATGAGTTAGTTAGAGGGCTTTTTCAGCCTGAAGACTGTTATTCTTTAATTCTGAGATAATTTCTGTATCTCCTTTTTCTTGGAAATTGATTAATCAAATGTTAGACCTCTTAGATTGATCCTCTAGGTGTCCTACGTTTTTCATGTTTCATCAGCCTTGATCTTTTTGCTCTGCTTTCTGGAAGATCTAGAGTCTTTTTCCTTCCTCTAGTTAACTTGATTTTTTTCTTTTATGATTCTGACTTTCTTAAAAATCAGATAATATCTCTTTGTCTATTCATATTTAAGAATGAGGCATGAAAAAATTGATTGGGAAAGCTCTCTGTACATAGGAATTATCTGAGTTTATCCCAAATATAGTAAAGTCTATGTAGATAAGAAGCTGGCTGTTAGGGTGGGAAGAGTCTTAAATGTCAGAAGGCTGGAATCTTTTTGCCAGGATACTATAACTCTTTAGAGAAGAACTCATATTTTTTTGCCTGGGGCATAGTGCCTTACCTGCCACATCAGGATTGCAGAGGAGCTGGTATTGAGTGTTTCGTATTCACACTTTTAATTTCTAATTTCAACCCCTCTATTCATTCTACTTTTTTATACTCATCGTTTCATGGATCAAAACTTCTCAGGGATTCTGCAAGACAGAATCTTTCCCAGGTGTAACTTCCTTTCTTCATATTCCTAACCTCATTTTTCTCCGCCCTCACTTCTTACACCTCATCACTCCTTACTCTTACAACTCGTTCTGTTTTCTAAAAACTTATAGAAACCTTTTTCTCAGGTATGTTGGTGGTTTATACTTTAGTGTTGTATTACTAGTCATTTATAGGTGTACCAGGAGGGAGAGACACTAAATGGGAGTGGTCAGTTTACCATTTTACTCAAAAGGCCATTTTATGATTTTTGAGTAGTGAACCATCATCACTTATTTATGAAATTATATAAAATGATTTAGTGTGCTTTGGAGGATCCACAGCAAGTGGCTGGGAGAAGTTTATTCAGCTAACAGTCATTCCAACTCTTTGGTATATCATGTCCAACTCTTTGTAACCCCATGGACTGCAGCCTGCCTGGCTCTTCTGCCCATGGGATTTCCCAGGCAAGAATACCGGAGTGGATTGCCATTTCCTTCTCCAGGGAATCTTCCCAACCCAGTGTCTCCTGCATTGCAGACAGATTCTTTACCACTGAGCCACCAAAGAAACCCTTCATTGAGCACACGCAGTTGCAATTCTGTATAATAAAAACTGTAGTAAAGGTAACTATAGGGTGATGGGAAAACAGATTGAATAGGTACTTGAGCTAATTTGGGAGTGGGGATCGGGAATATGGAGAAAATTTTTCCCAAAAGGAGCTAAACTCTGAGGTTGCAGTAATTAGCTAAATGAATACAAGTGAGCGTGGCAAAATTGGTAGGCCTGAAAGTCGTTTCTTATAGGTGAACATTTATGAGGAAGTGATAAATAAAACTGGAGAGGGAGACAAGAACATGGTCCTGAAAGGTATATGTTTATTCTAAGGTCTTTGAATTTTACCCTGAAAGCAGTGGCAAACAGTTGTAGCATTTTAATTTTGCTGGTGATGTGATCAGGTTTGCATTTTAGAATCAAGATAGCAGAATGGAGAATAGGAGACTATTAGAGCCAGGGAGGGAGAAGGCAGTGGCACCCCACTCTAGTACTCTTGCCTGGAAAATCCCATGGACGGAGGAGCCTAGTGGCTGCAGTCCATGGGGTTGCTAAGATTCGAACATGACTGAGCAACTTCACTGTTCACTTTTATGCATTGGAGATGGGAATGGCAACCCACACCAGTGTTCTTGCCTGGAGAATCAGATGGACAGAGGGGCCTGGTAGGCTGCAGTCCATGGGGTGGCGAAGAGTTGGAAACGACTGAGCAACTTCACTTTCACTTTTCGCTTTCATCCATTGGAGAAGGAAATGGCAGCCCACTCCAGTGTTCTTGCCTGGAGAATCCCAGGGACCAGGGAGCCTGATGGGCTGCTGTCTATGGGGTCGCACAGGGTCGGACACGACTGAAGCGACTTAGCAGCAGCAGCAGCAGCACAGCCAGGGAGACAAGTGAATAGGTTATTTAAATAATCTGGGTTGACTTATATGGAAACACTTAAACCTTTAAACGATATTTTCAAAAAGATTTTGACCACAGAAAGAAAGATTTTACATGGAAACTGAGAGCTACAACATGTGTATGCACACATACAGTTAAAATTTCACAAAATAAAACTTGCTCTTGTTATATGCAATACACTGGGAGATTTTCTTTTATATTATTTCATTTCCTATACTTTTTCTTATTTTTAAGATGAATATTTATTTATTTAGACTTTTTTTTTTCACTGTGCTTGGTCTTTGTTGCTGCACGTGGGCTTTCTCTAGTTGCAGTGAGACAGGGCTGCTCTTTGTTGCAGCGTGCAGGCTTCTTATTCCAGTGGCTTCTCTTGGCGCAGAGCATGGGCTCTAGAGCCACGGTCTCAGTAGTTGTGATACACAGGCTTAGTTGCCCCATGGCATGTGGAATCTTCCTGCATCGGGGATCGAACCCATGTCCTCTGCAGGACTAGCAGGAGATAAGAGTAAGATTTCCTTCCCTGAGATCTTTATGCCATTGTTAGCTGTTTTACTTATGTATATTTTATATACTTTTTATGATTTTTCTTAAACAGTCAGTAGACTTTTAAAGAAATTAAGGGGAAAAGAATCCTCTGTATTTACCATTTCTGTTATTTTTCATTCCTTTTTGTGAATCCATATTTCCATCTAAAATCATTTTCCTTCAGCCTAAAGTCTAACATTTCTTGCAGTGCAGAACTGTTGGTGATGAACTTCTCAGTTTTTAATTTTAAAAATGTCTTTATTTTATATTTTTGAGAAAAAAATGGCAGTTTTTTTTTTCTTTCATTACCAAAAAATGTTCCTTTACCTGTCTTCCCTTGTTGTAATGAAAAGTCAGCTGTGCCTAGATTTGTTCTTTGTAGTTATCCTGCTGCAGAGGGATAAAGAGGGTTCACTGAGCTTTTTGGATCTGTGGTTTGATACTGTTAATCAATTTTAGAGCCTATTCAACTATTATCTTTTAAAATATTTCTTCTTTTTCATTCCTCTTCCTTCTGGGACTCCAGTTATACATCCCATGTGTTCTTAGATTTCTGCTCTTTCATTCCTTTTTCTCACTGGACTAATTTTTGGGTACTTAATATTTGTTGTTGTTTAGTTGCCAAGTTGTATCCAACTCTTTGAGATCCCATGGACTGTGGCCCGATAGGCTCCTCTGTCCATGGGATTTCCCCGGCAAGATTACTAGAGTGGGTTACCATTTCCTTCTCCAGGGGATCTTCCCAAACCAGGACTTGAACCCACATCTGCTGCGTTGGCAAGTGGATTCTTTACCACTGAGCCACCAGGGAAGCACTTGTCTTCAAATATTCTTTATTCCACTGAGTGAAGTCTGCTGTATTTTTCAGTTCTAGAATTTTCATTTGGTTCTTTCTTAGAGTTGCTTTTCTTTGTTGAGATTTCTAATCTAGTCATCTGTTCTTCATCTTTTCCTAAAGGTTTTTCAATGTATTTGTAATTACTGTCTTAAAAACCTTATGTATTCTACTGTCTGAGTCATCTCTAGGTATACTATTGACTGTTGTTTTATGATTTGTGTGTGCGTGTATACTTTATATATTGTCTCTTTGCATGTCTTAAGAATTTATTTTATAGGAGACATTTTGAGTGATACTTGTGGAAACTCTAAATTGTGTCATTTTCCTTTAACAAATTTTTTTTTTCCTGGCAATTAGTTAAATTATCTGTGGATTACTGTGATGTAAAGGCTTTGGTTTTAGGCTTTATTAGGGTGGGTTTGTTTGGACATAGTCCTTAGTCTTAGAACATGGTCCTTACTCCTAATCCATGGCCTTTGGGGCATTTTAATAAGTAGTGAAGGTGTTTACTAAGCCTCTCTAACTTATTGCATAAACTCTTAACTCTGCTTGGCACTGGACACTGCTGAAATCTGCTCAGATCTTTAACTTCATAGTTTCCTTGGAGATATCATCAAAGGAGCTATATCCACCATCCAGATTTATGTTTTTATTGTTATGTATTTTAATTATACACATGCAGATTTTACAGTTGTTTCATGTCATCAACGTTTATTTAGTGTTTATTAAACTTTTTTATTGTACTGCATTTAGTTGGTATCAATATTTTCTCTTTATCTTTGGTTTTCGGTAAACAGTGATCTGCCTAGGTGCAATCGTCATTCATCTGGTTTAGGGTTTGCAGAACCTTGAATCAGCAGTGTATTACTAGGACTGCTGTAACAAAGTATCTCAGAGTGGATAGCTCAAACCTACATTAATTTATTTTCTCCTACTTCTGGAGACTGTAAGCCCCAAATCAAGGTGTTATTAACAGTGTTAATTATTTCTGAGGGCTGTGAGGGAAGGTTCTGTTCCTGGCTTCTCTGTTTAACTTGTAGATGGTTGTTTCCTCCTTATGTCTCTCCATGTGGCCTTCTCTGTTTCTAAATTTTCACTTTTAATTAAGACTACCTGTCATACTGCTCTAAGGCCCATCCTGATGACTTGATTACCTTTAAAAACTCTTAGCTCCAAATAAGGTCATAGTCTGAGGTATAGGGTTAGGACTTCAGTATATGATTATGAGGGGATATAATTCAACCCTTAACAAGTGCCTTAATGTTTTTCATAAATTTGGGGATGTTTTCTTGTCAAATATAGTTTCTATTATATTACATCGCCTCTCTTCCTGGAACTCTGTTAATTTGTATATTAGATCTCATTGGTGTTCCAAATGTCTTTTGATGTTCCTTTCTGTATTTTCCATTTTTTCCCTTCAGTACTTCTAGATAGTTTCTACTAAACAGTCTCCTAATGCATTAATTTTTTCTTCTGCTGAATTTTTCCTGTTATTTAACTCATTGATTAATTTAGTTGGCTTATGTTTCAGTTTTAGAATTGCCTTTTTTTTTCCCAGAAAGGATTCTTTTTTTATGGTGAAATTCTGTTAACTTATTTTAATTTTTTCCTCTCATTTTTTTTCAGTCTTTATTTTGTAAAACTCTCAAACTTAAATATCTTAAGTACATTATGAAGACCTTTTCGGGGGGGATCATTTGAAAATAAGTTTGCAGACACCCCATTACCCCCAAATATTTTCATGTGTGTTTTCCTCCAAGGTAATTTTCTCTTTCATAACCATAAGAAATTTAATACATGGATGTACTGTTATGAAGATTACAAATCAAATAGTTTGTCCAGTATCTCCTAATTTGGATTTATATATTTCTTTGTGATCAAATAGAAGTTATCTGTCTTTAGTAAGAATATCATAGAAGTGATCGTGTTCTCATTTCATCCTTTCAGTTAGCACACAAGTTTGATTTGTTTTACTACCTGTAACATTTCCTTTGGATATCTTATTAAAGTGGCATCTTCACAGCTTGTCCACTGAAAAGTTTTCACTTGGTGATTGCTGTGGATTGAATTGTGTATCCCCACAAAAATAATGATGAAGCCCTAACCCTTGGTACACATGAAAATGACCTCGCTTGGAAATAGGGACTTTATGGATGTGATCAAGTTAAGGGGAGGTCATTAGAATAAGCCTCAATCCAGTGTCACTGGAGTCCTTATAAGAGGAGGGAAATTTGGATGCACAGGAAGAATGTCATGTGACAACCAAGACAGATGTTGTAGTGATGCATCTGACAAACCAAGAAATGCTAAGGGTTGATGACTACCACCAGAAGCTAGGAAAAGGCAAGGAAGAATTCTGCCCAGTCTCAGAGGGATCATAGCCCTACTTGTACCTGGATTTTGGACTTCTAGCCTCCAGACTGTAAAAGTGAAAGTGTTAGTCACTCATTCATGTCCAACTCTTTTCAACCCCATGGATTGTAGCCTGCCAGACTCCTCTGTCCATGGAATTCTCCAGGCAAGAATACAGAAGTGAATTGCCGTTCCCTTCTCTGGGGGATCTTTCTGACCTAGGGATCAAATCCAGATTTTCTGCATTGCTGGCAGATTCTTTAGGATCTGAGCCACCAGGGAAGCTACTAACTACATTCATTACTAACTACTAATTCATTACAAAATAATTATTTTGATGCTCAAATTATTCTATGTGGCCAGCAGGAGCTCCTTTCAAGCAGCTTTCTGTGTTCTTTTGACGTGTCCCCATTGTTTGTTGTGTTTCCTTACTTTTGGAGCAAGGTATTCCAAGTTCATATTGCACTCTTCTGTCCAGCCTTGGAATCAGTCATTTCTCCAAGGAGTCTTGGTTCCTTTTAGTAAAAAACCATATTTTGAAACTGAGATCTGAATACTAGGTGTATTTATTCCTATTGGGATATCACTGCTGCCAGACCATATCAGTGTACAGAGCTAGGAAATACATGCATACATACTTAACCTATATACACATATTCACATCTGTATATATTTCTGTATCTGTCAATGCATGTTAGAAACCATATGTTCACACTGTTGTCTCCAGTCCCAATCCAACGCTACAAGGTTCATTCTAGTTTTCTTCCTTTCCACATTGCTAATGGTAAGTCACTTCAGTCGTGTCTGACTCTGTGCGACCCCATAGACGGCAGCCCACCAGGCTTCCCCGTCTCTGGGATTCTCCAGGCAAGAACACTGGAGTGGGTTGCCATTTCCTTCTCCAATGCATGAAAGTGAAAAGTGAAAGGGAAGTCGCTCAGTCATATCCGACTCTTAGCGACCCCATGGACTGCAGCCTACCAGGCTCCTTCGTTCATAGGATTTTCCAGGCAAGAGTACTGGAGTGGGGTGCCATTGCCTTCTCCATCCTTTCCACATTAGTAATTGCTTTTTCTAAAAAATGCAAAATCTTGCTCCCCTTATCTTCAACATAATTGCTTAATTGATCATTGCCTATGTGTATAAACCAATTTTCCAGCACTTCCATCCCTCCTATCACCCCTGTAGGCTTTCTTTTAAAAAAAAAAATAGTAAGTTTGTTTATTTTAGGCTGTGCTGGACATTTGTTGCTGTGCGGGCTTTTCTCCAGTTGCAGCAAGCAGGGCTCCTCTTCAGTTGTGTGCACAGCTCCTCGTGGTTTTTAGCAACCCCATGGACTGCAGCCTACCAGGCTCCTTCGTTCATAGGATTTTCCAGGCAAGAGTACTGGCGTGGGTTGCCATTGCCTTCTCCAAACTGGCCATTACTCCCAGACTATTATTATGATACTCTTCATGTCAGATAACTTCCACTAGCGCCTGATCATCTTCTTTTCCTTAGCTGTTTGCTTCAATGTGTTTGGGTCACTGTAAAATTTATCTTTAAACTTCCAGTATGGTACGTTTCCTTTTTCTTGATGGGAACTGCAGCACTATAATGTAACTTTTTTCCATGGCAGTAATGAAAGTTAAAAGTGATTGCTGGAGCACAAAAGTAAATGTTAGGAAGAGGACACAGCTGAGTAAATGTGTTCAGAACACCTCAGGACTCCGCAGGAGACTTTGGCTGAGAGTTGTCCGAGCAGCTTGAGGAGCTGGCCCTCGGGATCTGGGGGCAGGTGATGGCACGCCAGGACAGCATAACCGGTGCTGCATGGGACGGCTTTAAGTAAGCTGTGTGGGACTTTGCTGATTATAATTGTGAGACAGCAGGAGTACAGTTTGGTACTCTTCAGATAAGGAGCAGTGAAATAAGGAATTCAGACCTTCCAAATTCTGGCTCCAGCTGGATCTATCTGTGTAACATTGTCCAAGTTGCTTACCTTCCCTGAGTCTGTTTTCTTCATCTGTAAGAGGGGCATAATAATCCCCATGAGAGTTGCTGTGACAAGTCATTTGAGATAATTTATAAACTATAAAAGCACAAATAGATACTCCCTAGTTTAGATTTTAGAACACAAAGGCAAGATGGAGCAGAGTTGGACAGATGTTGCAAGCTTAATTTTGTGTAAAGCAGCACATGGAATAAATTCCTGACTTGCTGACTATATCTTTCAAAAGATCAAAGTAGGTACGAGAGGATCTACCTGTCTGGATTTAAGGGACCCGCAAAGAATAACTACTTGGTGAGGTGGAAGTGACACAAATTCTGTGAAGTTATGATTTCATTATCAGACCCTGGAAAGGATGGAACATCTGTGTTGCTGTGAGTGAAAACAAATCAGTAGACTTTCAGGGAAAAGCCATCCTACAAAAGCAAGAATATATTAAACTTTTGAATGCTAAGCTATTGGTTAATCATGAGCAGGGACCTGGCTGCCCTTGAGGCCAAATCAGAGTCATGGATAAGAAGATTGGAGGAGCACAGCCAGCCTCACCAGTTGGGAGGGAGTGATGTGTGGATGTGGGAGGCCTGCCCAGTCACCTTTTTATTTTTCTTTCTCCATTTCTGTGTATCTCCTTTATTTTCTTCCTCCTAAATGGCTGTATGTATGGGCCATAACAGGTATATATCAATCAGAAACAGCTAGACGGTGTGCAGTGCCTGGCTTTTCATACAAGTTAGGTTTATTTATCATACGTGTTTTTTAGTATTACTATTTCCAGAGAATTCAAAACTAATTGTTCATCAGGAAAAGACTGGATGCCTAGGTTAGTTTGTAGGCTCCTTGAAGGTATTTTGTTCACAGAATATAGATCCATGCCTCACACAAGCAGATAGCAGTGAATGAATGAACAATGTTATGGGATAAAAGAGGCATTAGCAGTGAAGGGACTAGAAGTGGTGGACATTAGATGGCATTAAGATGATGCTAGGATCAGGGAGCCTGGAAATGCCAGACTCCGCATTCAACCACAAACTTACAAGATCCCCAAAAGAAATCCACACAAGGACCAAAGGCTAGTAGGATACAAGCTGTTGTAAGTGCTGGACCTGTTTCCCATACCCTCATGCAGAAATGGGCCAGAGAGCGTTAACAGGACCACAGGCCCCTAGAGTGTTTCCTTCCCCTTGGCGCATCTCAATATGTGAGAAGAGTGAGGAACAGTACAGCCAGGGCTTGATCAGTGAACAAGTAGGTCGCATCCCTTTCCTTACCCCAGTTGCATAGGAACAAAGAACCATGTCTACGTGTGTGGCCACATGCACTGCTGGGTGTGGCCCAGTAAATGTTCTACGATCTGATCAGTCAGATTGACAACTCACGGAGGCAGGGCTTGTGAATATTTCTCAAATCCTTTTGAACCCCACCTCTCATTACCACAGCCCAAGCTAACCTCAATTCTTGCCCAGGCTGCAAGTTTCTGCACAAGGAGTCTTGATAGCTTCCAGTATTTTCTCCAGATGAGAATCATGGACACGACCTTCAGAAGTGTCTGAGTTGCTACTTGAATAAACACTAAGCTCTTACCTTGACGCTTATGGTTGTCTGCAGCCCGTAGTCCCCACCTCCCCCACCGTGAGCCTCTCATCCTCTGCTCTTTCACTACTGAGCTGCTTTCAGTCTCTCATACTTGGTTATGACCCCTTTCTACCACTGGCATGGTTTTCTCTATTAATCTCCCCTCCCCAATTTCAACTACAGCATCACTTTCTCAGAAAATCTTATCCTGATCTCCCTGATCACGTCACACCCACCCTCCCCTTTGTGTCACCCCCAGTCTTGGACCACCCTGTACTGTTCTTTTCTAGCATAGGAAAGAACTGGCATTGGCTGTTTGTAATGATTTACTTATTAGTGTAGGAATTTGATTTTCTGCCTGTCGAGAGCCATCTTGCGCCCCGTTGTGTATCTGCATTGGGCACAGTGGTGATCAACAGATGTCTAGAGAATATGGTTGAAAGAGGGCATTTAGGCACTATGAGTTACACCTGAGGATGCAAAGAGTTTGCAGGTGGTGTAGAAGCACTGCCAGAGAGTGAGGCTGTATGGATAGCAGCTGTGGGACCAGAAAACTGGTCATGTGAATTTCAAAATGGGAGGAAAGAGAGCAGATTTTGAAAACAACAGATAGCTGAGTTGGATTTCAACCTCCAGCAACTTCTAGAATGTTCAAAAAACTCTGTCAGATAGGCTTTACAGGTCTTATCATTAACTCTGCTAAAAATGAGGACCCTGAGGCTCAGACACATTAAAGACTTTGGGTAAAGTTACGCAGTGGAAAGGGAGATCTGGGACTCAAATTCAGAGCTGATTTTTGTCATCTAGACTGTTGAAGGTCTGTGATGGGTCTTATAGGATATTTGAACAAAGGCTGAGTGCTAAGTGCACTGTCGTCACGTTTCGTCCATGAAATAAACTGGACCCTGTTCATTAGGCTTGTGTGCATCCCATGTTTTCTCACAGCCCCAGCAGGTCCTGGCTCCTGGCAGATGCCAGATGGCTGAGGGAGAATGCCTCTCCCTTGACTGAGGGCAAACCCCCAGAGTCAACAAATAGCTTAGATCCTGGAGGAGAAACCTGCTCAACAGGAGCTGGGGACACCTGACGGCAGGACAGTGGCGGCCCCTCCCTCTCCACTCAGCCCAGCCCAGGATCAGAGCGGGGGAGTCTCCTGGAGCCCCGTCCCCTCCGCTGGGACTGCAGGGCACTCGGTCTGTGTCCCGTGGTGGCGCTTCTGTCAGGCTTGCAGCTCTTGATTCACCCCCTTCCAACTAGTAACATATGATAGCCCTTCTGACAGACGTTTTTTGTCTCTTGGAAAAGCATTTTAAAATCCAGGAAGAAGGAAAACTCTTTTTCTGCCTCATCTCTTCACCTGGATTAGAGAAGCTGTGTATAGGAGAGGGTCTGGTATTGGAACCAAACCAAGTTTAGGTTCAAATTCTGACTCTCCCCTCAGAGCCAGCAAACAAAAGTTTGCTGAGTGTGTGCAGAATATCTATGACTTAAGACAGGTATGTTGTTGCAGGAGGTGCATCATGTCCAACTAAAAACAAAAAATATACATATTTTATATTTGTATATTTACAAATATATTTGTTTTACTTGTGTTCTCTGCACTCAGATATATTTCACACTTTCTCCTTGTCCTCGAAGATTATAACTGGAGTAAGATACTATTGTGGACTGGATGTATGCTCTGATATTTTAGAGAAGGGAGAAACAAAAACCCCAGAATGACTGAGCTAGAAATTCCATAGTTTACAATTTGGCTGTCACTTAGAATCACTTGAGAAGTTTAAAGAAAATGCTGGTGCCAAGGCCCCACCCCAGCTGTATTGTCTGAAACTATACCCAGGTGATTACAAAATGCAGACCTGGGGAAGAGCAGATCCACTATTTGCAGCCCTTCTGATGCTGGTTCTAGGGCACAGGCTGTGAGATATGTTTTTGTAATTATTATACATATTTACATTTTGATTTAATGTTTTCAACCTGTTTTCACATTTCTATTTTGGCTGACTTTGTCGAAGCTCTGATCCCTCCCCAGGGTTGACTTTCTGATAAATGAGATCATTTTTCAAGACATGGTCTCTTCTCCAGCTTTTACACAGATGGCAATTCCCAGCACTGACCACTGGAAAGGAATGAGATGAAGGATCTTCTGTCTGCAGCTGACCAGGGTAAGGGCCATAGAGCATCAGCCTCACTATTGTGGGCTTCAACTCTAGCTGGAGTGGTTCCCAAATAGAAAAAAAGGTGAGTTTAAGGACATTTCTTAAATGTGGGTTCAAGAGGTGAGTTTAAGAACATTTAAGAATAATAACATTATTTTTAAATGTAACAGTACTGCAACAAGGGTAAATTCAAACAATTTGAGATGAATAAAAATACTGTGAAAGGAAATGAAATTTTTTTAATCTTGGTTAGGTGCATTATGTATCTGTTGCTGAATTAAAAATTACCCCCAAATTTAGCGGCTTAAAACAATAATAATTCACTATCTATCATGGTTTCTGTGCTCAGGAATTCAGGCAGAGCCCAGCAAGGGCAGCTTATCTTTGCTCTGCAGCGTCTGGGACCTCAGCTGGAAGGATCTAAGGCAGGGAACTTGAATCATCATCTGAAGGCTTGTTTCACTTACATGTCTGGCAATTGATGCTGGCTATTGGTAGGAACATGTGGCCTCCCCGTGTGGCCTGGGCTTCCTCACAACATGGTGGCTGAGTTCCAAGGGTAAGTGCTCTGAGAGCAAGGAAGCCAGATGGACTCCCTACTGCCTTTATGACCTAACCTAGGAAGTCAAGCAGTGTCATTTCTTTCACTTCTATTGGTTGAGGCACTTACAAAGGTCCATTTGGCTCAAGGGGCGGGGACATAGATTCCCATCTCTTTCTGAAGGAATGTCAATGTCATATTTCAAGAAGAGCATATGGGATGGAATATGTTAATGCAGTTATCTTTGCAAAATGCAATCTGCCCCACATTGTCTTTTAATTTTCTTACTCATTTTTTCAGATTCCAAAACTAACATGTGCTCATTGTAAGAAAAAAATTCAATAAAAATCCAAAATTTGTGCACCAAACTTAGATTTCCTCTCCCACTTTACTATCTCAACCCCCCTCTCTAGAGATAACCACTCTTCACAAATGGATGTGTCTTTTCCATACAAACTATACACATATATGTACTGCTTAAAAAAAAAATTATACGTTATTCTACAACTGCTATTTTTACTCGTTATTATGTGATGATCAAAGTTCTATATTAGTACATGTAAAAACACCTCTTTGTTTCTAATGCTGGCTATCATAGTATGGCTGTACCATAACTTATTTAATCAGTCTTCTATTAGTGGTCAGTTAGGATGTTAAATTTTAAAAACTATTACAAAGTAATGATGCAGTGAACATCTTTGTACTAGGTCATATAGGGTAGTATCTTAAAAATGGAATTGTTCTGTTCAGAGGTTATGCAGGATACTATTTTTCAATACAGTAAGAGTATTACTATGTTTTTTACAGTTACATCATTGTTGCAAATCTACATTAAGCAGGATAACACTTTTTTAAATTTGCAAATGGACAGGTTTCTCTAGCCTTAACATGAAGAAAAAGGACAAACATTTGTTCTTAGGTATAGAAGATGCCCATAAGTTTTAAAGGAAACTTCTCATTTGTTTAGAAAATGATGAATGACAGGTGGTTATGAACAGAGGGGTGGATTATGTTTTTAGCTCAGGCTAACATGGAATTGAATGTGGATTCTTCAAAGTTCAAATTGACACTTTGAGAGAGGCTCATCAGAAGATGACAGCAAACAGGAAACCAGCTTGAGGCAAAAAAACCAGTGTCATGTGTGACTCCAGAGTAAATAATAAAGAAGGCACTACTCTCTGTACAGATGTCTATACAAACATGAGGTTCCAATAATATGTCCACCCAGCCATCCATTGCTCACAAGGGGCTAATCTGTAATTCATCCTGGGGTTCTTTCCTCTTACAGAGATGCATTGTTACAAACTTCTTTACTGGGAAAGAAGTTCTGACACATGCCACAACTTTGAGGACATGATGCTAAGTGAAAAGTCAGACATAAAAAGGACAAATGTCATCTAATTTCACTTACATGAGAAAGGTTGGAGAAGCAAATTTATAGAGCCAGAAAATAGATTAGAATTTACCACTTGCTGGGACAAGAGGGCTGTGGGGAGTTACTGCTGAAGGGTACAGAGTCTCAGTTTGGAGGTGATGAAGAAGTTTTGGAAGTAGTTCAAGCTGCACCACGTGGTGAATAGTATTAATGCCACTGAACTATATACCCTTAAAAATAGTTTAAATGGTACATTTTATATTATATATATATATATATTTCCACATCAAAACCCACACGCAAAAATACCCAAAAAACCCTTTGCTGGAGCAGAGGAGGTTGGGGCTCTGTCAGTGTTCCCATGGCTTTGCCTTCCCTTTTGTTTTTAAAAGAACAACCTCTATTTTTAGGGATTTTCACACAAAGACTCCTGTGGGCGTGGGAAGTACTCCCAGCTGCCCTCCTGTTTCTCAGAAGCCCACAAGGAGGCCTAGCAAGTTATTTCAGGCTTAGGAAATATGCCGGATTGGAAATAGAGATAATTTAATCTCTCTGCATGTTGATAACTTTTTTTTTTTTTTTCCTGCAAGCTGGGGTCCTGGAAACCTTACCTCATCCCTAATCCCTTCAAGCCGAGTCTGGGAATCGCTGAAGGTGTCGAAGGTAATTCCTTCCCACACCTCAGCATGCCCGAGGGCACCTTCTTGGCGAAAGAATTCCACTTCCGGCAAGGCTGAGGGTTACCTGGGTCGCATGGCCGCTGCACACTGGTGTCCCTGGAGCGCAGTCTTAGTCTCTTGCCCCAGTGCGTCTGCTCCCCGGCCTCTCATTCCTGCGTTCAGCAGTGTCAGAGAGAGCAGGTGCACTGAGTAGACTCGCGTCCTGTCACCCTAACGCGAGGGTCGTGCACCTCGGCGGGGTGCGGTGAACGAGCTATCCAGAGCAGTGGCTGGTCAAGTCTGAGAGTCTGCGGACTCTTCCTGCCCTTGTCCACTCCCGCACCCCCGCGCAGTCCCTTCCCACCCCTGTGAAGAGTGCTGTTCCGCTCTCCCGGGAGCTCTCCCGGGCGGCCGACGCTGCGCGGGCACCAGCCTTGGGGAGGGGAGGTGCCCGCAGCCCGTCTCTCTCAGCCTGGATCCGAGAGTCTTGGCCGCGGTGCCCGAGCTCGGGCCGGACGCCTCGTCAGCGGGACAGCTGGGACCCGTGCCGCGCGCACCTGGTCAGCCTCCATTTCCAGAAGAACGGCCCAGATGTCTCAAGGGCAGGAACTCTTCCACGAGGCAGCCCAGCAGGTAGGCCTGGCTGGTGTGGGGGTCTGTGAGAAAAGGTCACCAGGCAAGATGCTGAATGGAAACGTTACCATGGACTATTTTAAAAGTAATGATCTCAGACATTTATTTTGGTATTCCAGCTTAATCGAGAAAATGTTACAGCCAACTCCTAGCCATCTGTGTGCAAAAAATATTCTTTGGTATCTAGCAGATTCCGAATCCGGGACACTCCTCCTCCTACCCTGCCCCACCCATGGAGGTTTTCCATGAACAGTGAGGACTGAGATAATACAAACTCCTTTTAATATTGAATCAAATCTGTGTAAGAAGGTAAATTTATTTCTGAAAAAGTCATACTGTATATATTGAAGTCAAGTGGATTTTTGGATTCCCTGATATCTGCAGGTTTTTCTTTTTCTTTCTTTATCCTCTCCCTGTTGATCATTACAGTAAGTATTCAGTGTAGGTATGGAATTAAAGTGACCCTCCCCTAAAAGACAAACCAACCATTCTTAGGCATTTATCAAGAAGCTACTTGCACCAGGGTCTTTGCTGTATGATGATCACTCAACTGTGAAGTTTTCAGTCTCTTGGATATCTCTTGTCTTTATAGAGAGGGGTAAAGGGGTTTCTGGCATTATAAGAGGGAAAATGAGCCCCGCAAAGGGAGAGAGAATCAACTCATGGCCTCACACAGTAACAAGAGATTAGGGTCCAAAGCCGGGGAGTTCTGAGCCAAAGGGCAGAGGCTGAAGAGGCAGATGGGATTCAGGACTGGTGGGGGAATCCAAGCTGGCTAGTTACCCCTCTTCATGTGCCTGGGTACATATGAAAAATGCAGCATGGTGGCTGTCAGCTGGTGAGTGCTCAGCAAAAGGTACTGCTCCCCTTCCCCCTGGCAGGCCCAGAACTGTATCCTACATTCTCTACTGAGCTCCTTACACCCAGCCCCCCAAATATTCAAGCTATTTAGAAAAAATGAGTGACTGGAGACCCAGAATAGCTCCTCAGAGAGATTTCAGAACTCTTGCCCAGAGGTCTTTGCTGCTAGGTGAAAGAGCCAGTACCATATTTTTAACGTGGTTGAGTACCCTTATAGAAACCTTGACTTATTTATTTTATTTAACTTTAAGAATGTATTTAGCTCGACCAGTCTCTCGTCATATTTGCCATACATTTTGTTTGTGTTTGCAAGACTGTACATGAGTGTTTATGCACCTAATATATGTTTATGGTCTACTTCCTAAATAATGGGTACTGTGTTAACCTTGAAAAATGTACCCAGATGGAAGACGTGAAGCCCTTGTTTCCAGGGATTCCAAAAGGAGAGCATTTGGTCCACTGCTGTGAGAGGGATCCATTAAGGCTCAGCTGTGATCCTCTCTTGTTTAAAACCTTCAGTGGCTCTCCTATCCACCACTTTAGCTAAGTCCTGCACAGTCTGGCCCAGTCTGAGTTTCAAACCGGCTCCCCTGCATCGTGCTCTTTGTACCCCACCTTCCAGACAAAGGTCCATTCCCTAGGCCCTGTACTTGTATCTTTCCCCTTGCTGGTCTTTGCTAATACTTCTCACTCAGCTGATTTGTCTCTGAACTCTCCAAGTATCTAAGGCTGTGTCTGGCATTTAAGTAGTCAGTAAATGTTAATTGACTAACCAAATGAACAAGTAACAGATGACCACAGTGCAAGCTAAACTGCCATGAGTGCCCTAGGAGAGAGTCGATTTTTATTTTAAAAATTTTTTGTAATTAAAGCCACAACCACGTGGCATGCGGAATCTTAGTTCCTTGGCCAGGGATTGAACCCCTGCCCCTTGCAGTGGAAGCACAGAGTCTGAGCTGCTGGACCAACAGGGAGGCCTCGACGGTTGATTTTTAAAATGATGGGTGTAAATGCCTATGTATCACCTTCCTCTCCATCTCCCTCAGTCTCTGAACATAGAGGGATTAGACCGTGTTCAATGTCAAGGCCTTCGGTGTTCATTATCTAGACTTCTTGGAAATCTCTCCCTTTGTCTTCCTTGCCCTCTTATCCAAGGTATCATTTCTTAGTTGAATTGTTTCATACCTTCCTAACTTCCTTCTCCACATCTCCTCTAAAGCGATCCCTTTTGAAAGCACAAGTCTGTGCATTTGACCTCTCTGCCGAAAGCCTTTCCATGGCTTCTCGCTGCTTTCAGAACTCAGTTCAGACTCCTTACTTTGGCCCCCACAGCCTCTCCCCACCCGGCCTCACCAAGATCTGGCTGGCTTCCCCTGCTCCCTCCCAGAGCGTGCTCCGTCAGTGCGCTTGCTCTGCAGTTTTGAAGTGAGCTGTTTCGTTCCTGTCTTCTTTGCTGCTGGTGGTGGTTTAGTTGTGAAGTGATGTCCAATTCTTGCGATCCCACGGACTGCAGCCTGCCAGGCTCCTCTGTCCATGGGATTCTCCAAGCAAGAGTGCTGGAGAGGCTTGCCATTCCTGTCTTCCTTAAGGCTGTGAATTCCTGAAGTTCAGGGCGTTGTCTTATTCATTTCTGTGTCCTCCGTACTTGTCGTTAGTGCTCAGCATATGGAAGATGCTCAGTCAGTGCCAGTTCTACTTAACTCACCTGGCTAAGGACAGGGGGAGGTGCTATTTGCATTAGGTTTTGAAGGGTCAGTGGTAAAGTTGGGGCACACATCCCAGGCTGAGAGGGTAAGAAAACGATAATAACTACTAACTTTCATTATGTGCTGAACACTTAATGTGCATCATCTCTTTAAATCTTCACAACATTCTGAAGTAGATATAATAATTATTTTGGTTGACAGATGAAAAATGGAGGCACTTTGAACCCGGGCATGGTTGTTGCCAAGGTCTAGGCTTTAATCCTTTCTGCTTTATGCCTCCTGCCTCAATGGCCTCAGCGAAGCCTGTACGGGAACAGATAGCAGGCTGGACAGCTAACATGTTTGAGGTGGTTGGCCTTCCAGAAGTGTCCCATGAACCTTCCCTGGTGGCTCAGAGGTTAAAGCATCTGCCTGCAATGTGGGAGACCCAGGTTCGATCCCTGGGTCGGGAAGATCCCCTGGAGAAGGGAATGGCAACCCACTCCAGTACTCTTGCCTGGAGAATCCCATGAAGGGAGGAGCCTGGTAGGCTGCAGTCCATGGGGTCGCAAAGAGTCGGACACGACTGAGCAACTTCACTTCACTTCACTCCAGGTTTGGGAGTTAGGAATTCTGCTAAGAGCTTTGAGGCTTGAAGAGCGTGGAACCAGGGAGGCCATGCCCAGTGGGAAGACAGGTTGGGGGGTATTACCCTAAACCCTTCCTTTCAGATCTGCTCTTCTCTTGGCCACTGTGTCATTTTGGAAGAGTGGGGATGCTTGCGAGTTAAGTGGAGGGGTTACAGAATGAATTCTTGGTTTGCTTTACTCATTTCGGGACCAGATTGGGTATGTGTGGGTGGGGGTGGGTGGGTGTGTGTGTGTTGGTCAAGAAGACTGGCTGAGAAGGGTCTGTAGCTCTGAGGGTTGATGGTGCTGCCTGGTTCAAGTACTGACTCTAACACTTAGTAACTTTGGGAAAGTTACTTCATCTGGTTAAGCCTTTGTATCCTCCCGTAAAATGATGACAATAGTAGAACACACCTTAAGAGAATTATGAAGATTAACAGAGATACTTCATGTAAATGTTTAGTATAGCACTCAGTTCATAGGAGGCATTTTGTAAACGTTGTCTAATAATAAAACCGAGATGGGGAGTATGTATTTGGTCCATGAGATAGTGATGTGACTGATCAGAGGATTCAGTTGGCAAATAACTCAGCACATCAAATTCGGGTAGAAGACCTAAGGTAGGAGTCCCAAATCCAGAATAATTTCTTTGTCCAAAACCAGAGACTGGGATAGTGTCTGGGACACTCTGGATTATGTGGGATGGACAGTCCCTTGAGGATGATTTCTAGGCCTGGAGTGGTTTGGGAATGTGTGTGTGTGTGTGTACCTTGTGGAGGTATGAGTCATTTCAGGAACACTTGTCCCCAGGCACTTCACTGATGTGCAGTGTGGTTTAAGGGTGGACTTGAACCTGGGAACCTGGGGTTCCCAATTCTGACTATACCATCAGGCATGCCAGGCCCTTGGGCAAGTTACTCAAGGGCTTGCCCTCTGTTTCCACAACTGCAGGATGGGGTGAGTGTACCTGATTTTCAGGGTTCTTACGCCATCTGCAGAAGGGTCTGGCCGCGTGCCTGTCACATGGTGCACACTAAATACAGTGCTTGTCCGGTGATCGGATGAAGCAGATTTCACACAGAAACCCAGTTGAGTAGTCTGCTTGTGAGATGCAGAGCTGGAAAGCTAAGGAGCAGCTGGTGCCAGAGGGAGGTGAATGGAAAGCTAATGGCCTTTGATACCAGCCATGTCTCCATCAGTTACTGGACAGAGAGGACTGTGACAGACGCAGTGGTCAGGAAGATGAAGCTGACAGGAGAAAGGAGTAGCTAGAGACAGGGAGAGACGGCAAATGGACATCTGTACAAGGTCTAGAGTCCAGCAGGATCCAGTGCTCTTAGTGTGGGAAATAGCGGGGAAAGTTGGCTCAGCTTAGCAGGCGTTTATCGAGTGCCTGTTCTTGCCAGGATCTCCAGCGAGTGCTGCAGATACTAAAACAGAAGTCTCTTAATCACGATGGAATAAGGGATGCCTCCCACTAGTCTGGTGTGCTGTTTTCCTTCTCTCAGGATTGGACAGTCTCCAGAAAAACTTAAAGGGAAGCTGTGTCATGCTGTGGTCTGAGAATGGGTGACCAAAAGCTGCAGATTAGCTAATGTGAGTAACTCATTCTCTTCCTTCTTTATCCAGCTGGAGACTTGGGATCCAGCAGGAGTGAGTCTCTGAGGACCCTGTTCTAGGAAGTCTGTGAGGTAATGGCCGGCCTAAGCTAATTACCCTTGAAAAAAGCCCGATGCAGACTCAGGGAGTAAGTTGCCCATCAGAGCTATGGCATCTGGCCCATGTGTAAGCCAGGGTGCGAGCTCTTCATGACGCTGCACCAGGACTCGGTGCTGTCAGACTCCCTGCCTCCCTTTCCCTTCTCTGGCCTCTCCTATTCTCGCCTCCTCGGTTCAGAGCTCATTGAGGCTAGC
Source organism: Oreotragus oreotragus (assembly GCA_006410675.1). Lineage (NCBI taxonomy): Eukaryota > Metazoa > Chordata > Mammalia > Artiodactyla > Bovidae > Oreotragus > Oreotragus oreotragus. The sequence continues at coordinate 464,496 of SJYX01002812.1, read as the reverse complement.
TCAATGTGGTAAGAGTAAGAAAGAATATGATCCAGTTGTGGGACCAGCAAGAGGGGCAGAAAGAGGCGAACATGTTAAAAGACTGAGGCGATACAAGTTATTGCAATGAATAAAGAGGAATTTTCTACTCTCAAACTCAAAAAAAAAATGGAAGAGTTCTTAGAGATCCTCTGGTCCAGCCCTTGCTTAGCTCATCAATAAACAAACCCAGAGATGTGGAATGACTTGCCCAAAGATACATAAAGAGAGTGGCAGAGCCAGGTGAGAACTGCGCCCGAACACCCTCACTCTATATGACGGCTCTGGGTTGATCTTAACACAGCCAATCTTTAGGTTATAATTTTGAGCATTGGTATCGGGCTTCATCACAAAAGCTTTGCTGTGGTTTTCTACACCCTTATTAGCCCATGTACAGTTAAAAACTGACTTTCACTTTTGCATTTTTCAGGCCCGTTTTAGCATCTTTAAAAAGCCAATATGCAAAGTGAGCCTTGGCAGCCACACACTAGGTGATAGCTTATTGCTTTGTTAGAATATAGAGAAATGAATGCACCTGAGCAGAAAAGAAAAGGGAACCTAGGACAAGGACGTCTTGTTATCCCCTCTTATACAGATAGGGAAACTGAGGTCCAGAGTGGCTGGGTGGAAGAGAAGGGCTTACATCTGGGATTCTGGGAGTCATGACCCCTATCACCCTCCCAGTTTCTGTAGGGCATGAAGCTTATACCATTTTCAGGGATTCTCTTCAGTCAAAAGGATACAAATTATAAATATAAAATTAGGTGTAGTCTTTGGAGAGACTCAATGCAAGTGAAGGATCTTGAGGCTTAAGCGGTTAGCTTCACTGTGAAAGACCAAGGGTACCTGGACAGAACCACCTATGGGATATAACAGAAGAAACAGGCTTGGGCCCTGGAGCCTGGGAGAGAAGAAAGGGCAGCGATTACTCTCAGGCTTAAAATGAATCTGCAGCTTTCACGTGAGCTCGGTTTGTCTTTCTTGCTCTCTCTCTGTTGTCTTCAGCCCCTTCCACTTTACCGGCCTACTTGTCACTTAGCTAGCCTAGCAGGTCAACCTCGAAAATGACAATGCTCTGAAAATGCTTCCTATTTGTAAAAAGCTGGAGTGGAGACATTTTCTGGATGAAGAAACTAGAATGAAAGTGATTCTTCACTGAAATGAATGCGGTGGGGTTGTCTCATTTATATTCACAGGATCTTCATTTGTAAAGGTGACTGATGACACAGAGAGATCAGTGCCATTGGAAGAAGAATTTACTGCTTACATTTCTCAAGAGAAGGAGGAATGCCATGCAGGACCACAGGGAAAGCACCAAGTTCTGGTCAGGAGGCAAAGGCAGGAATGAAGGGGAAACCTGGGCCACAGCCTTTATTGTGCTTTTGGTGGGAAGGGCAGGGCAGGGTAGAGCAAACAGCTTAGGACTGGATGGTTTTAATAGTTCTGGTAAGCTTTGGCAGTAGAGGTGGTCTCTAGTTTCCTAGAAACTGACCTGGGGGTGATTTAGAGCAGGAGAAATATTGGCTTGGTGTGTGAGAATTAGATAAACAGAGTGGCTTAGGGAATATACTCAGAATTGGTAGGTTTGCATATGGAAGGCATGCTCCTGGCCAGCTGTGTGCTATCTATAAGAGCTGGTTAACCCTGGGAAGGTTGATCTGTTCCCTGAACTATAAGATTTTAAAGATATCATAATGTCATAAGCGGAGAAGGCAATAGCACCCCACTCCAGTACTCTTGCCTGGAAAATCCCATGGGTGGAGGAGCCTGGTAGGCTGCAGTCCATGAGGTCCCGAAGAGTTGGACATGACTGAGTAACTTCACTTTCACTTTTCACTTTCATGCATTGGAGAAGGAAATGGCAGCCCACTCCAGTGTTCTTGCCTGGAGAATCTCAGGGATGCCGGAGCCTGGTGGGCTGCCATCTATGGGGTTGCGCAGAGTTGGACACAACTGAAGCGACTTAGCAGCACAATGTCATAAGACAGAAAGGAAAAAGCATGATTAATATATTCTGCCCAGCTATGAATGAATGAACTAGATGACTTAAAAATTTCTTACTGCCTTAGGGTATATTTCGTCCATGGTCAAATACAGAAAAAAACACAGTCCTTTTTTTAATAGTTTGGGGTTTGAAAGGCGAATCCTAGAGGCCATGTTAATGATTCTGAAGTACTTTTCTTACGATTTGTGTAAGGAGCTGCTAGCTGCTGCTTAGACTCTGGTCCGGCCCAACTGAACAACCTGGCTTCCTATAGGGGTGGATGACAGAATTTTAGCTTATTTTTCCATTTATTTTATTCTTTTGCTGACAAAATATCTCTCTTCAGGATAGAAGTTTAAATACTAGATATACCTGTATTCATAAAATAATATCAAATGAAAAACATTTAAAGAAATATACATACCTTAGGGAGTATAATTCAGTATCTCTTTTTGCTTTTTTCCAGGCAAGAATACTGGAGTAGGTTATCATTCCCTTCTCCAGAGGGTCTTCCCAACCTAGGGATCGAACCCAGGTCTCCCATACTGCAGATCGATTCTTTTCTGTCTGAGCCAGCAGGAAAGACTTGTTTGTTCTTTAATCATTATCAAGTAGCAATGTAGGGCTTCCCAGGTGGTGCTAGTGGTAAAGAATCCACCTGCCAGTTCAGGAGATTTAAAAGACGCGGATTCAATCCCTGGGATCAGGAAGGTCCCCTGGAGGAGGAAATGGCAACCTACTCTAGTATTCTTGCCTGGGAAATCCCATGGACAGAGGAGCTTGGCTGGCTACAGTTTGTGAAGTCACAAAGAGTTGAGCACAACTGAGCGTGCATTTGTGCAAATGCATGTGCATGCACACACACACACACAGACATACACTCTCAAGTAGTAATGTAATCTGATTCTTAAAACCTGTTTTCTTTCTTTCTGAATTTAACAACTTAGTCAAAGGACTGCAGAGGTTGTAGTGATGGTGGTATGCTTCAGAATGGCTCAGCATGAACAGACTTCAGAGGTAGTACTGCTCTGGCGTGAATACCTGTCTAGTAGGATATTGTCATTGTCACTTATCAGAAGAAAGCTACATTTCTTTTGTTTTTGTTTTGATGTGCAAGTGTTCTCTTCTTTATATGAACAGGCATAAAGAAAGAGAAGACGATAATGAAGTAAAAACCACTGGTCTGTATAAAAAATTCAATGATATGCTTTTTCCAATCTGCAGATAGCTTGTAAATCACATCCACAGTCTCTGTCAGAAGTTGCAGGATTTAGGTGCTTACTGATGAATTTGAAGCCATGGTAGCCTGCTGATCCTCGTTTAGCCAAAAATAGTTATGTTTGATCCTGATGATAAATTTGCTCTAAAGTGAGCCTTAGTGTTCATAGAACTTAGAAAAGAGAAGGCCATGGCTCATTTTGAGTAGCTTTCCCTTTTTATTTTAGGCAATTATCAATTTAAAAAGAAAAAAAGCACGGGCAAATTTTAATTTTAAACAAAGATATATACATGTATGGACAGACATTAATTTTATCAAAGAAATTTAAGCAGACTGTACATTTCAAATGTGATTCAGATCACAGGTATCTTTTGGTGTATCCATCCATTGCATAAAGTGAAGTTGAGTTATAAATAGATTTCTAACTTGAGGTCAGCATTTTATTTTCCAAATATTTATAATATGTGGTAGATCTTTCTTCAAATAAAAATTGTTATTATTTATATTGTAGAAGTACTACATGTATGCAGTAAAAACATTTTTTAAGCAAAAAATGATACAAAATTAAAAACCTTCTTCCTCCCTTCTTTTACCCCCATTCCCCAGAGACAGTCACTAATGGTTTATAACTTTGAATATTTTATTTATACCTCAGTTTCTTGACTACATTATCAATTTAATATCAGTTTACTTATTGCTTCCCAGCATGAAAAAAAGAGGACACTGGCATATTTACCCTTCCTTCCATTTCTCTCATTTCATTTCTAATTTTTTGTTGGGTTGGTGTATAAAATTTATATATATTTTAATTGTAATAAGTATTTCCATGTTTGTTGGTTATAAAAACTTTATATCTATAAATAGCATTTATTGTAGTAAGATATATAAATATGTGTGTTTAACTGGAAAACCGAGTGACGTTATCAGATTCATGGAGGAGAAAACACAGGCCTAAGTTGTTAAAGCTTTGCTGCTTCTGAGCAATAAAGTCTTAATTTTTTTCAAGTATCTTTTAATTCTTCTGGTTCATATGCAGCTACTGCTGTTTCTTATATCCCCTGTCACTTTTTTTTTTTTTTTAATGTTCTTCTCTTCTCTTTGAGGTGACAGGAATTTTTTTCATATATGGATTGGTGGTAGTAGATTACTCTTTCTAACTATAGAAGCATGGGAGGCCAAACTGTTTTCATGTACTTCAAAAATAACATCTCACAGCAGATTGGATGCAGGAGATATGAGAGTCCAGCTGTATTCTATCAAGCCAGAGATTAAAATGTTTTCATTAAGTGTTTTTGCTTGGGAAAGTAGTTATTTTTCATGCAAACATGATACTTATTTTAACAGATAATAGGTTTATTATTATTATGTTTAAGTGATTAATAAGTTTTTAAAATATCTCCCTTTAAGTTTCTAATATGGTAAATATTGATAGTTATAGCTCACATAAACAAAAACTCTTGGGGATCCTTAGTAATTTTTAAGAATGTAAAAGGATCTGGAGATCAAAAAGTTTGAGAACGGCTGCTCTAGAGATTAAACATACATTTTAAAATGTTCACAGTTTGTTTAGAGTTAATATTATACCGCTTCAATGTAAAATGTAGGAACTTGGCAATCACATAGGCCTGTTTCCCAGCTCCGCCCTTCAGCCTTTTATGCTATAAGTGCCATATGTGTTACATTCGTTACATGATGAAACCTCCAAGATGATGTTATTCCCGATGATTGCTGTGGCCTGTGTCTGCCCCTAGCATTTGCTGGCTCTGAGCCTGGAACTTCTCAGGGGCCTTGGAAGACGGCTCTTCTCTTGGCTGCTCGGGCTGCTCCCTCATGTGCCTTCTTCTGCCCATCCAAGCCCATATGCAGAAATCTCTCCAAATATCTGATCTCCTGGTAGCGTGTGTTTTTTTCCTGTTTCTAGTTATAACTATGGTTTCATACATTTTTAAAAGCCCACATCTTTTCTGTTATTGTCATGGTAATTTGGAAGGTAGGAAAGTGCATATTCTGCTCTCTTGAAAGAAATGTCTAATGTCACTTTCTAAAGCACATTTTATTCATTCATTCATTCCGCTAACACGTTTAGTAAGCACCTGTTCCATGTTGAGCACTGGGGGTACAAGAGTGAACAAGCTATTTTTTCAGTATATATAAGCTTCTTTTAAAAAATAAAAATTGTGTTTATTATTTTTAAACTTTTGAAATTTTGATACCATTTCACACTTGTAGGAAGTTGCAGTAATGCAAGGAACTGCCATATACTCTTGACTCAGGTTTACCAGTTGTTAACATTTTGTCCTTTTGCTTTATTATTTGTGTGCTCTCTCTTGCTCTTGCTCTCTCTCTCTCAATTTCTATTCCATATGTATGTTTTGATACATATTATGTTCTATTATAGGCTTCCTAGGTGGCTCAGTGGCAAAGAATTCACCTGCCAACGCAAGAGCCAAAAGACATGCAGGTCTGGTCCATGGGTCAGGAAGATTCTCTGGAGGAGGAAATGGCAACCCACTCCATTATTTTGCCGGGATAATCCCACAGACAGAGGAGCCTGGCAGGGTGCAGTCCATGGGATTGAAAGAGTCAGACACGGCTGAGCACATATTCTATCAAATGTATTTTTTCCTGAACCACTTGGAAGTAATTCGTAGACATCATATTCCCTTATCCATAAATACTTCAGTGTCTGTTTCCTAAGAATAGGACTTTTCTTTTACCTAACCACAGTATATTTATCAAGATCAAGACATTTAGAGAATTTCCTGGTGGGTCCACGGTTGACACTCCACGCTTTCGCCGCTGAGGGCCTGCATTCACATCCCTGGTCAAGGAATCAGGATCACACAAGCCTCTTGGTGTGGCCAAATAAGACAGCCATAGCACATGCCTGGATGGCCAGACTATCAAATTTTTTTTTAAGATCAAGACATTTAACATTGATCAATCCTATTATCTAATCCACAGTTTCACAGTCCACTTTTGCCAGTTATCCCACTGATATCCTGTCGCTTTTTCCCCCAGACCAGGAATCAGTCCAGCATCACACAGTCTCATTTAATCTGGAACAGTTCTTATCCTTTCTTTGTCTTTCATGACCTTGACTTTTTTTTTTTTTTTGCAAAACACAGGCTAGTTGTTTTGTAGAATGTTCCTCAGTTTGGGACATGATCTCTTATGATTAGATTTGGGTTTTGTATTTTGGGCAGGAACTCATAGAATGATATTGCATTCTTTTCCAGACATCATATCAGGAGAGAGATATGGGGTTTCTGCTTGTTCCATTATTGCTAATGTTAACTTTGGTTAGCATTTCAGGTGGTGCCCACTAGGTTAATCCAGTCTGAAGTTACTAATTTCCCCTTTGTAGTTAATACATAATTTGTTAGAGATACTTTGAGACTATGGAAATATCCAGTTCCTCATATATCTCCTACCCACTAGCTTTAGCATCAGTTGTTGATTCTTGGCAGAATCAGTTATTACTGTGATGGCTGCAGAATGATCATTTTCTAACACCATCATTTCTTCTACATATATTAGTTGGTCTTCTACTAAAAAGGGTTTTCCCTCTTTCTGCTTGTTTTGATTTATTCATTTACTTATATCTGTATGGACTCAGATTCTTACTTTTCCCATGAGTATTCTATTGCTATAATTATTGATTGTGATGCTCAAATCATTCCAGATTTGGCCAGTTGGTGCCCCTGGAGGCTGTTTCTTATTTCCTTCCGACACATCCTCATCATTTTTAGGAGCACTTCCTTATGTTCTGACAGAAAATATTCTAGGCTCATTTTGTATTTTCTCTGCCTCAACCCTGAATCAGCTATTCCTCCAAAGAGCTCTGGCTCAGTAAGATGAGAAATGGTATTTAAAGACCAAGATCTGGGTGTTAGATCTGTTTGTTGCTACTGGGGTGTCTTACCTCGTAGACTCTTTAAGTAGACAGAGAGAAGGAATATATATTTATATCTTCCTCTGCATATTAAAAACTATGAATTCAAACTGATGCCTTTCGTTCTAATATATCACCCCAGGGTTCTCCTTCCTTAGTTTTAACTGCTTCTCCAACAGTGAGAAACTTGACTGTCAGTCTGTTGACTGTCTGTTTACTTCTTTGCTCAATCCTATAATTGATGGAAAGTAGATTAACTCCTACCCCTGAAAAAAGCACACTTTCTTTCTAGAATGTGTGTTGCACGTGTGCTCAGTTGCTAAGTCACGTCCAACTCTGTAACACTGTGGACTGTAGCCTGCCAAGCTCCTCTGTCCATGGGATCTCCCAGGCAAGAGTACTGGAGTGGGGTCCAATTTCCTTTTCCAGGGGATCTTCCCAATCCAAGGATCAAACCCACGACTCCTGCATTGGCTTTACCTCTGAGCCACCAGGGAAGCCTAGAATTTGTATTAGTTTGTAGTTATTTGTCTTTAGACTGAAAGCATATAGTCAAAATAATATGTTCGAAAGTTACTCTGCTTTGTTTTTTTTTCCACCTTCAGTGTGGTTATGTTTTTCATTAGAAATGTTTTTCATTAGAAATAGTGAGATTAATTTGTTTCTCTCTGCATTCTTAGAGTTTTTCTCTATCATCCTGTTGCATTGTTTAATTTTGAGTATGTAAAACATTATGTGATTCCAAAAGTCAAAAGTACTCAGTACATTGGAATTCTTAAATGAGTATAGTATTGTCTGATTCACTGAGTCATCTACAAGAATAAATCTTTTGCAGTTGATATTCAGCAAGTTTGCCTGTTACTGGTGAAAGGCACTAGGGCCTGTGTTTGTCCTCCTGATATTAAGCCAAGGTAGATTGTCTAGTGACACCCCGAGTCTTGCAGGAGGCTTCTGTCCTCTTGTCAGGGAGACTGGGAAGGGAGGGGAAGCTCTTGTTTCGGTGGCCATGGCATTGCTGCTGTGAAAATTTACATTTGTGGGATAGGATTCGGTGTCCAGGGCAGAGTGTCTTTGGGTTGTGCATTCTGAGTGCAGAAGTGGCTGCTCTGTGGGGAATGAGCTGCTGCTGTGTGACTCTAAGAGGCAGAACCTCATCAGGAATTCCCACCAGCATCAACATTTTCTCAGCATCTGAGGGTCTTGCCAGTCCTGTGCCTATATGGTTCTATGACCAGGTTCTGCCTTGAGATATTCCTAGCCTTGGACCAGGATCAGCACACACAGAATGGAAAAACCACAGATCAAGCATCCAGAGCTACTGTTATGGAGACGCTGGCTTTTGAACTCGCTCCATGCAGATTTCCACACAGCCACAAAGATCTCACATTGCTAGGAATGACTAAATCAATATTGACCAAGGGTGCTGCCCAGATTCAGATCCAAGGAAACCAGACTTTGACCACTCCCGATGGGTCCTTGCCACTTTCCCTCTGGAGCAGTTTCCACGACCAGCATCAGTCTGGTAGCAAAGTGCTGATCGGATGCCCATTCTCAAACTCCTAGTGCAACAGAGAAGGCACCAGCTGCCCCAGTCCTGGAACTGAGCAGGGCTGAGCTGTAGAGTGAGGATTCACCTGAAACATGAGCCCAGGTAGGCTGGGTTAATAGAAGAGGTACAGTCAATTAGACATCTTTCCTTTCCCTCTCAACTGCCCTGAAAAAATCCTCACCCATGTTTAAAACTGCCTGATGTGCTTCATGCTTCCAAAAAAACCTTTCATAATTATCATCTCATCTAAACTGTGCAGCCCCCCTCGAGGTAGGTATGTAGCTACCTGCATCGGCCACAGGTGGCCATGGACGTGAAGCCTGCTGCCCCTCTCTACCCAGCTCTGCCTGTGGTGTTTATTCAGAGTCAGAGGAGAGGAATGTGGCTGGTGCCCACTCTGCCTACTGGGTCACAGGCCAGCAGCAGCTTGGGATCTTCTCTGATGTGTGATTGACAATTAAATAACTAGCGTTCAGAGAGCAAGCTGCTGGCGTATGTGTGTGCTCCAGGGAGAACCCGTCTTTGGGAGAGAGGGCCAGGTCATGTCCTGCTCTGACCCGCTCCTGACCCAAGTGGGCAGAAGCCAGATTCTTTTTCTCCAGCTGCTGGCAGAAAGAAGAGGTGTCATCTCACATTTCAGGCCTGCTTGGTGGCCTGCCGGAGGGAGGTGGCTATCTGAGAGGAAGGCTCCGGGGCAGGAGCTCACATGGCCGCCTGTGGCAGAGCTTCTGTCTGTCTCCTCTGCTCCGCTTGTCGCATGCTGGAAGCCACGTGTGTGCCACTCCAGACACATTTCAGGGTGCAATTTCTCTGCCTTCCCAGACGTTCTGCCGAAGAGTGAAGATTCTCTACTCACAAGAGAAAGACTTCTACTTCCGAACTAAAACACCCACCCCGCAGCTGTGGTGTCTCCAGTGTGGTTTCAGCCCTCGGCTCAGAGGGATCAGGCCCTGCTCCTTGTTCTGGGAGGTCAGGAAGGGAAGCCCTAGCAACAAGCATCACGCAGGTGTGATCACCCGGGGCCAGACTCCAACTTGCTGTGCCCCAGAACCTGCCAAGTGTCCACCTGCGGGGCCTCAAGGAAGAGAGGAACCCGCCCCTTGAGCATGTCTGTGGGCCCTTTCTGAGGGGTGCTTTGCCCTTCTTGCTTTGCTTTCTCTTCTTCCTTAGTTTCTCTCTCCCCGTCCCTCAGAAGCCTCACTGCCGGGCACACACATTGTCTTACTGCCGTCTGCCTTTCCCCACAGCCTGTTATGTCTGTGCCATAGAGCACTGAATGATACTTCTGTTATTTTGGAATAGATGACTGGGACCCAAATCTGAAGACAGTGAGGTTCTGAGCGAGTTATCAACAGTTGGTGCCAATCACAAGANTTTCCTAATCTTAGGCAGAAAACATTCACTATCTCATTATTCTGTGAGATGTTAGCCATAGATTTTTCATAGCTGCTCTTTATCAAATTTAGGTTTCTAGTTTCTGAGAATTTCTGTCAGGAATGGGTGTTGGAGTTAAAATGCTTTTCCTGAGTCTTTTGAGATGCTCATGTGGTTTTCCTTTTGTTAATGTGGTGAATTTCAAATTTTAGGCCAATCTTGCCTTCCTGGGCTAAACTCTACTAAATTACATTGTTTTTATATTATTGGAATTGATTTGCTAAAAGTTTGTCTAGAATTTTTATATCTATCTTTGTCTGCAGTTTTCGTTTATTAAAATATCTTTGTCTGGTTTTTGTATCAGAATAAAGCTGGCTTTATAGAGTAAGTTGGAAATACTTCCTCTTCAATTTTCTGCAAGTCTGTGTAGAATTGGCATTTTTCTTCCTTAAATATTTGGTAGAATTCCGGTGGAGCCATATGGACTTGGAGTTTCCTTGTGGAAAGGTTCTTAAACTAAAAATTCAGTTTCATTAATAAGGATAGGGCTGCTGCTGCTGCTGCTAAGTCACTTCAGTCGTGTCCGACTCTGTGTGACCCCATAGACGGCAGCCCACCAGGCTCCCCCATCCCTGGGATTCTCCAGGCAAGAATACTGGAGTGGGTTGCCATTTCCTTCTCCAATGCGTGAAAGTGAAGTCGCTCAGTCTGTCCGACTGTTAGCGACCCCATGGACTGCAGCCCACCAGGCTACTCCATCCATGGGATTTTCCAGGCAAGAGTACTGGAGTGGGGTGCCATTGCCTTCCCCGAAGGATAGGGCTACTGAGGTTATATTTGATGAGTATTGGTAATTTGTGCTTTTAAAGGAACTGGTCTGTTTTATTCAAAGTATGAATTTATTGACATAAATATTTCATAATATTCTGTTATTTTCTTTTTAATGTCTGCTCTGCCTACAGAAAGATCTATAAGAGAAGTGATATAACTTTTCTCATTTCTGATATTGGTAATTTGCTCACATTTCTTTTTTTCTTGATTAGTGCAGCTAGATGCTTATAAATTGCATCAATCTTTATGAAGAATCAGCTTTTACTTTCATTAATTTCTGATCTTATCTTTATCGTTTCCTTTCTTCTGCTTGCTTTGGGTTTATTGTTTTCTTCTTTTTATAATTTCTTAAGAGGAACACTTAGATAATTGATTTCTATCTTTTCATTCCTAATATAATCATTTAATTGTGTGCATTTCCCTCTAATCTCTGCTTTGGTTGCATCCTACAAATTTTTACAAGCTTTATTTTTGTTTTCATTTAACTCAAAATATTTTCTAATGCCCTTCCGAAATCCTCTCTGATCTGTTTCTATTTAGAAGCATGTTGTTTAATTTCCAAATATTTGGGAAGTTTTCACATGTATTTCTGATATTGATTTCTGATTTAATCCCAGTGAGGTCTTAGAAATCCTTTACATGATTTCAATTAGAAAATTTTGTTGAAATGTATTTTATGGCTGAGTACACTGTTTACCTTAGTGAATGCTTCATGTGTACTTGAAAAGAATATATATTCTGACATTTTGGAGTCTTTTACAAATGTCAGTTAGGTCAACTTGGTTGATAGTGTTATTCAGGTTTTCTGTAGCTTTAGTGACTTTCTGTCTGCTTATTCTATTGATTACTGAGAGAAGAGTGTTGGAAGCTTCAGCTGCAATTGAAGATCCATTTCTCCTTTCTGTTCTATTAATGTTTGTTCCACGTATTTTGAAGCTCTGTTGTTAGATGCACACACATTTAGGACTGTTATGTCTTCCTGGTAAATTGATAGTCTTTATGATTCTGTAGTGCTTCTCTTTACTCCTAATAAAACTCCTTGCTCTGACGTCTGTGTTTCACAGTTTTTCTTTTTTGCAACCAGAAGGCATCAAGACCCTGGTGTAGGGGTTACCAACAGCAACCCTTCAAAATCTTTCTCTCTGTTCCTGTTTCCATGATGAGGCTTTCCCAAGCATTGCCTGGGCACCCAAGCCCCCTGAGGAAGATGAGCTAAAAATAAAAAATAAATTAAATATTGATTTTTTGGCTGTTAAGAGCTAAATGCTGAGATATTTCAGTAACTATCTGGCTCCAGCTCTGGGATACTTGGAGTCAGAGATGGCAACGTGGACGCTGAGTGCTGCCAGGCAGTCAGGACAGTAAGCAGTACGTGGGCACGCAGCAGCCAAGTGTCCTGCAGTTCCCCAAACTAGGTTCATATCAGTCAGCCGCAGACAGCTTGAGAAGATGCAGGAGACTACAGAGTTTCCACTCTCAGCTGGAAATCCCCCAGTCTAGGGAAAGTGGCAGGTGGCCCTTAGGGATTTGAAAGGGCTGTGTATATGATGGGTATGGGGATTTAAATATTTGAAGAGTGAAATGGAGGAGAAGGATTTGAACACTAGTCAATATGGGGTGGAAGAATAAGCTAAAACAATCTTCTGCATTGTTCGGGCCCCTTCTGTCTTAATATCGTTAATTTAAAATCTCTATCACCATGTGTGGAACATAAAAAGAGCTCATTAAGAATTTGTTGAGTGAGTAAATGCTTAAACTTGAGAATAAAAGGATTCATCTGTATCTCTAAATTTGAGAATAAAAGGATATCATCTATATCTTTATACATGTTTTATATATATTTACATATACATATGTGTGTGTGTACATTCATGCTCAGTAACTTCAGTTGTGTCCAACTCTATGTGACCCTATGGACTGTAGTCTGTCAGGCTCCTCTGTCCATGGGATTTCACAGGCAAGAATCCTGGAGTGGGTTGCCATTTCTTAGTATTGAGATATATATATATATATATATATATACTGAATCTCAATACTGTGACCATGTCCTTTTCTTTGAAGGTTATGTATTAGCCAGCTATTGTTGTGATAACAAACAACCCTAAAAACCTTAATGGTTTACAACATCAAGATCTTTGAGTCATGGGTCTGTGAGCTGACGGTGTGGCTTTATTTTAGTTTGGGTTTGAGTTTGCTCCCTGAGTCTCTGGTGAGATCAACAGCTACCAGAGGCATAAACTGGTCATGATGGATTCAGAAAATTAAGAGGCCAAGCCAAGCTATAAAAGTACATTTAAAACCTCTGATTGCATCATATCTGCTAATATTTCATTGGCTAAAGCAAATCATAAAGCTCAAAGTTAGAAGATGTATATATATATATTGCTATGTAAAGAATTTGTTATCCACTATTAACATAGCAATATCTCACTAATACATATCCTCCAAAGAAAAGGAGGTGGTTACAGTACTGATATTTATAAGACATAGAGGGAAGTTTCTTTTCCCCTTAGGTTTAAGCATTTATTCATCCAACAAATTCTTAATGAGCACATATTATGTTTCAGATATGGACACACACACACACACATTCACACACACTTTCATGTTGTCCCCTCAGCTACTCTGGAAGGTGCAGTAAAGCCACATGGCAGAATGTGGACATACAATTCCAATAAAGGAGAAAGTAAAGACTTGTAGACAATAATCCAATCTTCCACATCTTCAGTAATAACTGCTTACACACACATGTATACCAGGCACTGTTTTAATCGCTTTATGTACATGGACAGATCAGGTTAACAGTGCCTTTTATCTGATGGATTTAAGGATGGATATAAATGTAAAAATTTTAATTGGTTTTTGCTTAGACTTACAGGGCTTCCCAGTTGGTGGAGTTGTAAAGAATCGTCTTGTCAGTGCAGGAGATGCAAGAGATGCAGCAAGTTAAATCCCTGGGCAGGAGGGGGGATCTCATGGAGTAGGAAATGGCAACCCACTCCAGTATTCTTGCCTGAAAAATTCCGTGGACATAGGAGCCTGGCAGGCTACAGAGGGTCACAAAGAGTCGGCCATGACTGAGCATGTATGCATTATGCATAGGGTTGTAAAGCAAACAAGTTTTGCTTGTGATAATGTTGCCACAGGCACTAAAATGTTAAAACTCTATGTAAAAAAATATCCATCTAAAGATGTGGTACACATATACAATACAATATTACTCAGCCATAAAAAAGACTGAAATAGTGCCATTTGCTGCAACATGGATGGACCTAGAATGTGTCATACTAACTGAAGTCAGACAGAGAAGGGAAATATCATATGACACCCATTATATACATAATCTAAAAAGAAATGATATAAATGAACTTATTTACAAAACAGAAACAGACTCAGACTTCAAGAATGAGCTTAGGGTTGGTGGGGGGAGGGATGGGGGAAGGGATAGTTAGGGAGTTTGGGATGGGCATGTACACAAAAAAGAAAAAAAAAAAAACCTATCATCTCTCATGGAAGGAGTCCAAATATTTTGTATTTTTATTCTAGGAGTTTTCTGGGGATATTGTTTCAAAATCTTTTAGAAATTGTATGCATGCTAAATCACTTCAGTCATGCTAAATCTCTTCAGTCAAGAGTCCAACTCTTTGCAATCCTGTGGACTATATAGCCCACCAGGCTTCTCTGTCCTTGGGATTCTCCAGGAAAGAATACTAGAGTGAGTTACAATGCCTTCCTCCAGGGGAATCTCCTCAATCCAGGGATCAAACCCACGTCTCTTGTGTCTCCTGCGCTGGCAGGCAGACTCTTTACCACTAGTACCACCTGGGAATTCCAGAATCTGTATATACCCTTCTGTTTATATCAATAAATGTTAGTCAGTAAGTATTTATTTACTGTGCTGTACTGTGGGGATGGGCTTCCGTGGTGGCTCAGTTGGTAAAGAATCTGCCTGCAATGAGGGAGACCTGGGTTCAATCCCTGGGTGGGGAAGATCTTCTGGAGAAGGGAAAGGCTACCCATTCCAGTATTCTGGACTGGAGAATTCCATGGACTGTATAGTCCATGGGGTCGCAAAGAGTCGGACATGACTGAGCAACTTTCACTTTCACTGTGGGTATTCTTGCCCTTGGGGAACTGAAGATTTAGCCAGAGTAGAAAAGTCATGTCCATAAGGACAGCTACCCATAACTCAAGGCAGTAAATGCCAAGTGCCAAATGGCAGCTGTGGGGACAACAGAGTCCCAAGGAAGCCCTGATCTATGCCTTCATTTTTGCACGCTAAGTCACTTTAGTCGTGTCTGATCCTGTGTGACCCTATGGACTATTGCCCACCAGGCTCCTCTGTCCATGAGGATTCTGGAGTGGGTTGCCATGCCCTCCTCCAGGGAATCATCCTGACCTAGGGATCGAACCTGCATCTCTTACACCTCCTGCATTGGCAGGCAGGATTTTTACTATTCACCCCACCTACGCCTTTATCCTCCTACAAAAGGGCTTAAGAGTCCTGTCATTAAAAGGTCCATCTGTAATGAGGAGTCACTGTAAAGCCCTGAAAGCCTGCCCACACCCATTTATTTGGCTCATGTCCTGTCCATAGGTTTCTTTGTTCCAGACATTCAGAACGAAATGTGAATCATCATGTATTGAATCATTTTCTAAGACTCGGAAAGTGTCCTAGAGAAACAGGGAGCAAACTGTGCTACAGTTCATTGGTCTGGAGAACATACTGGGTGTCACTGCTTCTTCCCTTCTCTGTCCTCCACTCGTCCTTTCTAGGTATCAAGACAGAGTGCAGCCCAATAAATGGAGATGTTTGTTCAAAGTCTCGACACCAGTGCTCATAGTACCGCTTGCTGCCTTGTGCATCGGTGTCTTTATTTCTTTGTTCAGGGGTCCTGAGGTTGTTCCTGTTTACACATGGGGAGAGAAAAGAGAACGTGGAAGTTATTTTCCTATCCAAGCCCTACTCTTATTTTTTATTTTTGCCAGTTCCAAGTTTGAGAGAAAGGACAAAGGTAGAGAGAGAGAGGGATACTGAGATTCCTGAAACATGAGTACTATGAATGTTATTGTTTGACCTCAATTTTTTTCTTTCTTAAATGATATCATAAGGATAAGGGATTTTTTCATTTTGATTTTTCTTTCAGCCAGTTCATTACTGATTTTAACTATTTCTGTTCAAAACATTATACTTTTCATATATATATATATATATATATATNGGATCCCTGGCAACCCACTCCAGTATTCTTGCCTGGAGATTTCCAAGGACAGAGGAGCCTGGAGGGCTACAAGCCATAGGGTCACAAAGAGCTGGACACGACTGAGTGACTAACACTTTCACTTTTTCTCCTTCATGCTAATGTGTATTTTGTGCAGAGCTCCTAAAACCCTTGGAATTCCCTAAGTGATAAAAGTGATAAGATGTCTAGATATTTATAACAAATGCATTTCAAGCACAACTGGGTTTATATTAATGAGGTGACTTTTAGAATCACCTAAGGATGGGGGCTATTTTTAGGGGAACCAGCCATGTGATTAGAGAACTGGAACTTTAAGGGGAGGGGAAAGAGTTGGAGGTTAAATCAGTCACCAGTGACTAGTGATTTACTCAATCATGCCTATGTGATGAAGCCTCCTAAGAAAACCCAAAAAGAGGGTTTAGAGAGCCTCTGGCTTGGTAAGCACATGAAGATGAAGGGACGGTGCTGCCCTGGGAGAAGGTGTGGGTGTCCCAGGCTCTTTCCCCAGCCTGGCCCTGGGTATCTCCTCCATCCGGTGGTCTCTGAGTTCTAGCCTTTCATAATAAGCTGGTGATCTCTGAGTAATGTGAGCTACTCTAACAAATGAATTGAACCCAAGAAGGGGGTGGTGGGAACCTCTGATCAACAGCCCCAGGAAGCTGTTTACCTTCCCAGGTAAACACAGATTGCAGCCTGAATTTGGGATTGGCGTCTGCTGGACTGAGCCCTTGATAGTGGGATGACACCATCTCTGGGTAGATGTTGTCAGAACTGAGTTGAATCACAGGACATCTAGCTGGTATCAGAGACTTGCTTGATGGGGGACAAACACATACACATTGGAGCTGGTGTAAGAAGTGTGCCAGCCCTGGGGCCACACTGTTATTATGCACGGGAGCTGGTTTGAGCTCTCTCCCTCTGGCTAGTGCTCTCCTACAAGGTCAACACTGGGGCCACCAAGCTCATTTCAAACCACGCATGCCTTTACGTACAGCTTTATTCTGAGGGTGAAGATCTCCTAAAGTTTCTGCCTCATTCATGTGTGCGGCACCTTTAAGGCTGGTTTAGTCCAGTGAGGTCCGGGGAGTGAAAGGCTTTTCATATCCTATTAGGTAACTAAACAAATAAACAAAACAGCCCTTCAGAGTGGAAATATGAAGACTGTGATGAATGATGAATAAAGTTTCTAGAATCACAACAGGAATTTTAAGGATAAAGCAGGTGTTGTTGTTGAGTCACTAAGTCGTGTCTAGCTCTTTTGTGACCCCATGGACTGTAGCCCACCAGGGTCTTCTGTCCATGGGATTTTTCAGGCGAGAATACTGGAGTGGGTTGCCATTTCCTTCTCCAGGAGATCTTCCCAACCCAGGGCTTTCCTGCATTGGCAGACAGATTCTTTACCACTGAGCCACCAGTACTTAAGCAAAGTCCAGGTGTTAGAAATTGCATCATGAAGAGTGAAATTTAGGAGAGAAAAGAACAAGTGAGCTGTGGTGCAGGTTTTGCAGTCTGGGTTGGGGAACTGCAATCCAGCTGTGGACCTAGGGCAGTTGCGTTGCTTCTCCCAGGCTCTCTATCCTCAGCGGGCTGTAGACAGGGGCCCTCTTCCTGCCTGCCTCATGGGTGATGTGAGCACCAGTGGAGGGAACTCATGTGGAAGCTGAAACCACTCTCTAAGTTATTACACCTTGTTGCTATTGTTATGACTGTTTCTAATAAATAATAGACCTGCAACAAGCCATGGTAGGAAGTGAACATAAGCAGAGACAGGAAGCTGAGCCAGGTCCTGGGTTTTGAAATTAAGATCCTGGAAAGCAATCTTATTATACTTACCTCAAGGTCACTCGGTACCATTTGTTTGAAGACAAGCATAGGTTGGCAGGGTCTTCGCTCTGAACCATGATCACTGTTCTCATGTTTATTGACTTTCAGGAGATTGCTCGTTAATAGTTTGCTAAAGACAGATGAACAGAAATACACAGAGATGAAAGGCATTCCAGCTGGTGTCAGGGACTGTCAGAGACTCCAAGGAGTCCCCCAGCCCATCTGTCCCGTGTGGCTTTATTGATGTCCCTGATGATTATTCAAGGCCCTTTCTTCCTCTGTCAGTGCACAATATAAGGCAGGAAGCTAGTATCCTCTCCTTTTGTTTTAACTGAGTATAGATGGATGCTGGGATTGGTCCTAGATCATAAGCACACCCACTGTTCTCAAATGTTCAGGAGCCCTGCCCCTGACTCCTGACCTCCAATTTCCCTGTCACTTGACTTTCGTGCCTTCTCTCTGAAGTTACAGCTCACATACATGCACCAGTCAGGCTTACTGCTCACAGTGGGTCTTGACTGGGTGCCTCTCTCCCCAGTCCCCAGGTAAGAATCACTCATCACCCTTGTGGCAATTGGAGGCCATTGGAAGACTCTAGTGATGTTTGAATTTAATTACCAAACCTATGCAGAAGCAGTTCCTAGTATGAGTGGCTACTGATCTTAAGATCATTTCCATAAGTTTTAGTCTTTCTAGTAAAGAGTTTCTGTATGAGTGTTCCGTAAGTGCCTTTGTTATTTTTGAATTGGAAAAATGAGCAAAGTGTCTATTTCACCACTGTTAGCTTTCATTCCAGACAACTGCCAAGCGATGCCATGGGGCTCTGCGGTCTGGGGTGAAAGGGCACTTAGGAATCACTGACTCAGCTCATGTTCAGTGAGGAACACAGACACTGCCCTAGGTTTTTTAAACAGAGGGAATTTAACACACAGAGTTCATTACAGAAGTCTTAGAAGGGCGGGAGCAACAAAAAGCTAAGTAAAGTAAGGTTCCCCAAAGACTAGTAACTTCTGGGAGCTGCTGTTCCCCGCTAGGAACAGAGGGCTGAGAGGGAGGGTGGCATCCCCCAGAGCTCGTGACCACTGTCTGAGCTGGAGCTCAGCATCCCAGGCTCGCCCACATCCCAGTGGCTGGACCTCAGTCATGTGGCTACACCACCCATAAAGAGGCTAGGAAACAGTCTCCAGAGTGGGCAGAAGGAGAGGGAACAAAGTTTGCTAAAGAGCACATCTGTGCTGCATGCAGGCATAGGAATCGCAGTGCGCACAGGCCTGTGTGGCATGGCGAAATGCAGAGCTTTAAAGCTGACTTCTCCCAGCACCCCCCCACCCCCACTGCTGCTGAGTTGACTGCTGTGTGCCCTGTTTTTAGGAGGCCCTGGCCCAGCCCCAACCCTGGTGGAAGATCCAGCTGTTCGTATGGGAGCCAGTGCTGTTCGGGACCTGGGACGGTGTGTTCACCTCCTGCATGATCAACATTTTTGGGGTTGTCCTTTTTTTAAGGACCGGCTGGCTGGTGGTGAGTGGTGAGCTGGTTAGCCCTGGAGCCTCTTCTGGGCCTGGGACGCGGAAAGCTCTGTCGCCCTTGGGTATACCACAGAGTGCTCGACAGATTCCTAAAGCACAGATGCTCCAGAGACAGGAAACAAGATCAAGCACATGGAGTAGCTAGCATTGCTTTCTAAGTGCGAATCCTGAGAACCTGGGCCTCAGACAGGTTCATGTGGAAGCCTCACCACGGATTTAACTACAAAAATGAGAGCACAGAAGTCGGGGTGCATCTGGGTGGGACTAGAGGTGGGTCAGAGAGAGCAGACTGATGGCAAGCTTGCCTCCAGTTTGTGACCCTCTCCAGCTTTCCTGGTGATCTGTGACTTGTCTGATGCCCCGCCTGGAGAGGCAGAGGGAGTTGTAAAGATCTACAGTCCTCTGTGCATTTCTCTTTGCTTTCACTTCACTTCTGACACTACTGGTCACCAGATATGTGTTTTTTCCCCCTCACCAAGCAATTCTGTAACACCAGCTGAGTGTCCTACAATTTCACTCAATTCTAACACTGTCTACCTGGAGAGAGCATCATGTCGCACAGGTTAAGGGCTCACTCATGAAGCTGCTCCCACCTACTTCAGCTGCCAGTCACAAATCTAGGTTGCCCCTGTGCTTCAGGGGTTTCCCTGACACCTCCCCCAGATTCAGCTCACTTGTTAGAGCAGCTCACAGAACTCAGGGAAACACTTATGTTTACTAGCTTATTAAAGGATCTGATAAAAGATATAGAATGATAGACAGATGAAGAGATCCATAGGGCAACGTCTGCAAGGGTCCTAGGAGCANCTGCTGCTGAGTTGACTGCTGTGTGCCCTGTTTTTAGGAGGCCCTGGCCCAGCCCCAACCCTGGTGGAAGATCCAGCTGTTCGTATGGGAGCCAGTGCTGTTCGGGACCTGGGACGGTGTGTTCACCTCCTGCATGATCAACATTTTTGGGGTTGTCCTTTTTTTAAGGACCGGCTGGCTGGTGGTGAGTGGTGAGCTGGTTAGCCCTGGAGCCTCTTCTGGGCCTGGGACGCGGAAAGCTCTGTCGCCCTTGGGTATACCACAGAGTGCTCGACAGATTCCTAAAGCACAGATGCTCCAGAGACAGGAAACAAGATCAAGCACATGGAGTAGCTAGCATTGCTTTCTAAGTGCGAATCCTGAGAACCTGGGCCTCAGACAGGTTCATGTGGAAGCCTCACCACGGATTTAACTACAAAAATGAGAGCACAGAAGTCGGGGTGCATCTGGGTGGGACTAGAGGTGGGTCAGAGAGAGCAGACTGATGGCAAGCTTGCCTCCAGTTTGTGACCCTCTCCAGCTTTCCTGGTGATCTGTGACTTGTCTGATGCCCCGCCTGGAGAGGCAGAGGGAGTTGTAAAGATCTACAGTCCTCTGTGCATTTCTCTTTGCTTTCACTTCACTTCTGACACTAGTGGTCACCAGATATGTGTTTTTTCCCCCTCACCAAGCAATTCTGTAACACCAGCTGAGTGTCCTACAATTTCACTCAATTCTAACACTGTCTACCTGGAGAGAGCATCATGTCGCACAGGTTAAGGGCTCACTCATGAAGCTGCTCCCACCTACTTCAGCTGCCAGTCACAAATCTAGGTTGCCCCTGTGCTTCAGGGGTTTCCCTGACACCTCCCCCAGATTCAGCTCACTTGTTAGAGCAGCTCACAGAACTCAGGGAAACACTTATGTTTACTAGCTTATTAAAGGATCTGATAAAAGATATAGAATGATAGACAGATGAAGAGATCCATAGGGCAACGTCTGCAAGGGTCCTAGGAGCAGGAGCTTCTGTCACCGTGGAGTTGACACATCCACCCTGGTATATGGATGTGTTCACCTACCTGGAAACTTTCTGAGCCCCAAACCATGGGGATTTTATAACTTCAGCATGCATGATCCATTATTGATTCTGCTTCCAGCCTCTTTCCCCTCTAGAGAAGTGTATGTGCATGTTGAGGGGGTGGTGGTGGAAGCTCCAAGCTTCCAATCATGACCTGGTCTTTCTGGTGACTAGTCCCCACCCAGGAACGCACTCACAGCTGCCTAGAGATGCTCCTAGGGCTCTTATCCCTTAGGAGTTTACAAGGGTTTTAGTAGCCCTGGGTCAGGGACGGAAAGTGAAAAACTGTTAGTCGCTCAGACATGTCCGACTCTTTGCGAACCCATGGACTGTAGCTGCCAGGCTCCTCTGTCCATGGGATTCCCCAGGCAAGAATGCTGGAGTGGGTTGCCATTTCCTTCTCCAGGGGATCTTCCTGACCCAGGGATCGAACCCGGGTCTCCTGCACTGCAGGCAGATTCTTTACCAGCTGAGCCACCAGGCTCAGGGATGGGGTCAAACACTAATATGAGAATGACAGATGTTCCTGTTGCTCTTGTCACTGGAGAAATGACAAAGTTTCAGGGACTTTGTTCCAGAAACCAGGTGCAGAGACCAATATGCAGTTGACTCCTGAACAATATGAGTTTGAACCACACTCTCCATTTATACTTGGATTTTTCTCAATAAATACTACAGTACTACATGGTCCACTGTTGGTTGAATCTGTGGATGTGAAATTGGTTAGGGAGGGCTGACTATGGAACCTGAGTATTCACAGATGTTGATATCTGAGAGCAGTCCCAGAATTAATCCCTTGGGGATACTGAGGGATGGCTGTATATATTTTCTGTCATCTCACAGAGGTAGAGAGAGAGAGAGGTGTGTGAGTGTGTTTATTGTCAGAATTTGGCTCATGTGATTATGGGGGCTGGCAAGTCCAAAATCTGTAGGCTAAGTGAGATGCAGGTAAGAATTGAGTTGCAGGTGTTTGAGCTGAAAACTTAGAAACTTATATGTTGCAGTCTGGAGACCAAATTCCTTCTTTTTTGAGAAACCTCAGTCTTTGCTCTTAAGGCCTTCTGATTGCGTGAGAACTACCCATATTATATAATTTCTTTTACTTAAAGTCAACCGATTGTACATGTTAAACACATCTTAAAAATACATTTATAGCAACTTCTAGACTAGTGTTTGACTAAAAACTGGTCATTATAATCTAGCCAAGCTGGCACATAAAATTAACTGTCACCTCTGTAGATTCTAGAGGATGGGAGCTGTAGTGGGGAATAAGGGATTCCTAGCCTTCTTAGGAGGCTGGGTGAGGCCAGCCCTGCCTCAGCTCTTCCTCCTCTATACCCAGGCCTGAAGCTTCAGGTTCTACCTTTAACCAGAGCCTGAAAGTGGGTCTGAAAGTTTTCTTTATTAATGTGTGGAAAGCTTAGAGCAGATTTAGCAACCTCTCTGCTGTTGATGGTGTGAATCCCTGCCTCTCATACTCCTCCGTAACTTACAGGGGAGCTCTTACAAAACACAAAGCCTCCAGCCCAGATGCCTTGTGCCGGCAGGCACTGTCAGGCTCCTGGGATCGAGCTCTGGCTTTTCCCCTTCCTGGGTACCACCCCTCTCCCCAGCACCTCCAGCCTGTGTCCCAGGGAGGCCCAGCCACCTGCCTGCTGTGGCAGAGGAAGGCCTGGCAGTGACAGCCTGGGCCCCTGGGCTCTGCCTTGTGCAGGGGATGATTACAGAAGAGAGGAAGGAGGAAAGGATAGACTCTCTCTATCTCGGTTCTTAAATCCTAGGGCCTCCTCTTAACTTTTCTGCTGGGTGATTTTTTTTTTGAGAAGTGGCTATCTAGAAGTGTTGGTCCCATCCCCCAAGTGAAGTCAACTTGTATAAATTATCATCTATTGCTGCATAAAAAATTACTCCAGTACTTAGCAGCTTGATGTCACAAATTTGTATTTATCTGGTTGTTACTGTGGTTCAGGGATCCATGAGCAACTTAGCTGGCTGCCTCTGGCTCAGGCTTTCTTATGGGATTGGAGCCGAGCTGTCAGTCAGGGCTACAGTTTCACCTGAAGGCTCCACTGGCAGAGGGTCTGTTGCTAAGATCACAATGAGGTTGTTGTCAGGCTTTGTCATGTTGGCCTCTTCATAGTGTTGTCTCAGTATCTGCAGCTGGCTTCCCCCAGGGCCATCAACCTAGAGAGAGTGAGGAAGCAAGTGCCCAAGATGAAAGGCGTGGTCTTCTCATACCCTCATCTCAGAAGTGACATCTCATCACTTCTGCAGGGCTCTGTTCACTAAAAGTGAGTGACACCATCTAGCCTCCACTCAGGGAAACAGACTACACAAGGGCATGAAGGCCTGGAGGTGGGGACCACCAGGGCTATCTTTGAGGCTGCTACCACACAAATAGATCCTTTTGCTCTAAAGCAATCTCTCCTTTTCAATTCTGGCATTAGTTTTGCCTGAAAAATCATATTTGAACATGGAAATAAAGGTAAATGTGAAATGCCAAAAATAAAGTAGAACTTTTAGGGGGTAACATAAAGTAGAAGTCATACCCAAGTAATTTTTAAATAGAAAATATTAATTCTAAAGAATAATTTGGCAGCATATTTGTAATTTGAAAAATGATATAGTGGCAGTTTTGGTATGAAAACTTAAAGACTGATACAGACTTTAAAAAAATTATCCCATGTAGACAAGAACACAAAAACAAAGGAAGATAATAGTATAAGTTCAATAAAAATATAAAATCAACAAAGTAAGTAACTTCCTGAATAAAACATAACAGAATGAAACCTAACCCTTTAGGTACCCTGTAGTTTACTGTGACAAACTCTAAATCCGTTTTTTCCCCTTCTCTATGAATAAAATCATAGTTTTACTTGGTATGGCATTACTCTCAGCTGAAAATCGACCCCCCACACTGCTTTTGTGGTTGTTCAGCTGCTCAGTCGTATCCAGCCCTTTGCGACCCCATGGACTGCAGCACACCAGGCTTCCTTCTCATTCACCATCTCCCAGTGTTTGCTCAAACTCCTGTCCACTGAGTCAGTGATGCCATCCAACCATCTCGTCCTCTGTCATCCCCTTCACTGCCTGCCTTCAATCTTTCCCAGCATCAGGGTCTTTTCTAATGAGTTGGCTCTTCGCATCAGGTGGCCAAAATATTGGAGCTTCAGCATCTGTCCTTCCAAGGAATATTCAGGGTTGATTTCCTTAAGATTGACTGGTTTGATCTCCTTGCTGTCCAAGGGACTCTCAAGAATCTTCTCCAACAATGCTTCTTTACTCATTTATAAAAGGTATTTCATATAAATTAACCAGTTTTTCAATGCATTGAACTTCTAAACACTCAAATAACTTTCAGATGATAAGCATTTTTAAATGTCAGAAGAGTGAGAAGAGAGTAGATATAGTAGATATGCACACAAATGAAAGAGAAATGGAAAAGGCAAAGAAACCGCCCTCCACACCTAATCCTGCTCTCCTGGAGTACACAGCCCAGATGTAAGATGGTCTCGGAAACAGACTCAGTAAGACAAGTGCTGGGATGCGCACTAAGCCCCGAGTACTGCTGAGCCCGGAGGAAGGGGTTTGGGGACAGCTTCCTGGAGAAGGAAATGGACCCTGTCTTGAAGGATGCGCTGGAGTCAGCCTGAGAGGGAAGAGGAGTGGGCAGGAAGGCATTCCAGGCGGGAGCCTCATGGGTGGGAGGGTGGAGCTGCGGGAGCGGTGAGGTCACCACTGGGGCACCCAGTGTGTCCCTGGGGGAGTTGTCGGCTGAGGGATGGCGGGGGAGGGACAGGCCAGGAGGGGCCTGGTGGGGGTAGCACGCGGCTCTGCCTTGACTTGTCGGGGCTTGGCGGTCTCCGAGCTCGCTGTGAGAACACGGCTCACCTGGACCCTCTCCAGGCCCCACCGCTGTGGCGCCGCCCCTGCCTTTCCGGGCGGGCGCACCTGTGAGGGCGTGGGGGGCGGTCGGTGCCCCGCGCCCGCCTCTGACCTGCCGCCTTGCTCCCCCGCAGGGAAACACAGGCGTGCTCGTGGGCGTGCTGCTGGTGTCCTCCGTGGTCCTGGTGGCGCTGGTCGCCGTGCTGTCCGGCACCGGGGTTGGGGAGCGCTGCGGCGTGGGCGGCGGCGGCGTGTACTCCATGATCGCCGCGGTCCTTGGCGGGCAGACGGGCGGCGCCATCGGGCTGCTCTATGTCTTTGGACAGGTGAGGCCGCCGACCTGTGGACCGGCTTCTCTTGGCTTGCCGTCTGCCGCCGCCTTCTCATCCCCGTTCCACCGGCCCCGGCCCCCAGCGCTGACCGGAGAGGCAAGCGGGTGGCTGAGGGAGCTCAGGGCGCAGCCGGGCTCTGGTCCAGGGCCCTGAGCGTTAGTCTCCAGGCCTCCTCCTCCGCCACCACCTCTGCCTCTGGCGTCCTGCTGCCCGGGAGCGGGGAGGTGCCGGCTGGGACCATCCTTACAGCCTGTTCTGGGGAGGGGGTGCCCGGCAGTGGCCGGAGCCCGAATGGCAGCTGGCTGGCCTAGTCCCTGGGGCACTTTTACACTGAAAAGGGGACCCTTCGCCTGTGCCAGGGACTTCCCTAGAAGCAGACAGTTCTCAAATGAACCAGAGCTCTAGGCTCATTGATGGCTTGACGGCCTCAAGAGGGAGGCTGAAAGCTCCTGTGTGGACGCTCTGTCCGAGAAGGAGAATACTAATGAGGGGGCCCCTCACCAGGGCGGCCGGAGCCCTCAGAAAACCACTGAGGAGAGAGAAGTACTGAAGCGTGTTTAGCTAAAACACAGAGATGGTGGCCTAGTGCTGAGGAAACAAGTGCAGACATTAAGAAGCAGGTCTTTGTGAGGCCTTCTTGGACTGAAAAAGGCTTTCATGATGGTGCAAAGGGTGGTGGGTGGCTGAAAAAATAGTTTAAAGAAAAGAATCTGTCTAAGTAAGAGTACAAGGGTCTCCTCAAAGAAAGCATCGGTCCATTCCTTTTATTTTTAAGCAGCAGGGACAGGATATTGTAGCAAAAATACATCTGATTCTCCAACAGCACCAAGCTCTGTGTGTGTGTGTGTGTGTGTGTGTGTGTGTGTGTGTGTGGGACAGATGCGTGGAAGGCAGACACACGGCCAGTGCACTCTTGAAAACCCCTTGCCTTTATGGAGAAAGATCTTTAAGCAGGGTAGTTTGGGAGGTGAGCAATAAACAATCAGTTTACTTTATTGCCCCGGGGGGTTATATACTGATTTTTTTTACTTTGTTTTATCGTCAAGCAGGCTGCAAGAGGGACAAACAGCAGTCCTCACTTCCCCTGCTTCCTGGGGTAGACAGAAAGCTCAGCTCTTGAAGCAGACACCACAGACAGGGGACCAGTGCTGGTGGACGGGAAGCCCTCCCTCCTCATGCCCCCACCCTGCCCCCGACCCCAAAGAGAGGACGTCTCCTGAACGTGAACTGACTTGGGAGGAGAAGTGATCACAGAGATGTTTTCCGAGGGCAGGCAGCCCCTCTTGAAAGGCCGTCGCGCTGGCGGCCTCGCTTGCTTGCTCTCTGTTGGCTTGGGGCCCAGCCAGAAACATCCGTGCCCCTCTGGTCCGCGTCCTCACCACGCCCCTGCTTCTTCTCTGCCTGAGCTGGGCTGAGCTCTCTGATCGGGGTGTGGCTGTTTCCATATGCTGCTAGATACAATGTGCTAACATTTTGTGAAGGATTTTTGCCTCTGTATTATGAAGGATATTGATCTGTAGTCTTCTTGTGATGCTGTTGTCTAGTTTGGGCGTCATGATCATACTGGCCTCATAGAATGAGTTGGGAAGTGTTCCCACCTCTTCTGTTTCTGGGAAGAGTTTATGAAGGATTGGTGTTAATTCTTCTTTAAACATTTGGGAGAGTTTGGTGGTGAAAACATCTAGTCCTGGGCTTTTTTTTGTAGGAAGTTTTTTGATTGTTAATTCATTTCTCTTTACTAACATAGGCATATTCTGACCTGTTTCTTCTTGAGTTTTGGTAGTTTATATCTTTCTAGGATTTGTCCTTTTTATCTAGGTTATCTAATGTTTTGGCATATAATCATTCATAGATTCCCTTATAATCTTTTGTTTTTGTAAGACTGATAGCAGTGGTCTCCCTTTCATTCCTGATTTTAATCATTCGAGTCTTCTTTTGCTGGCCAGTCTAGTTGAAGGTTTGTCTGCAAAGAAGCAATTTTTGGTTTTGTTGCTTTTTTCTATTCTTTTTCTGACCTCTGTTTCATTTATTTCTGCTCCAATTTCTATTCGTTCTTTCCTTCTGTTTGCTCTGGGTTGAGTTCACTCTTCTTTTTCTAGTTTCTTAAGGTGGAAGGTTAGGTCATTGATTTGAGATCTTTTTCTTCCAGAGAGTGATTAGGGTTTCTGAGGGTCCTCATTCCTGGTTCTTCATTTCAGTTGCTAAGTCGTGTCTAACTCTTTGTGACACCCATGGATTGCAGCACACCGGGCCTCCCCATCCATCACCAACTCCTGGAGCTTGCTCAAACTCATGTCCATCGAGTCAGTGATGCCATCCAACCATCTCATCCTCTGTCGGCCCCTTCTCCTCCTGTCTTCAATCTTTCTGAGCATCAGGGTGTCTGACTTTTCCAATGAGTCAGTTCTTTACATCAGGTGCCCAAAGTATTAGAGTTTTAGCTTCAACATCAGTCCTTCGAATGAAAATATTCAGGATTGATTTCCTTCAGGATTGACTGGTTTGATGTTCTTCCAGTCCAAGGGGCTCTCAAGGGTCTTCTCCAACACCATAGTTCAAAAGCATCAATTCTTTGGTGCTCAGTTTTCTTTATGGTCCAACTCTCACATCCATACATGACTACTGGAAAAACCATAGCTTTGATTCTTATTAATCCCTAATCCTCTCATGCCAGGGCATGCATGCCCTTACATAACTTTTGTAATTGCCAGAGGAGATGGCAATTACTTCTGCTTTATTGACTATGCCAAAGCCTTTGACTGTGTGGATCCCAACAAACTGGGAAATTCTTCAAGAGATGGGAATACCAGATCACCTTACCTGCCTCCTGAGAAATCTGTATGCGGGTCAAGAAGCAACAGTTAAAGATGGGCATGGAACAACAGACTGGTTCCAAATAGGGAAAGGAGTACATCAAGGTTGTATATTGTCACCCTGCTCATGTAACTTATATGCAGAGTACATCATGCGAAATGCCAGGATGGATGATGCACAAGATGGAATCAAGATTGCCAGGAGAAATATCAATAACCTCAGATACGCAGGTGATACCACCCTTATGGCAGAAAGTGAAGAAGAACTAAAGAGCCTCTTGATGAAAGTAAAAGAGCAGAGCAAAAAAGCTGGCTTAAAACTCAAACTAAGATCATGGCATCCAGCCCCATCACTTCATGGCAAATAGATGGGGAAACAATGGAAACAGTGAGAGACTTTATTTTCTCGGGCTCCAAAATCACTGCAGATGGTGACTGCAGCCATGAAATTAAAAGACGCTTGCTCCTTGGAAGGAAAGCTATGACCAACCTAGATAGCATATTAAAAAGCAGAGACATTACTTTGCCAACAAAAGTCTATCTAGTCGAAGCTATGGTTTTTCCAGCTGGAAAAACCATATATGGATGTGAAAGTTGGATTATAAGGAAAGCTGAGCACCAAAGAACTGATACTTTTGAACTGTGGTGTTGGAGAAGACTCTTGAAGGTCCCTTGGACTGCAAGGAGATCAAACCAATCAATCCTAAAGGAAATAAATCCTGAATATTCATTGGAAAGACTGATGTTGAAGTTGAAACTCCAATACTTTGGCCACCTGATGCAAAGAACTGACTCATTGGAAAAGACCCTATGCTGGGAAAGATTGAGGACAGGAGGAGAAGGGGACGACAGAGGATGAGATGGCATAACCGACTTGATGGACATGAGTTTGAGCAAGCTCTGGGAGTTGATGATGAACAGGGAGGCCTGGCATGCTACAGCAGGATTGCAAAGAGTTGGACGTCCTATGCTGGGAAAGATTGAGGACAGGAGGAGAAGGGGACGACAGAGGATGAGATGGCATAACCGACTTGATGGACATGAGTTTGAGCAAGCTCTGGGAGTTGATGATGAACAGGGAGGCCTGGCATGCTACAGCAGGATCGCAAAGAGTTGAACGTGACTGAGTGACTGAACTAAACTGAGGAGATGGCCTGTTGTGCCCTGGAGCAGGCTCATCAAACTTCTTCTAAAATGGGCCAGATAGTAAATATTTTAGTTTTTTGTGAGTGTCATCGGTTCCTTTCACAGTGACTCAGCTCTGCTATATAAGTGTGAAAGAAGCCATAGACATTTTGAAGTGGGCATGGCTGTGTGCCAGTTAAGCTTTATTCCCCAAACAGGCAGCAGTGGGATTTGGCCAGAGTGCCAGAGTTTGCTGGCCCTTGCCCCAGAGCATCAACGTTAAGAAGATACAGACACTTAAAATAATGATTTTTTTTTTTTAAAGCTTATGAAACTTTCCATTGCTTGGCATCCTTCCAGACCCTTCCCCATTCATCTGTCTGAGATACTGGTGCCAGGCCTGTTGTGTGTGGAGGAAGTGATGAACTGGGGTCCCTCCTTGCTCCCTGCCCTACTCACCTGAGTGCTTCCTCAGGACCGCTTGCCCTGGACGCATAATATCCAGCTTCGGCTTGCACTGTCCTGTCTAAAAACATTTATTCATGGCTTACCTGCTGCTCTAGACTCTGTAAACAATGGAGGACAGGAAGACTTTCCTGGACCCAGGACAGGCCTGGGGTTTGTGATGTGGGGGCAAACACATCTATAGGACACATAGCCTACCAACTCAAACCTTAAACTAGGGGTTTCATGTGAGAAGAGGAGGGGTGTGGAGAGACAGCTCTATCTTCTAGGTAGATTTCTTTCTGGAAAGAAAAATGCCTATGATTGTGAAAATGCAACTTTAAAAAAAAACAAATGCTTTCAAAGGGAGGTGTTACACCCTGAAAATATAGTGGGTGACACCCTCTGGTTCCTGTGTCAGAGGGTTAGGAGGTCTCTGTAGAGGACCAAAGAGAAAAAGGAATGCTTGTGATTCTAAACTTTAAGAGGAGATAAAACAAAATTTTTAATATAGTAAATTTTGAGGAGACTTACACATTAAACAAATTGAAAGGGATATTTTCTAGTGAAGAGGAGCTTCACGGTTGGAAGGTAGACCATGTCTGAGGTGGTTGGATTGCTCTGGGCAAGGGCTGGCAGCTGCTGTTGTGTATACCTCTCCCTAGGGGAGCCCAGAGCCCAGTCCAGGCCTGCGCTCGCTGCCAGTGATCGGGCCATGGGGGAGCCTTGTGTCCTAGAGGCACTGTGCCCAGATGCAGTTTTTGCATAAACAGAATACTACTCTAAATATGTTTGTTTTTATTTTCCTTGATAAAATTTCTTTAAAATTGCAAAATGGTGTGCATTGTAACCAGTTAGCATATCCGAGATAATGGAGATGAAAAGGTTGTTTCCCTCCCCTCCTGTGGTAACCAGTGTGAACACCAAGTGTCCTGTTCAGCACCTTCCCTTGTGTTCACTGACATGAATTTATGGATGTTTGAAGCACTTGCTTCTTTTTACAAAGATGGGAACAAATTCCATAACCTATTCCATGACTTGTATTTATCACTGAACAAGAAGTCGTTGATATTCTGCCAGGTCAATGTCTTGAAGTCATGCTTTTAACCTAGTTGCTTAGTATTATATGACATGGATGTGGTGTAATTCATGGTACATTCATTCTCTATTCATTGTTTTACTCTCTTATGTAAGAGGAGTTTTATTCCTTTTCTCACTTCTAAAAGTCTGTATTTTGGTACTGTCTCTTCTTAATCAGGCTGTCAGGTGTTTATGTATGTTATTGATCTCAAAAAAGAAAAAATCAGCTTTGTTCTTTGTATACCTTTTTTTGTTTTTTCCTTTCATTTTATTAATTTCACATATCCTTTTATTAAATATTTCTTCTGACTATCTTTGTATTTATGTTGATTTTTTTAAATCCCTTCTTAATACTTTGTTAATGTATTTTTAAACTATTAAAGAAAATTAGAGTGGTAGTTTTCCCCCTTCTGACTGCAGGATTAATGTGCTTCTCAAGTTTTAGAATAAATATGTTTTATTGCTTTCTAGATAATTAGAAATTTTAAAAATTTCTCCTTATTTTGCCAACATGGCTTAAATTTATTTCTGTTCTATTTTTCCCCTTGTTGATTTGGAAGTTCTACTATGCTTTTCATTCTTTGGGTAGTTACTATCTGCTTTTAGAAGCAGTAATTACATTTTTCTATACTTCCCAAACAAAAATATTACTTATCAGCTCCTCCACATACCAAATATGAAATCTCTGATACTTTTACCTACATTCCATAATTACTCTTACCTCTTACCCACAAATCCTTAGGTTTTTGAGACGATGATTTAATTTTGAACTGTCAAAACTTTCCCCTAAAAGTAAATGTCTTCAGTTTCAAGAATCTTTATTTACAACTTGTGTTGCAAATTTCCAGCGACAGTACCATCATCTGTTTAGCATTCAGTTCAGTTCAGTTCAGTCGCTCAGTCGTGCCTGACTCTGCAGCTCCATGAATCACAGCACGCCAGGCCTCCCTGTCTATCACCAAATCCCAGAGTTCACTCAAACTCACATCCATCGAGTCAGTGATGCCATCCAACCATCTCATCCTCAGTCGTCCCCTTCTCCTCCTGCCCCCAACCCCTCCCAGCATCAGGGTCTTTTCCAATGAGTCAACTCTTCACATGAGGTGCCCAAAGTATTGGAGTTTCAGCTTCAGCATCAGTCCTTCCAATGAACACCCAGGACTGATCTCCTTTAGGATGGACTGGTTGGATCTCCTTGCAGTCCAAGGGACTCTCAAGAGTCTTCTCCAACATCACAGTTCAAATGCATCAATTCTTCGGTGCTCAGCTTTCTTTATGGTCCAACTCTCACATCCATACATGACCACTGGAAAAACCATAGCCTTGACTAGACGGACCTTTGTTGGCAAAGTAATGTCTCTGTTTTTGGGAATACTATCTAGATTGGTCATAACTTTACTTCCAAGGAGTAAGCGTCTTTTAATTTCATGGCTGCAATCTCCATCTGCAGTGATTTTGGAGCCCCCCAAAATAAAGTCTGACACTGATTCCACTGTTTCCCCATCTGTTTGCCATGAAGTGATGAGACCAGATGCTATGAGCTTCGTTTTCTGAATGTTGAGCTTTAAGCCAACTTTTTCAGTCTCCTCTTTCACTTTCATCAAGAGGCTTTTTAGTTCCTCTTCACTTTCTACCATAAGGGTGGTATCATCTGCATATCTGAGGTGA
>SJYX01002812.1:411990-429600 GCA_006410675.1 Oreotragus oreotragus | reverse complement strand
TGAAGCCTGGCTTGGAGAATTTTGAGCATTACTTCACTAGCATGTGAGATGAGTGCAATTGTGCAGTAGTTTGAGCATTCTTTGGCATTGCCTTTCTTTGGGATTGGAATGAAAACTGACCTTTTCCAGTCCTGTGGCCACTGCTGAGTTTTCCAAATTTGCTGGCATATTGAGTGCAGCACTTTCACAGCATCATCTTTCAGGATTTGAAACAGCTCGACTGGAATTCCATCACCTCCACTAGCTTTGTTCATAGTGATGCTTTCTAAGGCCCACTGGACTTCACATTCCAGGATGCCTGGCTCTAGGTGAGTGATCACATCCTCATGATTATCTGGGTCGTGAAGATCTTTTTTGTACAGTTCTTCCGAGTATTCTTGCCACCTCTTCTTAATATCTTCTGCTTCTGTTAGGTCCGTGTTGAGCCCAGTTTTGTGTGAAATGTTCCATATGACATTGGAAGAATGTGCTGCTCATTTTTTGCTCATTTCTAAGTTTTAGGTAATTAAAAAAATAATAGTAACACATTGAAAGGAATAGAGGAAACTCGGCTTGCTCCAGTGGCCTCTGAGCCTCTGAGACAGGACCCCACCCGACCTTGTGTTCGTGTTCTCTAGTTCTTCGCAGGGGAGTCTCAAGGTCTCTTTGGCCCAAAGCCCCATCTTCTTCCTCCCATAGTCTTTTCATCTTAGTTGCCACTGATAGTCATTCTTCCCTGTGGATGGCGGGAGAGATGTAGGCAAGAAGGAAGGGGGCCCCAGGAAGGGCTCCTGGGGGAGAAGGGCTCGTTTAACCCCCTTGCTGCTTTCTGGGTGTTGAATTCTGAAGGTGAGCAGGGCCCTCAGTGCTGGGCAGCCCTGAGGCTTTTTTTTTTTCCTTGGTGACTCTTCCTACCTGGAGATGCCTGTCAGTGTGTTGCAGGTGCCATGTACATCACCGGCTTTGCTGAATCCGTCTCGGATCTGCTGAGTCTCAGGAATATCTGGGCCGTGCGAGGAATTTCAGTTGCCGTGCTTCTGGCCTTGCTGGGGATTAACCTAGCAGGTGTCAAATGGATAATCCGTCTCCAGCTGCTGCTCCTGCTCCTGCTCGCCGTGTCCACCCTGGACTTTGTGGTGGGCTCCTTCACGCACCTGGACCCAGGTAAGCCTTTGGGAGTTCAGTTGCAGGCCTTAGGGGGGTCTGCACTGCTTCCTAGATGTTGGTAAGTCTGAGTATGCAGAATGACCCCTGACAGCCTTTGCCTGCAGTGAGTGTGTGCTGTGCCTGGAGCAGGTGAGAGTGTATCCTGGTGCAGCTTATCTTCACATAGACATCTTCCCTTGTACATTGTTTTTTTAAATTTGCTTTCTGTTAGAAAAAAAGAAAATTTAGATAAGGGAAAGAATAAAGTAGAACTGGATTAGACAAAGATAAATTCTTGACAGGAATTGTAGATAAACCAATTTGGGTGTAGGGAAGGTAATAGATTTTAATTTTATCTGTCTTATTATTTTTTTTTAGAAAAAGGACTTGATGTGAACGTAACAAATGTTAACAATTGTCATTTCTGGAAAATACAGACAGATGTATGTTTGATTATCTATAGTTTTCAATATTGATTTTTTAAAAACAAATATATGAATCCACTAAGCTTAAAGAAAGAAAGCAAACAGCCGGATATTCTTTTGCACCATTTGGAAATGGTATCATATATTGGTAATCAATCAATCACTGTTTACTCTAATCCTGGGTTTTCTGCAGCCTTGATGATGCCTGGCAACTCTAATCCTAGTTCCTATGTTTGAGTTAGAGTCTGTTACCCAAAATGTCCATAACTGTATCAGTAGCTTTGTGATTTGGGATGGTTTGGCGTCAGAAGTCTTTGTTTCTCTCCAGAATACAGAACTATTCCTGGGATGCTATAGGAAAAAGATAACTGCCTGA
The DNA here is from genome assembly GCA_006410675.1 of Oreotragus oreotragus. Taxonomy (NCBI): domain Eukaryota; kingdom Metazoa; phylum Chordata; class Mammalia; order Artiodactyla; family Bovidae; genus Oreotragus; species Oreotragus oreotragus. The sequence continues at coordinate 427,674 of SJYX01002812.1, read as the reverse complement.
TATTTCACACTTTGGGGATTTTGTATTTTTACGGCGATAGTGACTGGCCATCTGTGTTGGAATATGGACAGAGAGAGGGCGATGGAGCCCCTAGCTGTGTTAACAAAGAAAAAGGAAAGGAATCAGGAGCAGAGACCAGCCATCTCTAATGGTGGTGGCGGTGACGGCACTATATCGTATGAGCACTTCTGTGCCAGGCATTTTGGCTGGCACCTCCCAGGGTTTATCTCACTATCATAAACTCACAGAGGAGAAACCATTACACTCCTTTTACAGATGAGGAAAGTGGGGATTATATAGTTTATAGTAACACTTGGCAGAGCCGAGTATGAAATGCATCTGTTTGATTGTAAAGCTGTGCTCTTCCCTGAGATGGGAACAGTACCACCGTCTGTCTGTGGTACTGGCTCTGCTTTTTCCCTTCAAGGCTGCCCCTGGGGTGTATTCTAAACAGTCTCGTCTTTCATAAAAGTGTTGGTTGTGGGGAGGTGAGAAATCAGTTGGAACACCCTGATCTAGCCTTTTGCTTTTTCATATGTTAAGATTCATTTGTGGGAAAATAGTCACTTGCCTGAGTTCCTGGAATGCCCCCTACCCTCTGGCCTCCTGGTCCATCCCCCAGAACCTCCAGGCTGCCCCATGATTCAGCATCTAAAGTGTTAACCTCTGTACAATGCGGGACACCCAGGGCCCACTCCAGTGCTAAGGGCCAATGCAGTGTCCAGACTGATCACCTCCAGCCTGAGCTTGGCAGCTTCCTGAACATTTGCAGCATCTCCTTTGGAGAGAAGGAGTGATTTTTTTTTTTTCCCCCTGGCTTTGCACCATGCTGCTGAGACAGCCCACATCCTGAGAGAGGCCTGCTGGCTGTTTGGCCATCAAACTGTCAGTAAAGAAGAGAGAGAATGTCTTCCAGCTGCCTTGCCTGGGTCCTTTCCCCACATTGATATGGTTGCTGAAAGAGCATAAGTAGTTAAATTGCAAAGTGATGCTACTGGCTTCTTTGAAACTTCAGTAGGGCTGAAGTATTTGCCTTCCTGATTAGAAGTTTTCTTGGCTACCCTTCTGACTTACTCCCAGTATTTCTCTTTCCTTTTGGTCAGTACATTACCAGGGTGTAGTGTGAAATGAAATTTATTTTCAATCATTCCCATAGCAACTAGCCCCTCTAGAATCTGTTTTTGGTATCACTAGTGTTTTATATGGGCTACTTTCTTTGCAGTTAAAAATCTAAACTGAAACTAGACCATAAACCTTCAGAATGGATTTCGCAGAATGATTTCAACTCTTTTTAAAAAAAAAAAAAAGAAAGAAAAAATGATGTACGCATAGACATTAAAAAAAAAAACCCAAAACTGGAAAAGCGACTAGAGGGAACTAAGCCCAGGTGTTAACAGCGGTCGTCTTTCTGCTGAGGTTATAGGCAGCTGTATTATCTTATTTCAACTTTGCCTTCAATTGGTTTAGTCAGTCAGTCAGTTCAGTCACTCAGTCGTGTTCGACTCTTTGCAAACCTATGAATTGCAGCACGCCAGGCCTCCCTGTCCATCACCAACTCCCGGAGTTCACTCAAACTCACGTCCATCAAGTCGGTGATGCCATCCAGCCATCTCATCCTCGGTCATCCCCTTCTCCTCCTGCCCCCAATCCCTCCCAGCATCAGAGTCTTTTCCAGTGAGTTAACTCATCGCATGAGGTGGCCAAAGTACTGGAGTTTCAGCTTTAGTATCATTCCTTCCAAAGAACATTCAGGGTTAGTGCTACTTTAAAAAAAAAAAAACAGACTTTAGTTTTTAGAGCAGTTTTAGGTTTATAGAAAATTAGGGGTGGGGGAGCCTGGTGGGCTGCCGTCTGTGGGGTCGCACAGAGTCGGACACGACTGAAGCGACTTAGCACCAGCAGCAGCAGCAGCAGCAGCAGCACATAGTACAGAAGTCCCTGGATTACCAAGTGGCTCAGGGGTAGAGAAACTACCTGCTAATGCAAGAGCCGCAGTAGACGTGGGTTTGATCCCTGGGTTGGGAAGATCCGCTGGAGGAAGAAATGTTAACCCACTCCAGTATTCTTGTCTGGAAAATTCCGTGGACAGAGAAGCTGAGCGGTCTTCTGTCCATGGGGTTGGAGGGTCGGACACAACTGAGCGTGTGTACTACGCGATGCAACAGAAGTCTCCATATCCTTTGTGTCTCCTTTCCGTACCGGTTTCCCCTATGACACCCTGCATCAGTATGTTTGTTATCACTGGTGAACCAATAGTGACACATTTTATTAACTAAAGCTCTTGGTTTAGATGAGGGTTCATCCTTTGTGTTTATAGTTCTATAGGTTTTGACAAATATATATTGATATGTATCCGTCATTATGAGGAGGGCACGGCAACTCACTCCAGTATTCTTACCTGGAGAATCTCATGGACAGAGTAGCCTGGAGGTCTGTAGTCCACTGGGTCACAAACAGTTGGACACGACTGAAGTGACTTTGCACACATGCATGTGTGCATCATTACACTATCATGCAGAATAGTTTTAATGCCTGAAATATTCCATCTATTTCATTTCCTTCTATCTCTACTCCTGAATTCCTGGCAACCTAATGAACTCACTGATCTTTTCAGTACCCCTATATTTTGTCTCTCCCAGAGTACCATATAGCTGAAATCATACAGTATGCAGCTTTTTCAGCCTGCCTTTTTACACTAAGCATCCAAGGTTTCTCCATGTATTTTTGTGCCTCGATAGCTCATATCTTTCTATTACTGAATAATATTCCATTGAGTAGGTATACTACAGATTTGTTTGTTTGTTTTGAGGTTTCTTTCTTTCTTTTTTTTTTTTTTGGTACATTTACCTATTGAAGGACATTTCTGTCACTTCCAGTTTTGGCAATTATGAATAAGACTTCTTTGTACACTTATGTGAAGGTTTTTATGAAGATGTAATGTTTAAACCCATTTGAATAAATACCTAGGAGCATGGTTGCTAGATCATATGGTAAGACCTTTGTAAGACATTGCCAGACTGTCTTCCAAAGTGGCTGTACCATTTTGCATTCACATAGCAACAAATGAGAGTTCCTATTGTTCCACATCCTCATCAGCATTTTGTGGTGTCAGTTTCTTGGATTTCAGCTATTCTGGGAGGGGCATATTGATAGCTATTGTTGTTTTAATTTGCAGCTCCCTAAGAATATGATATTGAGCCTGTTTTCATATGCTCATTTGACATCTGTATATGATCTTTGGTGAGGTGTCTTTTGCCTGTTTTTTGGGTTGTTTTCTTATCATTGAGTTTTAAGAAATCTTTGGATCCTTTATCAGATATATATTTTGCAAATATTTTTCCCAGTCTGTGGCTTGTCTTTTCATTCTTTTAACAGAGCCTTTTGTAGAGCTGCTGCTGCTGCTAAGTCACTTCAGTCGTGTCCAACTTTGTGTGACCCCATAGACGGCAGCCTACCAGGCTCCCCTGTCCCTGGGATTCTCCAGGCAAGAACACTGGAGTGGGTTGCCATTTCCTTCTCCAATGCGTGAAAGTGAAAAGTGAAAGTGAAGTTGCTCAGTCGTATCTGACTCTTGGCGACCCCATGGACTGCAGCCCACCAGGCTCCTCCGTCCATGGGATTTTCCAGGCAAGAGTACTGGAGTGGGGTGCCATTGAGCAGATGTTTTTAATTGTAATGAAGTCTAACGCTAGTTTTTCCTTCTTTCTCAGATCATGCTCTTGGTGGTGTATTTAAAAACTCACTATTAAACCCAAGGTCACCTAGACTATCTATGTTATCTTCTAGAAGGTTTATAATTTTGTGTTTTACATTTAGGTCTGTGATCCATTTTAAGTTAATTTTTGTGGAATGTATAAGCTGAATATCTAAATTTTTTTGGCATGTGGATGTCCAGTCGTTCTAGCACCATTTGTTAAAAAGGCTATCCTATCTTCACTGAACTGTGTTTGATCCTATGCGAAAGATCAGTTGACTGTATTTGCGTGGGTCTGTTCCTGGGCTTTTTCTTCTGTTTTCTTGCTCTACTTGTCTGTTTTCCAGTATCCCTCTTTTTGGATTCTTATAGCTGTATAGTGAGTCTTGAAGATGGGTAATGTCAGTCCTCCAACTTGATCCTTTTTCACTAGTGTTATTTTCAAGGTCAGGAAAAACAATTTTTTAAAATATGCTTAAAAGTCTTTCTTTCTCTTTCTTTCAATATAAATGACTTTAAAAAGCCAAACAATCATAAATGTATAAAGAAAAAAGGTAAAACTTAGAAAAAAAAAGAAAAACCCAAAAAACCATCCATTTCCCCACTCTGCTCTCCAGAGGGAGATTGGTAGATATTTGTTATTTATTGTTGCTGAACAGATTACCCCCAGATTTAGTGGCACAAAGCAACAATAAGCATTTATTATTTCTTGCCTTTTCTGTGGGCCAGGAATTTGGGTGTGGTTTGGTTGATGGTTCTGGCTCAGATTTTCTCATGAGGTTCAGGGACTGCAGACTTATTAAAGCTTAGCTGGAGCTGGAGGATCTGGGTGGCAACTTGGTATTGGTTGCTGGCAGGAGGGCTCAGTTCCTCTCCATGTGGTCCTTTCCAAAGAGCTGTTTGAGTGTCCTCAAGTCATGAGGTAACTGGATTCCCCAAGGACAGACAAGAGAGAGAGCGCGTGCAAGAGAGAGCCATCGTTTTTATGATCTAGCCTCAGAAATCCCATAGCAGCACTTTTACCACAAACTGTTAGGAGTGAGTGACTTAGTCTGGCCCTCATTCAAAGGGAGGGGATTTAGTTTCTTACCTTTTGAATGGAGAAGTGTCAAAGGATTTGCGGACACATTTCAAAACCACAGTAGTTAATTTTAAAATCAGAAAACAAATACACTTGTCAAATCTTATTTTTCCTTTTATTTAAAAGACAAAGTTAATGTTTTTATGTTGTAAATTAAAAAACTTTTTGAAATATAAAGTAAAAAGTGAAAATATTTTCCCCTTACTCCGTTCTCCCACTACCATTCCCAGAGCGAGATTGTGAATATCTTTCCAGGCTATTTTCTATACGTGTACAAGCATATATGCACATGTTTACATGCATAAGCATGTAAATGTAGTTCTTTGTAAAAGTGTAATTCTATATTGTTTTGCTGCACTTCCTTTCCCACCCAGTAATATATCACAGACACGCTGCAATGGCAGTACATTTAGGATTCCCTTGTTCTTTTATAACACCTGCAGAGTATTCCATATCCATATAAAACATTAATTTATTGATATTTAGGTTTTCCCAGTTTGTTGTTATTATATGTTGCCAACATGAATATCCTTGTACAAAATTTGAAAGATTATTTCTGGAGGATCAAGTCTTATCAATAGAACTCATAGGACAATGATGAAACACAATGAATATTTTGTTAGGTACTACCGAATGGCCTTGTAATAATGTTGTTCCTTTCTGAACACCTAGTAATAGTATATAACTTCCCCATACTCTTGACAGCATTGGATATGTTCAGTCTTTTACATTTCTGCCATGTGTTGGTCAAAAATTGTGATCTTTTAAAAATTTTTCTTAAGTCATTACTGAGGATAATTTTATTCATGTTTTTAATTGCCACTTGTATTTCTTTATCTTTGCATTGTCTGTACTCTTATTTTTCCTTTAGATTGTCTTACCTTTTAATGTATTGGGTTGGCCAAAAAGTTCGTTTGGGTTTTTCTGTAAGATGTTACGGAAAAACTCAAAGGAACTTTTTTACTAACCCAATATTATAGCTCTTCTACCTTAGCAATTAATTCAACATAAAGCAAATATTTATTTAGCTTTATGTTAGTGCTAGACAATGTTTGTTATATGTTGAAAAAATTTTCCTAGTATGTCATTTTTTCTTTTAGTATTAATTTTTATATGTAATAAAGTATATTAATTTTGAGTCACATTATGTATTCTGTTTGCTTTTTGTATATTTTTCAACTTTTCCTAAAGTTAAATTTATTCCTAGAACTGCTTTAATAAGTTACAACTTGGTGACTTAAAACAGCAGGAGTGTACTCGCCTCCAGCTCTGGAGGCTGAGCATCTGAAATTGAGCAGGGCTGCATATCCTTCAAAGGCTATGGAGGAGAACGTGTCCTGCCTCCTCCCACTTCTGATGGCTGCAGGAGTTCCTTGGCTTGTGGTCATATCACTCTCCTCTTGCCTCTGTCTTCACATGGCCTTCTCCTCCTCTTGTCTGTGCTCTATAGGTGTCTTGTAAGGCCAACTTGTCATTGGAAATAGGTCCAACCTGGCTNTGGAGGAGAACGTGTCCTGCCTCCTCCCACTTCTGATGGCTGCAGGAGTTCCTTGGCTTGTGGTCATATCACTCTCCTCTTGCCTCTGTCTTCACATGGCCTTCTCCTCCTCTTGTCTGTGCTCTATAGGTGTCTTGTAAGGCCAACTTGTCATTGGAAATAGGTCCAACCTGGCTAATCCAAGATGATCTCATCTCAAGAGCCTTAATTATATCTGAGAAGATCTTTTGTCTTTCCAAATAAGGTCACATTCACAGGTTTCCAGCAGTAGGATGTGGACATCTCTTGGCAGGCAACCAATCAACCCAATACCTTCCATTTTCTTCACTTGCTTGATTTTCTAGGTGATTATCACTATTTTTAAAAGCTCTCCACATAGCACTTTCAGATACTTAACAGGCCTTTCCTCTGTGCTCCCTTTGGTCTGTTTTCTCGTGGAGACTCCCTCTTCGCCGTCCTTCTGGATGAACAGCCTCAGGCCTGGATCATGGCTGTTGTACTGGCACTTGTGTTCCCTGTTCCCAGGTGTTGGTTCCTGTTGTCTGTATCCCAAGTCATCCTCTTTTATCTATGATGGAATATGTTACTTTTCCACTTTCACATGTGATTGATAGGAAATGTAAAAATCTAGGCTGAAAACCATTTTCCCTTTTGTAATGCTGTGATCTATAATTAGATAGGCATATAGACAGACAGACGTGGTCTTCATTCATTCCTGGCATGGAGCCCCTAAAAACCTTAGAATTTCCAGTGATGAGAACTCTAAGGTGTCTTGTGTTAATTAGATGACTTGTGGAAGGCGTCTCGGGATGGGGGCTGGTTGCTAATGGAGCCAACCTTGTGATTTCAGGGTTGGAACTTTCAGTCACCCTCCTTCCCTCACTGCAAGGGAAGAGAAGAGTGGTTGGAGGTTGAGCTCAAACACCAATAATCAAGGATCTAATCAACCATGCCTGGGTAGTGAAACTGTCATAAAAACCTTAAAGGGCTAGGTGTGGAGAGCTCCTGGGTTGGTGAACACGTGAAGATGAAGAGAGAGTGGCTTCCAGAGAGCATGGACGCTCCATACCTCCCCTGTGCATCTCCTCCATTTGACTATTGTTGAATTATATCCCTTTGTAATAAACCGGTGATCTAGTAAGAAACCTGTTTCTCTGAGTCCTGTGAGTCACTCTAGCAAATTAACTGAACCCAAGGAGGGGATATTTGGAGCCTCCAATCTATAGCCTGTAGCTCAGAAGTACAGGGGACAGCCTGGACTTGGGAGGGCCATCTGAAGGGGAGGAGGCAGTCTTATAGGACGGAGCCCTGAGTTGTGGGATATGATACTCTCTCTGGGTAGACAGTGTCAGAATTAAATTGAATTGTAGGACACAGAGCTGAACTGCCAGAGAATTGCTTCATATGGGAAAGTAAACGTGAATCACAGTCTTCAAATTTTGCAGTCTTTGCTCTACCTTCTACCCTTCAGTGACATCTCAGAGGTTGGTGCTATTCTGATTTCTGCTCTTGGTAACCTGTTTCTTCTCCCCAGAGTGCTTAGGATCGTCCCTTTACCCTGAGTTTTACAATTAATATAATGAAATTTTTTATTAATTGGGCACTCAAAGAGTCAAATATGACTCAGCACTAAGACAGGCAAGCAGGGGCCCTTTCCATCTGGAATTTTCAGCAATTTCTGTGACAGTTTCTTCTTTGTTTTCTCGGTCTGTTTTTGTTTGCTTTTTAAATTTTCTTGATTTCTGGCTAACGTGATGGTGGGGTGTCTGTTTTGAACCTCCTCTTGTATTCTAATCTTCCTTACAGTTTATTCCTTTTTTCCTTCCTACTTTATGGGAGAGTTCCTCACTTTTATTTACAACCTTTTAACTGAATATTTTTGTTTCATCTGTTAATTTCCAAGAGCTCTTTGTTGTTCTGTTAATTTTAAAAGCATATCTTATTCTTGTTTTATGGATATCATATCTCCTTTTGACTCCTTCAACCTATAAATTATAGAGGCTTTATTTTCTTTTGAAATTTTCCTTTGCTGTCTGCATCACCTGAGTTTCCAGGCTTCTTTACTCTGTTGTATCCTCTTTTGTTCAGTGATAATTGCTGCAAGCGTCCTTCAGTGCTTTCTTATAGTCCTTGGTCATTTCTTCGTGTTTAATAATGAGGCTTCTGAAATGCTGCTTGGAAGTTCTATGTGCAGATTGGTGGTTGGCAGGGGGCCATCACTGTCGGGTGACCCTGTGGCAGACAGGGCTGTTTCATCAGAGGTTTCCCAAATGTCAGTTTCTGTAGGTCTTTTCTCTGGTGCAGTTCGTATTCTCTAGAAAGCTCTCCAGTGTCCTGCCAGGGGCATGCCTGACTGCCACAGTCCTGGGAACAGGGTAGAGAGGAGGAATGGTGCTGGAGGCCTCATGGTCAGGATGCAGACGTGCCCTCAGTCTGATGTCTTTCACCTGGCTCGTCCTCCTCTCCACCCAGGTCACTGTGTCCTATCTCAGCCTTCCATCTCAAGCCGCTGCGTCGTAGCTCTCATTTCATGTCTAAACTTCCCATGACAGTGCGTCTCCTCACCGCCTCCCTTTCCTCACCTCCTCACTCCCTAGCCTGCAGGTGGGCAGCACAAACCCCTCTTCCTTTCCCACCTCCCAGTCTGTCTCTTCCAAAACATGCATCATTGCACAGCGCAGAGTTCCGTTACTATACAAAGCTAAATAGCATGACAATTTAAACAAGGTACTCTCAAGCATTTGTTTGGCTTAAAGCTTCTACAATGCCATTTTCTTGGATTATATTTTCATTTGTGTGAGATGAGTGTCCTGCCAAAATGATTTTATTGCTGGAGAAGTTGGGCAGATAGAAATACATTTTAGAAAATAAAGTGACATGTGGCACATTTTAATTCTTTGTTCTGCATTTAAAACTGAAATGATGCATCTCCAAGCCTCACTTTTTGGTAATCTAGGAAGATTGTTGCCAGGCCTGGTGGTGTGGTGCCTTCCACTCGTGGGCCCACATTGCAAACGCTGGTCTGCCTTGGCCACCTCCACCAGGGTGTCTCGCTGGATGGAGCACAGCAGCGGCCAGCAGGTACCTTGAGCTGAGGCGGCAGATGGGAGCTGGTACTGCTTGGTGAGAGAGGCGGATTGTGCTCGCCTACAGGGAAAGCCACAGCCACGTCTCAGGAGCTATAGAGGGAGTGGGTCCAACATGCCTGACTCTGCTGTCTGTGAAATTCTTCTATCTGAAGTCGGACTGACTTCTAAATCTCTAAATCCAGAACTATTGCTCATTTCTTATTCTTGACCCCTGTTGGGCCACTGACCACTGTCCCAGCCTATTCAGGCTGCTGTATCAAAATGTCATAGACTGGGCGACTTCTAAACAGCAGGTGTTTATTTCTCTAGGCCCAGAGGCTGGAAGTCCCAAGTACTGAGGTGCAGGCCTGCTTCCTGCTTCATAGACCGCTGTTTTCTCACTGTGTCCTCAGATGGAGGGAGAGTAAGCAAGCTCTCTGGGGTCTCCTTAATAGGGGCACAGATCCCATTCCCGAGGATTCCTGCTTCGTGAGCTGGAACTCCAGCTTTAATCACTTCCCAAAGGCCTCGCCTCCGAACACCATCACATTAAGGGTCAGGTTTCCGCGTGTGGATTTGGGGGCGGGGGACACACACTTTCAGTCTGTAGCAATCAGACTGTGCTGATTGGAAATGGTCTCTTCCTGTTTCTTCTAGGACACAGCACTGTCTTGACTCTCCTCTTAGTCTTCCTGTCCCCTGCTGTGGGCAGAGGGCCCAGGGTCCGTTCTGTGCAGTCACTGCTTCTCTCTGTGCTCTTCCTCTGGGAGCCTTCCTGCATCACTGAAGCTTGGGTGGCTCTTACCTGCTTCTCCAACTTCCTTGAACTCAGCTCCACGGTGCCAACCCCCTGGATGTCTGAGCATCACCTTGACTTAGACAGAAGCAGGGCTGAGCTCCTCAGTTTCTTTCTCCTCTTCTTTTTTACCTTCTTCTCCTTACTCTCTCCCCGCAAAACAATAAACAAATAATTAGCTAATCTTCTGAATTTCCCCAAGCCTGGAAAGTTAGCGTTAACTTTTATTTCTGTGTCTAACTTAAATCCTCCTATCTTTTTCAGTCTCACAGCTCTTACCTTAGATCAGCAGATGTCATTTCTTACGTGGGCTGCTTAGATGATTTCTAAATCTAACTTTATCCCTCCAAAATCTTCTCATCCATCGCCTATAAGCAGCCGACATCTCCTGTGTGCTGAAGCCAGATTATCTTTTCTAAAACAGTGCTTTGCTTGTGTCATTCCCCAGGTTCAACATCTTCAGTAGCTGTCTGTTGCCTATAGGACAAAATCCAAACCCATTTGGTTTTCAGTCAATAAGCTTCATTATTTCATTCAGTAAGCCCCAAGTTACTCATTTGGTTGTACTTCCAGCTTTGCACCTCTCTGAACCCTCTTCTTCCCCTTGATATATACTGGTTTATAAATACAGATGAATGCAACTGTTTCTATTTCTGTAATTCTCTTTACCATTTTCCATTTAACCTAAGTTCTTGCTCTTGGGTGAAAAAGGGGAGAGAGTATAAGCAGATGATATGGTGCAAAGTCTGGGAGCCTGTGTGGTCTGAGCAAGGTCAGATGTTCTGAGCCTGGTTTTCTCATTGGTAAAAACAAGGATAAAAGTTTACATATCCAGGTCGCCTTCCCGCCCAGCTCAGTGGGGCAGGCAGGCTGAGGGAGTTCGGTTGAGGTAAGAAGCTGCAGCAGTCTGCTCAGACCCTGAGGGATATTCATGAGGGCATTTGAGACTCTGGTTCCTCATTAAAAATTTTAAAATGTACTGATGAAATACTTCAGATATACAGGAAATAATATAACTGATGCTCATCTGGACTGCAAGGAGATCCAACCAGTCCATTTTGAAGGAGATCAGCCCTGGGATTTCTTTGGAAGGAGTGATGCTAAAGCTGAAACTCCAGAACTTTGGCCACCTCATAAAAAGAGTTGACTCATTGGAAAAGACTCTGATGCTGGGAGGGATTGGGGGCAGGAGAAGAAGGGGATGACAGAGGATGAGATGGCTGGATGGCATCACCAACTCGATGGACGTGAGTCTGAGTGAACTCCGGGAGATGGTGATGAACAGGGAGGCCTGGTGTGCTGCAATTCATGGGGTCGCAAAGAGTCAGACATGACTGAGCGACTGAACTGAACTGATGCTCATCTATTTACACCCCAAATTTCATGGATAACATTTTGCCAGGTTTGCTTCAGATCTCTATTAAAAATAAAAATAAATGGAGCGTTACAGACATAGTTTAAGCTGCACTTTTACGCACTCCATCTTCTCCCCAGGGCAACCACGTTCCTGAGGCTGATGCATGTCCTGCCTGTACGTTTTAATTTTTCTACCGTCTGTAGACAGCCACAATTGATTTCTGCGGTTATTTAGTGTTTGAAGATTGTATGTACCTTTAATCATACTGCATGGATCCTTTCACCTGATAAATAATTGTGGATGAATGAATTATTTTGCAGTTGGCTTTTTTCACCCAAGGTATTTTTGAGATTTATCTGTGTCACGACATTTACCATTTCACTCATTTTAATTGCTCACAGTGTCACCAGAGACTCAGGCAAGTCAGCCGTTACTAAGCTGTGGAAAGTGCCATGACAGGGGTTGACACAGGGAACCTGGGGCTGTGGTGGGCTCTCAACCCAGCCTCACACTCAGGAAGAGATTCCCCCTGAGCTGATTCTTGCAGGAATACAGGGTTTAGAAGAAGAGAAGGAAAGAAAGCTTATACAAAGACCCAAGAGAGTACACAGTGAGGGTGCCTGGGGTTGGGGGTGGTGGGGAACAGGCAGAGCCAGCTCACCAAAGGCCTTGGCTGCTGCGCCAAGGGACTCGGGCTTTCCTTGAGACTCTGGGAAATGTGATAGCATTGTTATATTTTAGAAGACCAGTGGCTTGAGACAGGGGTGCAGAATGGAGGCAGACCTGATTTGAGAGGCTGTTGTTGGTAACCCAGAAAAGTAATGGTGATGCAGCGCCTCTGCAGGTGGGGGAGGGGCAGGTGAAGGCAGAAGAGACAAGGCTGACCCCGGGCTGGCTGACTAGTGGTGTCGTGCGTGGGATCTGGAAGGAACGCGCGGCAGGAACAGGGTGGTGAGCGGTGTGGGGAAAGTAAGCGGTGAGTGAAGATCTGGCGATCCAGTCATAAGCGGTGCGGACGCGTAGGTGAAGCTCTGGGATGGGTGGAAGTTGTTTGGGGAGGGCGTGCCGATTTTGAAGCCAATAGAGCTGTATTTGTTAAGATGGAAATTAATTTCACCAGAAGAGACAATTTTCACTGTGTGGGATTAAAAAAAAAAAAAAACTCTCTGACAAAATTCCAAACATACAAAGTGAGTAGGCTAAAGATGTATATTCTTTACTTAAGAATTCACCCCAGAAACTCTTCAGGTGAGTGTTCCCTGTTCCCCTCGGGGTGTAATGAGCACACCCACGCTTCCGCTGTTCTCTGGAACTCACTGTTGGCTTGCACTTGTGGCTACTGAAGAGAGGCTTGGGGTCTTCCTGGGTGGTCTTCAGGTTCCGGCAGGTAGTAGACATTGAGTAAGTGTGCAGGAACAAGTACGTGGTGTGTGAGATAGTGACACCATACCGCAGCCTCTTAGTCCCCCTGCAGTGATGACAGCCCGTATGGGGACACCCTTACTCCGGAACTTCTGCCCAGGGCCCCCTTTCCCTGGGGCCCCATTCTCCTCATGAGATGAAGACAGTGGCCCAGCTGCCCCCATGACCCTGTTGCATCGTCCTCCCCTCCCGGCAGCTGCCCAAGCCTTCCTGGCGGGCTCCTCTCCCACTGCGGGCCTTCGTGCCCTTGCTGGGAAGGGGAGGGGTTTTCCAGCCCTGGGGAGGAAGGGCTGCCTGGAACGGCCTTGCAGTACCCAGGGTGGCCTCTGTGTGGAGTCGTGATTCTGGCTGTCTGCTCTCGAGCCTCGCAGGGCTGGGGAGCCCTGTCCCAGGGCGGCTCTCTCAGCCTTTACTCCCTCTCTGCTCACGGAGGGGCCAGGAGGAAGCCTGAACTCCCCCATGCCAAGTGGTCTGTGAGGTCCTGGGTTTCACTTATGAGGTGGTGCAGTACACACACCGTCTCATGTGACCCTCATAGGTAACCCTGTGGGGGAGGCTGGGCAGGGTTGTTTTCTCCAACTCACAGATTCAGGGACAGTGGCCCAGAGAGGTGAAACAGTTTCCAAGAACTCAGGCCTCAGTACCCAGCCCCCTTCCTGGTCCAGCAGAGAGAGAACAATGTCTTCTCGGCCCTGCTGACGACTTCTTTAAATGAGTCTCCGAGCCTCTGGCCCTGGGGTTCTCAACCCTGCCTGCACATTAGAAACACCGGGAGATCCTCGTGGGGAAAAAAAAAGAATCCCCGGCCCCACGCCTGGCCAAGAGGATCAGCACAGCTGGGACGGGCCCATTGATGTGTATTTTCAAGTGTTCCAGATGATCCCACATGTAGCCAGGGTTGAGAACCCTGCTCGTGTAGGCTCGGCTCTGTTCTCAGGCTCAGTGAAATAAAAACCAAATGTGATGGGCCAAGACCTCACTTGCTCAGGGTGGCAGAATCCTGGAGACAGGTCTGAAGATCTCACTGCTCTGGGAATGGGCTCAGGGCAGGGACAGGAGCTCTTAGCCCCAGAACAAGGACTTGTCCCTCCTTCCTCTGTGTGTCTCACTTGACCAGCACTCAGGTGGCAGAACCTGCTTGTTTGTGTGTTTGGATGTAACGAGCACCAGCTCTGGGTCAGACACTTTACATATATTTTATTTTATTCTTGAAACAGCGTAGTGCTTTGGGTCAGATGGTGATCCCCATTTTATAGATGAGGAAGTTAAAGTCGTGAGAGGTTATGCAACTTTACTGAGGCTGCAAAGTCAGTGGCTCAGCTAAGCTTCGAACTCAGAGCTTAGGCTCCAAAGTGCTGTTCCATGGTGCTTCTCTGGGCATAGCCTGGGAGAAAAGTGGTAGAAATGTTCTCTTCCACCAAGAATTCTCTACTGCTCCCCTTCTGTGGATCAAAGGGGTTCTGAGGCCCTGCCAGCCTCTGTGGGCCTACCCAGGCCTGCTCAGAACTATGAGGGCTCAGAGCTTGCTGGGGAAGCAGGAGATGAGGTGGAGGACTGTGAGGCAAGATCAGAAGCTGGAACCAGGTGTTGCAGTGGCTAAAACGTGGTTCTCAAAGGCCACCAGGGACAGAGACAGTGGACAAGCTACCTGACCAGGACCGAATTCAAGGCAGGGCCTGGTGTGGGTCAGGGCTGGGGGTTGCTCCCTATATAGCTGGACGCTCCCCTCTGGTCCTCAGGCACCACCCCTCTTCCTGGAGAGCACTGGGTGAGGCCAGTCTGGGAGCCAGGATGTTCATTCCTCTGCCCTCCACATTGTCAGCCTCAGACAGCCTGGCCCGAGCATGGGTGGGGACTTCTGTCACTTTCTTAGGTGATTTCTTGGGAAGTTGTGTTACTTCAGAAATGTATGAGGTCCACAGGACCTCAGCTGGGAGCATCAAACCATCTACTGGAACTGGTGGACATTAAGAGAATGTGAAGCAGCGAGTAGCATTTTAAGCCTCTTTAGATTTCTCTTGCTATCTGCGCCCCCCACCCCTGGCCCCCATTACATTGCCAGCTCTTTCTGACTCCTTTTTTCCCTCCCTCATTTTCTTGTTTCCTCCTCTAATCCCCTTTCCTCCCCCCCTCTACATCTATTCATGGCTGGATCTTGGAATGAATTACTATATGGGGGTTTCCTGGCCTAGTCTAAGGTCCTTTTTACTGCCCTAATCCCCCTCTGTTGTTGGAAGAGGGTGTTTGCTATGACCAGTGCATTATCTTGGCAAAACTCTATTAGTCTTTGCCCTGCTTCATTCCGCATTCCAAGGCCAAATTTGCCTGTTACTCCAGGTGTTTCTTGACTTCCTACTTTTGCATTCCAGTCCCCTATAATGAAAAGGACATCTTTTTTGGGTATTAGTTCTAAAAGGTCTTGTAGGTCTTCATAGAACCGTTCAACTTCAGCTTCTTCAGCGTTACTGGTTGGGGCATAGACTTGGATTACTGTGATACTGAATGGTTTGCCTTGGAAACGAACAGAGATCATTCTGTCATTTTTGAGATTGCATTCAAGTACTGCATTTCAGACTCTTTTGTTGACTGTGATGGCTACTCCATTTCTTAGATGGTGATTGCAGCCATGAAATTAAAAGACGCT
The DNA here is from genome assembly GCA_006410675.1 of Oreotragus oreotragus. NCBI lineage: Eukaryota > Metazoa > Chordata > Mammalia > Artiodactyla > Bovidae > Oreotragus > Oreotragus oreotragus. The sequence continues at coordinate 412,114 of SJYX01002812.1, read as the reverse complement.
TACTCCTTGGAAGAAAAGTTATGACCAACCTAGATAGTATATTCAAAAGCAGAGACATTACTTTGCCGACTAAGGTCCGTCTAGTCAAGGCTATGGTTTTTCCAGTAGTCATGTATGGATGTGA
>SJYX01002812.1:372078-411543 GCA_006410675.1 Oreotragus oreotragus | reverse complement strand
AAAGACTTTGATGCTGGGAGGGATTGGGGGCAGGAGAAGAAGGGGACAACCAAGGATGAGATGGCTAGATGGCATCACTGACTCGATGGATGCGAGTGTGAGTGAACTCCGGGAGTTGGTGATGGACAGGGATTCCTGGCGTGCTGCGATTCATGGGGTTGCAAAGAGTCGGACACGACTGAACGACTGAACTGAACTGAACCGAATCCCCCTCTGTAAAACACAAGATTCTGCCATTGTAGATAGAAGCCAGTTACTTTCTAGTTAAAGATATGCTTCATTGCAGACTGGTGATGAGCAGGCTTTTGGAGGATCCAGAATTGGGCGGTGTTGGTGATTTAGTTTTGAAAAGTTTATTCACCACAGCCAGCCTGCCATTAGTCTGTGACAAGATGTGTTCTTGGGACTGCAAGGTGGACCTGCATCTGCAAGCCCTCTCAGTGCTAAGGGAGAGGTGAGACTCAGGAGAGGGATGGGCTGGTGATCATCTGCCCACTCCCCTACTCAAGCCCTCCATTGCCTCAGGGACCCTGCTGAGGGATCTACACTGGGATTGCAGAGGCTTCCCTAGGGGCCCCAGAGGCATGCAAGTTGTCAGGCACCTTAGTGGCTGTCACAGCACGGGGGCCCCTGAGATAAGGGTTCATTTCAACCACCTTTGTGCCCAAGCCCCAGTTCAAGGCTTTAAAACAGTGGCACTCAATTCGTGTGTTGAGTGAATGAATGAACAATTAATCATATGGGTTGACTGGGTCAGATGGGTTGATTGGGACATAACTGGAGGTGTGGCAAGCCTAGCCCCCTCATCTCTTATCTGCAGTCGCCTGGGAGATGGATACTCCCCAGGCCTCCCTTCAGAGAGGCGCCGGCCTTCCTGTTTTGGCCGAGGTCTCAGGTATTCTGTCTGCACAGGCTGCAGCTGGCGGGAGGAACCACAATGCCTGCGTGGAGAGCCCAGCCCAGGGTGGGGTCAGGTTCAAGTTCAGTCAGACCGTCTTGGGAAGGAGGAAGGAAGGAAGGGTTGCAGCTGAGGAGAAACTGTGGCTTTGAAAGTTTTCCTCTTGGATTTTTTTGTTTGCAGAGAGTGGAGATGCTTGCTTAGGTCAACATTAAATACTTGATGAAAATGTGTGGACAAATTACTGGTAAAATCAAAGTGCAGGTCTTATCTGCTGTGAATCCACAGGGCTAGTTGTGTCTACGAATGCCTGCTGGCCTGAACACCTCAGCCTCTGGTAATAAGAGTTCTGTGTCCCTTAAAGGCTTAAAAAAAATTTTTTTTTGGAAAAGCACACAGGTTTCATGTTACGCATATCCCCTGAGTGTGTGTGTCCAGATGGCTGGGGCAAGAGTTCTGACTCGTTTTTTCCAACTGTGCAGGTTTGAGAGAAAGACCAGGGATCTAGCGATGTTGAACAGAAATTCCAGCAGGTCAGCTGGAATCTGGTTGGGGATTTGCTGATGTGAAACATGCATGGACAATCAGATGAATCAAAGAGCAAAGCCAACTTGACCTTGAACATGATCTTTTGCTCCCAAACCACACACCAAGCAAGGCAAATTTAGGGGGATCAGAATATGGATTCCTATTTGTTACAAAATAGACAATTGTTTCTCATCAGGCTTTTCCAGTTATAGCACATAGGACTGCAATGACCTCATTTTTGACCAATGGCCAATGCATTCAACTGTCTGGTGGAATAATCTATTAACTGAGCACCTGCCAATTTTCTGCAATAGAAACTAGTTTAGGCATATGTTTTAAAAAGTGATAACATTGTTACAGGCCCTGCCTAGACATGAGGATGGGAGCCCACAGCAAGTCAGCCCCAGCTCTGAAGGCAGGTTTAGAGGATGGGGTATGTTTTCAGAAGACTTTCTGCCCCATGACTGACCTCCCTTCCCCCGACCCTGCACTAATTGTATCATATTTAAGGATAAACCAACCCACACTGAGAATTCCAGAACTTGGGAATGCTGAATGATGTGTTTGATTCTGTGTGTGAGAAAACAGGCAGAGAGAAGTGGAGTGGCCTTAGGTGAGTCACACGGAGTCACAGTTGGAACTCAGGGATCCCCAGTCCCGGTCCAGTGCTCTTTGCCTCAGACCCTGTTGTGGCCCTGAATGTTTACAGGGAGTCATCGCTCACATCCAAGTGTTGGCTCTGCTGAGAGGAATCCCCTTATGATGCTGGTTGGTGAAGGAGGCAGCAGTGCTGTTTGATAGCCCACCTGCAAGTTAAGTCTGCCACTTTTAGGGAACCACGTCTCAGTCCTGAGTATTGTTATAAACACCACCTGCTTCCTCCAAACTTACATCTGTAAGGAGGAGCAGATTAGAAGATAGTGATAGTTGTGGAATGCCAGGAGTCCACGGAGAGAGGGACTGACCACAGCAAGGGCCGGTACTCATGGACCTTTTGATGGAAGTAGCTTCTTTTGTAGAAAGATGGTTGGTTGCCATACATAGTAAAACAGTTGCTTATCTTTATGAAAATAATAGCACCTAGTTTTTACCGAGCACTTAAAATATATGTCAGGCATTGTTTCATGTACTTCACATGTGTTAATTCATTTACTTCTTCCAATGAGAGGTAGGTAGTATTATTTCTGTTTTACAATTGGGGAAACTGAGGTTGTGAGAGAGATCTTGCTTAAGGTTTCAGCATTAGTAGAGTTGACAGTCACCCCAGATAATCTAGTTCCAGAACGCAAGCTGTTTTTTTTTTTTTTTTTAATGTCTCTTTTTGCATTTTGGCCATGCTGCGTGGCATGCAGGATGGTTCCCTGACCAGGGATTGAACCCTAGACTTAGACCTTAAGCCAGAGATGGGGAACTTCTGGTCTTTAGTTTAATCTGGTCTTCACATTAGATTTTTTGTGAAAATGCAAGGAGATTCTCAAAGTCTTTACAGAAAATATACTCAGATCTCACAAATGGAGATATTACTTCATAAGGTAAACAGTTATGTTTTCTCTGTGAGTAAAGTACAGGACTTTACAGAGAAAGAACATGGAGCGGGTACTTTACCCCTAAACAGGTGGCAAAATATTCCTGCTTCCAACATTTACATTAGAACCGATTTCTTAATTTATTCTAAAATATATCTCACATATAGAAGAATGTATAAAAAACATATGTCCTTGTTAAAGAATAGCAAAATGTCATCTAGTCCTAGGTTAAGAATCAGAAGATTGCTAATCCTGGAAGGAAGCAATCAGAAAGCTCCCTGTTGCTTCCTCCCCAAGTACGTCTCCCTCCTGCCCCACCAGAAGTAATCACTATCTGACTTTAGGTGCCTGCCTTTCTCACAGTTGTTATATGGGTCATGTACTAAACACCTGAAGGGATGTTTTGGAGGACTGAGCTGCTTTTTATTTTTACGTCTAAATCCATCGTTGCCTACCTCTAGACCTCAGGAGTAAGTGAAAACAGAGCACTTCTGGGGTTTGAAGCAGCAGTATGAAGGAAAAAGACCAGCAACTTCGTGGCCAAGTTTGTGGTCAAAATGAGCCAAACACAGCTAAGGCTCTGAGATGGTTCATGCTGATGTTCTGACCTCAGGTTAAAAACTAGGTGTGGCAACTGTGGGGATCTTGGTGACAATGGGTTTCAACATCCTTAGTCACACTGCTTCAGTCTGGGTGGTCACCCTCTACTCCTGCCATAGCTGTCATCCCAGGATCTCTGTTCACCTTCCTTTATCTCTCTTCTCTGTTGGATCGCCTGTTTCTGAACACCACGCCATCCTAGTCTGCTCTCTCATTTTAATAGGGGTCATTTTCTAGTAACTTCTTGTGGAAGAGCACATGGGAGATCAATTGTATGAGATTTCCTATGTCTCAAAATATTTTTTTCTGTGCTTATACTTGACTGGTCATTCAGCTGGGTATCAAACTCTAGGTTGGAAATTATTTTATCTTAGATTTCTGACTGTTTATCTCATTCCTTCTAGTATTACCAGGGAGAAGTCTAAAGTTATTTCTGATTCATAATCCTTTGTATGTAACTGTGAGTTAGAAGGAAGTCCTTCTTGCCCCCAGTTTTCTGAAATTTCAAAATGATATGTTATCATGAGGTTCCATTTATGTTACACTGGGCACTTGGTGGGTCCTTTCTGATAGCTTATATATCTTTTAGTTCTAAGAAATCTTCTTGAATTATTTCAGTGATGATTTTTTTTCCACCTCTACTTTCTGTTTTCTCTTTCTGGTACTTCTGCTATTTGGATATTGAGTTTTCTTACTTTTTTCTCACCTATTTTTATCTTCACTTCTTGAGAATTTCCCTCTGCTTGATTCTCCATTCTTTCTATCATTTTCCCTCTTTGTTACCATGTTCTTAGTAGTCAAGCTTATTAAAAATTTTTAGTTTTCTGAATGTTACTTTTTATTGCTTTAATATTTTTTGTTGTTATTTCATGGATACAGTATTTCCTCTTAACTCTCAAAAGATTTATTGAAACATTTAAAAGAAAATCTCTGCCTAGTTTCTGCTTCCCCTAAGTGGCCCTGTCCTTTGTTTGGGTTTTATCTTCTATAATAAAGGAATTTATCATCTATCTGGTAATTCTTGGCATTTTGTTTATGATTAAAAGTTGGGGATAAAAGCTGATTGGAAATACTGAGCACACAGTTTAGTCCTGTCAGTTTTGAACTGTATGGGATAGTTTGGGTAGACTGGTTGTTGAGGTTGCCTTCCTAGGTTCATACCTTTATGCACTTCTGGAATTACTTCACTTTCTCCAGAGAGGAACCTTCCAATCTGGCTGAAGGATGTTTCTGGCTGCCCTTATTGTGAGAGCTAAATTAGGGAAAAGGATTGGGGGTTTCTGCTTCCAGTATTCACATTGATTTGATTTCCCTCAGCTGGACCTAGCACCCCTTGTCACAGCTCTTGGCTTATCCTCTCCAGAGAACAAACCTTCAGATTTCTGTAGGTTGGGGAGCATCAGGTGCCTGGTAGCATGAGTGACTTCTCAGAATTCCCACCTTGGTATTCCTTGTTTCAACCTACCACCTCTCAGTCCTATGTCTAGACACCTGGTACTGCTCACTCATCCTGGGACCTTTGAGAATTGTGTGGGGTCAGTCAGGTGGGTTCTTGCTTTTCCCTCTGCAGACTTGAGATTCTATTTTCTCAGGTCTGATCCTAGTTCCCCTGGACCATCCACTTTTTAGCTTCTAAATTTTGTTGTTCTTTTCTCCATTCTTGTTGATTTACATCATTTATTTAAAAAAAAAAAAAAAAAGTCCTCTTTGCTGTCTATAAGTGGGATTTGAGGAGAGGACAAATTTAGGAACATGCATTCAGTCTACCATCTTACCCCAGATTTCTGGTGCTAATATTTTTAAATGATAAATTTACTATGTTAAAAAATGTTAATTAGAAAATTTTATTTACTGTTTCCCTTCTATAAATTAGAATTTTTCATGTATAAAGGAATATTAGTATATCTTTTCATGAGAGATCATTGTCTCTCTTGCCCCAGCACACTAAAATATTGTACTCAGGACTATAGTCACTGTGTGGATTATACCTGTAATTCAGGGGATCACTTGTGAAAACCTGAATAATGCTTTTTAAACAGAAAGGTTTTTTTTTGCAGTTGCTAAGGATGATACTGTAGAAGAGATATGAAGAAGGTACTTTCTCTTGGTGGATTGCTGCAGTATGATTTGTGACCTGGTGTTATAATAAATATTTGAGAATACTTGTTATCTCCAGTACGTGTGACCTTATGGGTTGCCACTTCATCATAGCAGTCAGAAGCTGTGACTTAGCGCTGTGAAAACTCTCCCAAGTGACGGTTAGAACTTTCCTCCCCCACTTTTGAGAGACTGCAGGCTATCGAGAAACAAGTTTTAGGTGTTGCTCTAAGGAAGAAAGTGACACCATATTTGAAATATGTGAGATGAGTATCTAAGAAAAAGCTTGCGTTGTCTAAAGGGGATCCTATAGAGGGCATTAGGGCTCACTAGGACAGAAAATAAGCCGAAAAACAATTTACTAGAAATGAAACATAAGGTTGAAATGTGAAAATGCACTTATTCCTAAAGATTTTTCACTGTGCGTTTTGTTTTTTAAAAAAATTTTATTGAAGTGTAGTTGATTTACAATGTTGTGTTAATTCCTACTGTACAGAAAAGTGATTCAGTTATATATATATATTCTTTTTCATATCATTTTCCATTATGGTTTATCACAGGGTACTGAATATGGTTCCCTGTGCCATGCAGTAGGACCTTGTTGTCTATCCATCATAATAGTGCATCTGCTAATCCCAAATTCGCAATCCTGCCCTCTCCCACCCACCCACTGCCTTGGCAACCACAAATCTGTTCTCTATGTCTATGAGTCTATTTCTATTTAATAGGTAAGTTCATTTGTAACATCATATGGTACTTGTCTTTGTCTGACTGACTTTGCTCAGTATGATAATCTCTAGGTCCATCCATGTTGCTGCAAATGGCATTAATTCATTTATTTCCATGGCTGAGTAATATTCTATCTATATATGTACCACATCTTCTTTATCCAGTCCTCTGTTGATGGACATTTAAGTTGGCTATTGGGATACGTGTATGTTCTCAAATTAAAGTTTTGTCTGGATGTATATCCAGGAGAGGGATTGCTGGATCATATGATAGTTCTATTTTTAGGTTTTTGAGGAACCTTCACAGTGACTCTACCTACTTTTACATACCCACCAACAGTGTAGGAGGGTTCCCTTTTCTCCACACCCTTTCCAGCACTTGTTATCTGTAGACTTTTTGATGATGGTCTTTTTGACTGGTGTGAGGTGGGACCTCGTTGTTTTTTTTGCATTTCTCTAATAATTGTCAGTGATGAGCATCATTTTATGTGTCTATTGGCCATCTGTCACTGTGCATGTTAAAGTTTTGTTAATCTTCTTTCTGTGATTCCTTCATTGACACTTTGTCCTTCATTGCCCCTTTCTTTGTCTCTCATTGTCCCCTCTCCACTTTTATTTCCCTCTCTCTCCCACTCTAATCAATTAACCAAAAAACTTTTCCTGAATGTCACTGTGTACAGACCCAATGCTAGAAGTTTAAGAATACAGTCTCTCCCCTAGCCAGATAACCACCATATGTTGGTTAAATGTTATAAAATAAAATATACATGTAACTGGTAGAGAACAGTGGAAAGGTTACTTCCAGATGTTGTACAGGTCTTCAAGAAGAAGGTGACATTTGAGTAGACCCTGGAGTTTTTTCAGGGGTTCACCTGAAGGCAAACTGGGGAGGGTGATCCCAAGGAAAGGGAACAGCATAAGTGAAGACACAGAGATGAAATGTGCCTGGAAAATTTTGCAAAGTTCAGGAAATTTTAGAAGGTTCAGGTGGGTTGGAGCTTCGGGCCCTGGAGTAGCGTTGGGGAGAGAGGATCAGAAGGAAATAAGACTCTTTCAAGTTCAAGGAAGAGTGATGTCTTGGGGTGTTGGTGGTTGAATGTGAGGAGGTAGATGAAAACTCAGGAGACTCTCAGTAGTGGGGATGTAGTCTATGTGCATGTCAGTGCTTCCAAGATCAGCTTGTGCTGCAGGCCTTGGTGACTAATGAATGTTAGCTTGTCTCTGTTGGGATTACAGCCACATTGACTGTCCCTCACGCTGCTTCTGAGGATCTCCCCTTCCATCCTCTCCAAGAGAACCCCAGTTGGGCAGGTCTTATGGGAAATCTCTTGGCTGACTCTTTCATGACCAACCTCTGTGTGGTCACTTATGGCTCAAGCTCCCAATTCTGGTTTGAAGATTGTGTCCAGGAAACTAGAAGCATAGAGTACAGGGAGATCTTGGAACAGAAATCAGTTTCATGGTCCGTATCCTTGAAAGATGTAAGCATGGAGGCATCAAGGGTTTCTTGGATTGTCCAGTTCAAAAAGGCTGGTTTTATCCCTTGAGGCAGGAGGAGCTTGACAATTTGAAAACTGTTCCTTAAACAACAGTAATTAGTATTCTGACAGTTCTAAAGGCTGAGAGTCCACGATAAAAATTTCAGCTGATTCGGCTCCTGATGAGGGACTCTGCTTGGCTTGCAGATGGTCACCTTCTTTTTATGTCTTCATGTGGCCTTTCCTCAGGTGGTGTGTGTGTGTGTGTATGTGTGCACGCACACAGTGTACACGTGCTTGCACATGTGTGGGCTGGGTAGGGAAAGTGACTGTATGTGTACACTACCTCCCTGGTGTCTCTTCTGATAAGGACACCAATCCCACTTTAAGACCTCCCTTAACCTGGTAGCTCAGACGGTAAAGCGTCTGCCTACAATACAGGAGACGCGGATTCGATCCCTGGGTCAGGAAGATCCCCTGGAGAAGGAAACAGCAACCCACTCCAGTATTCATGCCTGGAAAATCCCATGGACTGAGGAACCTGGTGGGCTACAATCCATGGGGTTGCAAAGAGTCAGACACGACTGGGCGACTTCTGTGTGTGTGTGTAACCTTAATTACTTCTTGGAAATCCCATCTCCAAATGTAGCCACACTAGGGGTTAGGGTTGGGGTAAGGATATAACCATTCAGTCCATAATAGCTGGTGTACTCTAAATTATAATTCTAATTTATTCTTATTGAGAATAACACTTCATTTCTAAATATGAAGTATAAAGGCTATTTCTTTATAGATTAAAAAAAAAATCTTTTAAAAACATAATTGAACTCATACAATGTATAGTATTTTTAAAGTTAAAATTAATGTAGCAACATTCAGAAGTCCCAGATGGAATATAATATAAACATAGGCTTCATGACACATCTTGAGAATGTTCTTAGCCTTTTTAGTTAGGAAAGCAAACAAACAAAAAGAAACACAGAATAACCAGGGATAACTTAAAACTCCACATAAATTTTAAAGATGCAGAAAATATAAAAGCTGAGCAAGGTCAATAGGTTTTTCTTTTAAGTGGGGGAGTTGTAAATCAGATTTGCTCTTGGGGAATCCTGCCTGGGGTTGGTGTGGGTGTATAGAGAGAGACTGAAGGCAGAGGGAGCCAGTCAGTGGAGCTGCAGTCATCCAGACAGGAGAAAACCCAGCCTGAATGGGCAGTGGAGGTGGGGTAGAGATGAGGACCAGATGCAATTTAGGAAACTATTTTATGATCTCATTCCCTTGACTTGTTCCTAAATACCTCTTTATTTTTCCATCTCCTCTCTCCCCACCCCACCTCCTACCCTGTCCTTACACCATCACCACCCTGAGGGACGTGCACACACTCCTTAAATGCAAGCAAACAAAATTTGTTTTAACCAATGAGAGCCTTGATTGATTTTTCTCTTGTTAGTTTATGATCCAAAATAATAAAGATCCTGCTGTAAATATTTCTCTGACCCCCACCACCGCCAGCTGTGTGAATGGACATACACATAAACCCACACAGGGCCACATGCACTGCTGGACTGCCCACCTGAAATATTCTATACAAAGTGCCCAGCACAGGGCCTGGCATACCAACCCAAACATTTCACTTCTACTCGTAAGCCTTGGCCAACCCCAGCCATGATCCTGTGACTAAAGCCTGTTTACTCCAAGCTAAACTTATTTGCATGGTTTCTAGCACACTTTGTATTTTTAGTCTTTCTTGCACATACCCTCTCTCATTGGACAGTAGGCTCCCTAATTAGCTCAGCCACATGCACCATGAGAGCGTGACTAGACAGCCCAGGCTGAGGTCTCTGCCTGCCCCAGGCCTGGATTATCACTCTATGTGGCCATCATTTGCATGTGAAAATAGCCGTCTGCCTCACAAGTCTGTGGCCCAAACAACAGTCCCTTTCACCCTGAACAGTTGGTCTAGAGATGTGAAGGGGAAAATTTCCCATTTCTCCAAGAATTTGTGTCCCCTTTCCTGAAAAACTGAAAATATTGGGTTATGGAGGGTTGGAATTTTTCTTGCAAGGGGAAGCTTAATGATTAAGAAAAGGGTTCATAAACTGTTATCCAGGTCTTAATACTTTCACACTTCTAATAGTTCATCAGATTTTTATGTCCATATCATTTAGTGCACTATAAAGTTTGCCATGCCTTTGTTCAGAAATTGTTTATCAAAGGGCCCAGATACAGTTAATACTTTTTCAAACTTAAAAAAATCTTTTAAAAACATAATTGAACTCATACAATGTATAGTATTTTTAAAGTTAAAATTAATGTAGCAACATTCAGAAGTCCCAGATGGAATATAATATAAACATAGGCTTCATGACACATCTTGAGAATGTTCTTAGCCTTTTTAGTTAGGAAAGCAAACAAACAAAAAGAAACACAGAATAACCAGGGATAACTTAAAACTCCACATAAATTTTAAAGATGCAGAAAATATAAAAGCTGAGCAAGGTCAATAGGTTTTTCTTTTAAGTGGGGGAGTTGTAAATCAGATTTGCTCTTGGGGAATCCTGCCTGGGGTTGGTGTGGGTGTATAGAGAGAGACTGAAGGCAGAGGGAGCCAGTCAGTGGAGCTGCAGTCATCCAGACAGGAGAAAACCCAGCCTGAATGGGCAGTGGAGGTGGGGTAGAGATGAGGACCAGATGCAATTTAGGAAACTATTTTATGATCTCATTCCCTTGACTTGTTCCTAAATACCTCTTTATTTTTCCATCTCCTCTCTCCCCACCCCACCTCCTACCCTGTCCTTACACCATCACCACCCTGAGGGACGTGCACACACTCCTTAAATGCAAGCAAACAAAATTTGTTTTAACCAATGAGAGCCTTGATTGATTTTTCTCTTGTTAGTTTATGATCCAAAATAATAAAGATCCTGCTGTAAATATTTCTCTGACCCCCACCACCGCCAGCTGTGTGAATGGACATACACATAAACCCACACAGGGCCACATGCACTGCTGGACTGCCCACCTGAAATATTCTATACAAAGTGCCCAGCACAGGGCCTGGCATACCAACCCAAACATTTCACTTCTCGTAAGCCTTGGCCAACCCCAGCCATGATCCTGTGACTAAAGCCTGTTTACTCCAAGCTAAACTTATTTGCATGGTTTCTAGCACACTTTGTATTTTTAGTCTTTCTCGCACATACCCTCTCTCATTGGACAGTAGGCTCCCTAATTAGCTCAGCCACATGCACCATGAGAGCGTGACTAGACAGCCCAGGCTGAGGTCTCTGCCTGCCCCAGGCCTGGATTATCACTCTATGTGGCCATCATTTGCATGTGAAAATAGCCGTCTGCCTCACAAGTCTGTGGCCCAAACAACAGTCCCTTTCACCCTGAACAGTTGGTCTAGAGATGTGAAGGGGAAAATTTCCCATTTCTCCAAGAATTTGTGTCCCCTTTCCTGAAAAACTGAAAATATTGGGTTATGGAGGGTTGGAATTTTTCTTGCAAGGGGAAGCTTAATGATTAAGAAAAGGGTTCATAAACTGTTATCCAGGTCTTAATACTTTCACACTTCTAATAGTTCATCAGATTTTTATGTCCATATCATTTAGTGCACTATAAAGTTTGCCATGCCTTTGTTCAGAAATTGTTTATCAAAGGGCCCAGATACAGTTAATACTTTTTGAAACACTAAGTATATCTCTGCTTGTAAGTAGAGAAAAAAATTAAATAGTTTATTAAGAAGAGAAAGGAACTGTGGGTCAGTTCACATTGCTACAGATTCCTTGAATTGAAGATCTGAGGACAGCATAGTGGCCCAGGAAGGTAACAATGGCTAATGTTTATTGAGCGCCCTCTATGTGCCAGGCACTGTACTGAGCATTTTATATCAGTTCAGTTCAGTTCAGTCGCTCAGTTGTGTCAGACTCTTTGCAACCCCATGGACTGCGGCAAGCCAGACTTCTCTGTCCATCACCAACTCCCGGAGCTTGCTCACACTTATGTCCTTTGAGTCAATGATGCCATCCAACCATCTCATTCTGTCATCCCCTTCTCCTGCCTTCAATCTTCCCCAGCATCAGGGTCTTTTTTTTCTAATGAGTCAGTTCAACATACTAGGTGGCCAAAATATTGGAGCTTAGCTTCAGAATCAGTCCTTCCAATGAATATTCAGGACTGATTTCCTTTAGGATTGACTAGTTTGATCTCCTTGCAAGGGACTCTCAAGAGTCCAAGTCTCAACACCACAGTTCAAAAGCATCAATTCTTTGGTGCTCAGCGTTCTTTATGGTCCAACACTCACATCCGTACATGACTACTGGAGAAAACATAGCTTTGACTAGATGGACCTTTGTCGGCAAAGTAATGTCTCTACTTTTTAATTTTCTGTCTAGGTTTGTTATAGTTTTTCTTCCAAGGAGCAAGCATCTTTATTGTCATGGCTTCAGTCACCATCGGCAGTGTTTTGAAGCCCCCCAAAATCAAGCCTGTCCCTGTTTCCATCATTTTCCCATCTATTTGCCATGAAGTGATGGGACTGGATGCCATGATCTTTGTTTTTTAAATGTTGAGTTTAAGCCAACTTTTTCACTCCTCTTTTTCATTTTCATCAAGAGACTCTTTAGTTCCTCTTCACTTTCTGCCATAAGAGTGCTGTCATCTGCATATCTGAGGTTATTGATATTTCTCCTTGGCAATCTTGATTCCAGCTTGTGCTTCATCCAGTCAAGGTAATTCACATGATGTACTCTGCATATAACTTAAATAAGCAGGGTGACAATATACAGCCTTGATGTACTCCTTTCGCAATTTGGAACCAGTCCATGTCTGGTTCTAACTGTTGCTTCTTGACCTACGTACAGATTGCTCAGGAGGCAGGTAAGGTGGTCTGGTATTCCCATCTCTTGAAGAATTTTCCATAGTTTGTTGTGATCCACACAGTCAAAGGCTTTAGCATAGTCAATGAAGCAGAAGTAGATGTTTTACTGAAATTCTCTTGCTTTTTTCTATGATCCAACAAATGTTGGCAATTTGATCTCTGGTTCCTCTGCCTTTTCTGAATCCAGCTTGAACATCTGTAAGTTCTTGGTTTGTGTAGTGTTGAAGCCTGGCTTGGAGAATTTTGAGCACTACTTTGCTAGCATGTGAGATGAGTGCAATTGTGTGGTAGTTTGAACATTCTTTGGCATTGCCTTTCTTTGGGATTGGAATGAAAAGTGTTCCAAATTTGCTGGCATATTGAGTGCAGCACTTTCACAGCATCATCTTTTAGGATTTGAAAAAGCTCAGCTGGAATTTCATCACCTCCGCTAGCTTTGTTTGTACCGATGCTTCCTAAGACCCACTTGACTTCGCATTCCGGGATACCTGGCTTTAGGTGAGTGATCACACCATTGTGGTTATCTGGGTCAATAAGACTGTTTTTGTAGAGTTCTTCTATGTATTCTTGCCACCTCTTCTTAATATCTTCTTCTTTTGTTAGGTCCATACCATTTCTGTCCTTTATCGTGCCCATCTTTGCATGAAATGTTCCCTTAGTATCTCTAATTTTCTTGAAGAGATCTCTAGTCTTTCCCATTCTGTTGTTTTTCTCTATTTCTTATCATTGATCACTAAGGAAGGCTTTCTTATCTCTCCTTGCTATTCTTTGGAACTCTGCATTCAGATGGGTATATCTTTCCTTTTCTCCTTTGCCTTTCATTTCTTTTCTAAGCTATTTATAAGGCTTCCCCAGACAACCATTTTGCCTTTCTTTTTCTTTGGGGATGGTTTTGATCACTGCCTCCTGTACAATGTTAGGAACCTGCATCAATAGTTCTTCAGGCACTCTGTCTATCAGATCTAGTCCTTTGAATCTAATTGTCACTTCCAGTGTATAATCATAAAGGATTTGATTTAGGTCATACCTGAATGGCCTATTGATTTTCCCTACTTTCTTCAATTTAAGTCTGAATTTTGCAATAAGGAGTTCATGATCTGAGCCACAGTCAGCTCCTAGCTTGTTTTTACTGACTGTACAGAACTTCTCATCTTTGGCTGCAAAGAATATAATCAATCTGATTTTGGTATTGACCATCTGGTGTTGTCCATGTAGAGTTGTCTCTTGTGTTGTTGGAAGATGGTGTTTGCTATGACCAGTGAGTTCTCTTGGTGAAGATTTTTTAGCTTTATCCCTACTTCATTCTGTACTCCAAGGCCAAACTTGACTGTTACTCTAGGTGTCTCTTGACTTCCTACTTTTGCATTCCAGTTCCCTGTGATGAAAAGGACATCTTTTTTGGGTGTTAGTTCTAGAAGGTCTTGTAGGTCATCATAGGTCTGTTCAACTTCACTTCTTCGGCATTAGTGGTTGGGGCATAGACTTGGATTACTGTGATATTGAATGGTTTGCCTTGGAAACAAACAGAGATCATTCTGTCATTTTTGAGACTGCATCCAAGTACTGCATTTCAGACTCTTTTGTTGACTATGATGGCTACTCCGTTTCTTCTAAGGGATTCTTGCTCACAGTAGTAGATATAATGGTCATCTCATTTAAATTCACCCATTCTGCTCCATTTTAGTTCACTGATTCCTAAATTGTCCATGTTCACTCTGGCCATCTCCTGTTTGACCCTTTCCAGTTTACCTTGATTCTAGGACCTAACATTTCAGGATCCTATGCAATATTGTTCTCTACAGCATCGGACTTTACTTCCATCACCAGTCACATCCACAACTGGGTATTTTTGCTTTGGTTCCACCTCTTCATTTTTTCTGGAGTTATTTCTCCATTATTCTCCATCTTATTATCCCTACCATAAAGATGAGAAAACTGAAGTTCAGAGAGGTTATCATGTCCAAGGTCAAACAGCTAGTAAGCCGTGGAGCCAGGATTGGCACCCTGGCAGCTGACCTCAGGTTCTATGACCTTTGTATCCATCAAGCTCACACGGCTCCTAGCCATGCTAATTACTGAATAAAGGAACAAGCAGTACACTTAGGGTGTGATATTTAATGTGCATTTTGAGAAGGTGCTAAATAGGAAAGTAAAAGAACTACTGTAGTTACAGTGTTTTGCATTGAGAGAGATGAAGCCAGGGCCCCTTAATGGCTGTCTCTGGGACTCTGGGCCAGGCCCCTACCATCTGTGGGTCTCAGTTGCCTCATAATAAGACTTGGTTTTAGAGTCATCATTTGTTGGAAGTCGGTGGGCTATGGTTCCCTTCTGACCTAACTCTTCATCTGTTGGTGTGCAGAGTAGGTTCCATGAAAGGATGCTGGCCAAGAGCTGCCGACTCCACCAGGAGTGGGGGCAGGAGGGCTTTTTACCTGTGTTTCCTCGCCTATAAGAGGCTTCTAGCTTCTGAGGCTGGTGCTTCCAGGCACATCCGTCTCACAGCTCAGGGCAGAATTTGGTGTGGCATCAGCAGCCTAACTCCTGTCTCTTAGGCCTCCCAATGTGTGAAATGTGCCCTGATGAGAAAAGTGTGAGAATATGCTAAAAGGTAGAGAGGAGAATCTCACTGTGGGCCGTCCTTTGACATCTCTGAAAATAAGCAGATAGAACTTCAGAAATAGCAGAAGTGTTGGTGGAAGGTAAGAGAGTTTATAGGCAGCTTCAGGAAACCCTGTCTTCACTGGGTTCTGAGGGTATCCAGAGCTGATAGGAAATACAGAGATCATTGCCTTAAGCTGTGGGAGCTTCCAGGATGGGCATCGAATCTTACTGCTTTTCCCCCAGCATCTTAGAAAGTACCTGGCACTCTGCTGGCTCTCAATTACACTTTGCTGAGTGACTGACTGGGAAAGGAATCAGAGTGAGCAGGCGCCAGCAGGCAGAGGGACACAGTCCCAGAAAACATGGTCAGAAGTGTGATAGGAGTTGTGGGAGCACAGTCACCATAGACGAAGTGCAGGTGGGGGGTGAGGAGAGCACCTGCTTGAGGGGCCGGCCCATGGTGCGTATACCTCTTCCTGCCTCCCTTCTATCCACCAACCCAACCACAGTTACCAAAGCCCATTTTGGGCTCCAGGATATAGTGGAGAATAAGATGGACATGGTCTCTGTCCTCATTCAACATGGTGATGACTAGGAAAGATCATGGCTGATGACAATTGTATGTGCTTAATATTAGTGCCGCCAGAACACAGGCTGCTTACTAGCTCTGTAACTGTAGGCAACTCACTGATACTCTTTGAGTTTCTCATCTGTAACATGGGATGGGCGTTTTTAAGAATTATAAATAATAACATATGTCAATAGTGGCTCCTTTTCTTTGCGTTTATGTGTGTGTGTTGGGTGTGGGGTGGAAGATGGGGTTCTCTTTCTGTCCTCAGCTGCTTTCCAGAAGATGAACACTTATTGAATACTGTAACGAATAAATTTTCGGTTTTATTATTTTGACAATAATCTCTTCTGTTAAATTACTTCCTGCTCCTCTTAAACTGGCAGAAACCAAATGTGAGATTTCTTAAGGTATTCAACACTATATCCCAATTACAAGAAATCAGTAGAAACATTCAAAAACAAATAAGATAAATTCAAACAGTGAATCTGTAATTACTGTCCAAATGCACACCATTTTAAGCTAAACCTCCAAAATGTAATCGTTATATAGTAGTTACAGCACATCCTTAAGTTCCTGCAATCAGAGAAAAGGTAGAGTTATGACCTAAAATAGACAAATAATCAACCAAACAAATTCTTTATTTATTTTTATTTTTTCTCAGGTTTGTATTTGAGGTAAAATGACCATCACTTTTTACTTTCTTGCACTGCAGTGACTCAGGTGGAAGTCAATTTTCAGAGCACTTTTCCCTCAGGAGTTACTCCATGACCCCAGCTCCTACTGTGTGGTCAGGTGTGCTGACACAGGTGTGCTCACGCAGGTGTACTCATGCAGTGCACACGGTGTGCCAGGCGAGCGGTGGGGTTTGGGGGAGGCCTGGGAGACGCCTCCAGTCCTGGCTCCGTCGCTTCCTCACTCTGTGACGCTGGGCAAGTCACCAGTCTGTGTTCCAGCTGCCTCATCTAGAACAGAAACAGTGCCTGACTCATGGGTTATTTCGAGATTAAATTAGGTGATAAGCCCTATTTCCTCAATTCTAAGATACCAGTAGTTTTACAGTACACCAAATTTTCAGGTGGAAAAACCCATTATATTAAGTCTACATGTTGAATGTAAGGCAGCCAAAGTTCAAGAAATCAAATATAAAAGGAAAAAAACCCCACTAAATTGAGGGTAAGGCAGTCTTATTATTGTGGATTATTATCTTATTATCCTGTCTGTATTGGTGGAGCTGTGGTCTGTGCCCAGATGTCCCTGTTACCGCCTCTCTGCCAAGCAGTCTGAGACGGGCTGCCTTTTCAGCATTTCTCTCAATATCTTGCCCCCACCAATTAGATGCCAGGCCCTGTGTGGGCAAGCTTGGGCATGTTGTTGCTTCCTGTTTGTGTGGATTCCACCTCATAGAGATGCAGAAAAACAACCATTTCTGGGCCAAACAGTCCCTCCTTTTCCACAAGTTTCTTTTACACCTGACCTAGTGGCTCCCAACTGTTTTCATGTCACTGCACAGCCAGAAAATGATAATATTTGTACAAGACTCCAGGGTAAAGGGAGAATCAGTCAGGCCAAGAGGTCCAAATGCTCACCATCTGGAGTCATTCAGGCTGTTCCAGTGTAGCCCACCTTCCCTAGTTAGTGTCTATAGTGAGCAAGGAGGAGGAGAAGGAAGAGAAAAGCCAGCAGAAACCCTGCTAAGGTTCACTGGTTTTTGCTGGAGAATTTTAGGAGCATCTTATTTTTTCAAAGCATTTTTACAGTAGTGGTCTGATATCCTGATTGAAATGCCCTCTGGCCTTTGGGTACCATCAACAAACAAGCTCCATGTGTCAGAACCACTGGGAAACCGTTAGTATCAGTAGTGTCATATATATTCCCTACTGGCCTGAGGCCTGGGAAACTGAATCATAAAAGCACTCCAGGTGATTGTTTCTGTGCTGACAGATTTGAGAACCACTGAGCCACAAAGGCCCTTGGAGGGTTTCACTTGGCTCTATACCTTTTATGCCCTACATGGTTTACCTGCATTTTATACCCCGTAAAGATAGCCTTTCTGATGCAGCGGTCCAAACCTAGTCACAGACCACCCCTCCATACGTGCCTAGTGACACCCCTGGTGTACGAGGAGGACCACCACAATGAGCAGGGAATCGGCACAGCTTCTGGGCCAGAAGCCTGCCATCTTCTACAAGAACAGCACGTCTCAGAGTGTGGTCTGGTGACTGCCTGCATCAGAATCACCTAGAAAGAAGCTCATTTAAAAAGTCTGAATAAGATTCTCAAATTTTGGCCTAGTAATCTGCATTTTAAATCAGCACCTTTCTAATGCTTATACACATTCAGATGGGGGAACTACTGCATATGTGTAACTTAATCCTATCAATCTGCAAAGGGTTAATTTCAAGGTAAGCAAGAGACCTTTTACTGCTATAACCATCCATACACACAGCTAGCTCCTTGAGTAAGGAACCTTGTTCCTAGTACTGCCAATGGAGTAGTAACAAAAAAATGGTGTTTAGGCCCCAAAATTCTATCAGTGAAGTAAATGGTATAATTAAAAGCCTGATATGATGGCTTGAATACACATAAGATTCAACACATCCTCCCTTATCTTAGTTTAATTTGGCAGTGGGAGTGTTTTTGCTTTGGTTGTTATGTCTCTCTCAATCATAGTGGAACTTCTAGAATAAATAATTTTTAACAGGATCCATGAACCCCTGAAATTGCAGGTAAAATTTTATGTGAATATGTATATTTTTCTAGGAGAGGGTTCAGACTACTGCCAGATTCTCAAAGAAATCTCTGACCCTGAAAGGGGGAAGATTAAGGATTCGAATGGAGGGATTTTTAAGGATTAGAACAGTGAAGAATTGTAAACAAAGGCTCACATCTGGGTAAGGATTTCCAAACTTTTGTAAACCAGCAGAACTGAGATCTCCAGCATTCCTTAAAAGCACACCTGTTTCTCTCCTCTCTTCTTCCTGCGTCATTCCTTCTTCCTTTAGGTTTGTCTCTTTTTCTGTGTTTTTCCTCCCCAATCTTTTCCCTTCTTTTTTCTCTGTGTCCGTCTGGTCACCCCTCCTTGCCATCCACTCCATTTCCCTTCTGCTCACTGACTGACCTAGTTCAGTTCAGTCGCTCAGTCGTGTCCAACTCTGTGACCCACAGACTGCACCACGCCAGGCCTCCCTATCCATCACCAACTCCTGGAGTTCACACAAACTCACGTCCATTGAGTCGGTGATGCCATCCAGCCATCTCATCCTTGGTCGTCCCCTTCTCCTCCTGCCCCCAATCCCTCCCAGCATCCGGGTCTTTTCCAGTGAGTCAACTCTTCACATGAGGTGGCGAAAGTACTGGAGTTTCAGCTTCAGCATCAGTCCTTCCAAAGAAATCCCAGGACTGATTTCCTTTAGGATGGACTGGGTTGATCTCCTTGCGGTCCAGGTAGAAAGCAAAGCACATTTCTCCATTTGTTCTACCTGTGGAATATTTTTTAAAAAATAGTGCTTTATGTTGGTGACTCTTGTTTTTAAATCAACTGAGTTGAACATTTACCATTTCTCTCGTAGAGAGAAAACATAAAACTCTAGGTGTCGTGCCTTCTTGGCTTTTGGGATTCAGCCCTCAGGAGGAGGTTTTCTGGAGCTGTGATCCTGACTTCTGCCTGGCAGGAGGAGGGCAGGGGCAGGCACCTTCAGGCCTTCCTCTTGATCGGAGGCTGCCTCTAATGAAGAGAGTGACTGACTGCCCAGAATTCCAGGCCCCCAGCTCCAAAACTCTCCCACCCTCTCCATTGCATTATTTTTCATTTTCTGGCTTTGCCTATGGAAAGCAGAGAAAGGAACCGCTAGGCTGAGGAGGCCATGGGGACCCAGTCATGGGTGCAGAAGGAAACCCAAGCTAATGCTGCCCAGCTCTGTCCTTGTGTCGGCTCCAGCTCCGTGAGCAGGAGGGGGCTTGGCCCGCCAGGCTCCCCAGACAGCTCCCTGGGATGGATGCCTGAAGCATGAAGTCACTGGCTTGGGAGGGCCCTTGCCTTGCTGGGCCGCCTGCCTCAGCCCTGAGCAGCCGGGAGTTTCAAGGAGGTAGAGGGTGACACCCTGAGGGGTGGGTTAGCACATCTTGCCTGCGCCCCTGGTTCCGCCCTGCCGGGCCTGGTACTCCCCTCACTGCGGGAGGGAGTCCTCTGGCTGTGGAGGGTGAGCCAGATGCCCTCAGAGTGGCTGTGGAGGGGCAAATGATGGCATTTTCAGACTCAGGCGTTTTGGGGGCACCTACTTGGCTTCCCTGGTGGCTTAGACAGTAAAGAATCTGCCTGCAATGAGGGAGGCTTAGCTTTGATCCCTGGGTTGGGAAGATCCCCTGGAGAAGGGAATGACTGCTCACTCCAGTGTTTTTGCCTGGAGAATCCCATGGATAAGGGAGCCCAGCAGACAGTGCATGGGGTCACAAAAAGTCAGACACAACCGAGCAACTAGCACTGACTGGATTGAGACGCGTTTTAGTGGGTCTGAGAGGGACACAGAGGCAAGAGACAGGCCCTCAGGTCACTCATGTCTGGGTGGGGAATGACGGCCATCTATAGACAGAGAGTCTCTGGCTGACTGTGGGTGGTGCAGAGAGGACTGGCTGCCTGGGCCATGTTCTGCGACCTGAGGAGCCTGTGGGGGCTGGCTGGAAGGGAGAGTGGAGTTTGCTATGGGGGCCTTTGGCAGGAGAGTGCTGCCTCCTTGGGGCTGGCAGGAGATGAAGCCCCAAGTCATAAACTCCAGGGCTTAGATGGGGTTAGGGCCAGAGGTTTCTGAGCCAGTGGCACAGGTGCTCTAAGCCTGCTCACCATCTAATTTATTTGTCTCTCCAGTCCCAGACTTAATGCTTGCTGGGAGCTGGGCCACGCAAATTCATCTTCAGAGACGTATCCTGAAGAAATAGTGAGCCCTCTGCCGTGAGATAGTCCAATCCCAGCACACAAGCGCCCAGAGCCCAGCCAGCACCAAGCACCACGGCAGCCCTTAGAACACCTCCCTGGGGACTGTATTTGCCAGTGCATTTCTGGGCCCCATAGAGAACTGACAAGTGGCTGTAACTGTTGGCCCCATTTGAAGGATTGCATCACACTTACATAGTTGTCAGAGCTGTAGCTTTGGACTCAGACCTCTGTTTTCAGATTCCAGGACAGCTGTAACTCATTGCATGGACTTGGTCAAGTTAGTTAACCTTTCTGACCACTCTCATTTTTGAAAATCAGGTAATAATGTCTACTTTACTGGGTTGCCAGAGCATAAAATAATATATATAAGAGACCTACTGTCATAGCGTGAATGAAGTGAGTGCTTAATAAATAATTACTATTATTAACATTGTTTATGCTGGATGACTGTGTCTCTGGAGGCCCCTGGGTTATTTTCCAAGGCAGTGCTTCTCAAGCTTCAAGATTGGGGGATCTTGTAGTGGTGAAGGTGCCAGTTGCACGGGTGGGGGCAGGGGGAGATGTTGCCATTCTGACAAACTCTCTGGTGGTGCTGATGCTGGGGATCCATCATCCAAGTCCCCCAGAGGAGCATCCTTGGCTCCTTATTCTTCGCACTTGCCCAGGACAGCCCAGGTTAAAGGCATATCCATTCCAGGCCAGCTGTTATTAAGTGGGACCCGTGTTAGACACTGCTCCCAGGCCCAGGGTGCCAGTGACCAGCAGAATATTGAAAGCAGGAACGTGTGTCAAAAACAAGACTGGGACAGTAGCGTCTTCGACTTTGCGGAAGTTTTCCATGGGGTCTGGGCATGGTGGATATTGAGAAATCAGTCTGTGCTTCTGGACAGCTCTTCCTCCAAGTCCCACAACCCAGCCCGTGATGCCTGAATAAAACCTTGTAAGGTCTAGATGTCAGCAAAAGGAGCTGGGCTTTCTGCCTGAACTCCTGAGAGCGTGAGACTTTCTGCCCAATTCCTCCAGGGAGGGGTTGTATATGGGCAGATGGCTCACTGCGGGGTAGGGGTGGGGTGGGGTGGGGCGGTGCTCGCCTTGCAGTGGCTGAGAGCCAAGGCGTTCACTCATCTGCTTCCATCTGACGAGGCAACTTGCTTTGGTGGGAGAATTGGAGTCTGCATCTAGGACTAGTCTGCACCTGTGGCTTTGCTCCTCCCTCTCTGCTCTGCCTTGGCTGGGAAGCTCCCTTCATCCTCTATTCCACATCTGCAAAGCAGAGATTCGGCCTGGCTGAAGCAAGGATGCGGCAGGTGGTCCCTGCAGGGGACACTTTTTTTTAATTGTGGCAAAATATATATGACAAAAAATTTGCCATTTTAACCATTTTAAAGTGTGCAATTCAGTGGCACTCCATTAACCGTGATGTACAACCATCACAACTGTCTTCTTTTAAAACATTATTTATCACCCCCAAACAAAAACTGTGTCTACGGAAAAATAACTCTCCATTCCCCTGCCGGTCCCTGATAACCTCTGTTCTATTTTCTGTTTCTGTGAATATGCCTATTCCAGATGTTTCATATGAATTAATCATATGCTATTTGTGTTTTTGTGTTTTTTTTTCCACTTAACGTGTTTTTGAGATTCATCCATGTTGTATCGTGTCGGTACTTCACTCCTTTCGATGGCTGAATAATACTCTGTATGGATAGACCATGTGCTGTTTCTCCACTCATCTGCTGATGGACACTTGGGTTGTCCCCACTGTTTATTTTTTATTTTAAACAATATTTATTTATTTGACTTAGCTGTGGCACATGGGGTCTTTCGTCTTCCTTGGGGCATGTGGGATCTTTAGTTGCAGCAGCTGGGGTCTAGTTCCCTGAGCCGGAATTGAAGCTAGGCCCTCTGCATTGGGAGTGGAGTCTTAGCTCCTGGACAACCAGGGAAGTCCCTCTATTGTTTATTAATACACCATGATTTTTTGCTTGCCCCCTGGTTCTAGGCAATGAGAAACATCATGACATGAAACAGCACAGTTCCTGCCCTGACCTGGCAGGCAGCAGGCAGCGACAGCAGAGAGATGAGTGCCTAGCAGGGCACGCGTTGGAGGGAGCGTGGCCGCACCGGGTTCTTCTGGTCTTGCCTGAACAGCTGCTGACTGTGTGGCATGGGGCCTCCTTTTTTGGGCCTTGGCGTTCCCGTTTGTACAACGGACTTGCAACAAGGACCCCTGTGGTGTTGACACGCTATAGTGCTGTGATACTGAATCTTCTGCCCTGGGGTTCTAAGAGAATGCCCCCTGCGTTTCCTTCTTGGGTAGGGCTTGCGGTAAGCAAGAAGTGCATGTGCTGCAGAGCTGGGGCATGTGGGGTCCGGTATCTCCAGCATGGTGCTAGGCAGGAGGGCGACCCTGCTTGCATAACCACGGGGATGCTGGCTGCGCCCTGCGGGGGGGCTGCTTGTCCTCCCACCCCCTTCTCAGAGCCTGCCTGGAGACAGTGTCCAGGCAACCACGGGGCTAAGGACTGACTCCCAGGTCAGAACTCTGGACCCGCCACAGAGTCTGGGGCTATGCAGAGACAGTCGATGTGGGGGACCCAGGCAGGGTTAGATTATTTTGGGGGGTGTGTGGGAGTGTGTGGGGTTTAGTTAGGATGGGAATTAGGATGCCAGAGGCAGGGACAGCCAGAAGGAATAAGTGGTGGCTGGGAGGAACCCACAGCCTGGGTGGAGACTTCCTGTCAAAACAGCCACTTATCCTGGCTGGAGAGTGCATTCCTTTCCCCCAGGAGATAAGAAGGCCAGATTTTCCTTTCTCAGTGCTCCTTTGAGCTGAGAGCAGTGGGGGCTTTGCAGGCTGGGGGCTGGGGGCTTTGCATTCCCTTCCATCTGGACCCAGCCTGACCAGCTGGGCTCCTGGCCCCCCTCTCAGACTCCCTGCAGCCTTGGGTGAGCTCTGACCCCGGCAACCAAGGGTTGAATCTTGTCTCCTCTTGGTGCTTCAGCTTCCTTACCTGAAAAATGCACCTATCTCATTGAGCGAAAATATGTAATGCACTTGGAACAGTGCCTGGCACAAATCTTTGCTCAGCAATTTGTGGCAATCCTGGTTGTTATCCAAAGACTCCACTTTGTTTCTTGGGTCCACGTGAGTTGCGGATTCCTAAATTTCCTAGGGCACCTGACAATCTTCTGCTCTGTAGGCTTTTCCAGGTGAAAAATCTCTTCTCATCTCAACTTGACCCTAAGGCTATTATAAAAAAGTCTTGCTAAGCATTTAAAATAGAGCCGATGTCAGAGGATAGAACAATTTCTCGGATATTAGAAATGCCCCCTTTCACAAATGAGAGCTCCTTTTCTCAGGAGGAACTCCAGAACTGCTGTTCAGATTGTAGGGGTTGGCAGGAGTTTCTCTTCTTACTGGAAACTAAGCCACTGCCTCCCAAGGGGGCGGCCCTGACATCCCCCCAACCGAGGCCCTTCATGCCCTGGGTTGCCTGGCCCTGGGGGCTTTTCCGGCTGTTCCCGCCAGTCAGTTGTCCTAAGGGTGGAGGCCTTCCCCCAGGGGCCTAGAGGCTCCAGGCATCTCCTCCCCACGCCCTCTGGGCAGGCCCAGCTCCACTTCAGACTTCCCTTCTGGCCACTGCTAGAATGCCCAGCCTTCCCTCTGTGTATTTTCTCTCTGGGTGGGGGCCCGGGAGCTGGAAACCCTGTTCACATCCTCTCTCCACCCTCCCTTTGGAGGACCAAACTCACCAGGGCTGAAGCCAGAGAGGCGGTTGTGGTCTGGGGAAGGCTCCTAGCTCACGGAACAGAAGTCCTGTGGAGAAGGAAATCCATTCTGTGGGTGGGGGCTTTGGGGGGATCTCTTCCTAACCCATCATTATTGCTCCTTCTAGTCAGTACAACCTGATCTGGTTCAGTTTCAGAGTATTTCTGATGGTGCACCTGTCGTGGACTAGAATTGTTATGACCCAGATCAATGGGAGAATCCAGCAAACGGGGAGTATTTTGGGGACTCCAAATGGGACTCCAAGCCAGGATTCCTTTCCCACTTTCAACTCTCATGTCGATCCAATTCCCTCACTTGTAAAAACAGACCAATGAATTAGACCAGGAAGCTTTTAGTATCTTGCATTAATGGAGGGCATACGTGACTGTCATACTCTAAGACCTAGTGGCAGGACTTGTAATTCATAATTGGTTTGTTTCATTAGTGGACAAAAATGTGGTAGTGACCTTGTCTCACAGTCTGGAGCACAGTGGGTATCCACAGCCACAGAGATGGGGAAGGGTAACAGGGAGGGTACCCTTTGCTACTTGGAAGAAAAGCTATGACAAACCTAGACAGAAAATTAAAAAGCAGAGACATTACTTTGCTGACAAAGGTCCATCTAGTCAAAGCTATGGTTTTTCCAGTAGTCATGTATGGATGTGAGAGTTGTACTATAAAGAAGGCTGAGCGCTGAAGAATTGATGTTTTTGAACTGTGATGTTGGAGAAGACTCTTCAGAGTCCCTTGGACTGCAAGGAGATCAAACCAGTCAATCCTAAAGGAGATCAGTCCTGAATATTCATTGGAAGAACTGATTCTGAAGCTCCAATACTTTGGCCATCTGATACGAAGAACTGACTCATTAGAAAAGACCCTGATGCTGGGAAAAATTGAAAGCAGGAGGCGAAGTGGATAACAGAGGACGAGATGGTTATATGGCATCAATGACTCAATGGACATGAGTTTGAGCAAGCTCTGGGATATGGTGATGGACAGGGAAGCCTGGCATGCTGCAGTCCATGGGGTCGCAAAGAACTGAACACGACTGAGTGACTGAACAACAACAGGGAGGTAGAGGGCAGCACTGACAGCTCTGGAAGCTAGTTTGGGATTTTATATCAGCCACTGGAGATCGGTGGTGCATTTGGATGATGTGCCCTGAGTCTTGAGAATGAACTCCTGACTGGTGGCTTTCAGAATTAGAAGGGTTCTGAAAAAGAATTTAGTTTACCTGTTACTGAGAGCGTGATCTACATCACCTGGGCTCATTTAGACTGCAGACTCTCATCCCTGGTGGATATCCCCACCTGGACATCCCAGGTGGACAGAGTTATCACTTGCATTTCGAAGAAGGGCTCGCTTACAGTCCCACAGTGAGCCTGTGGCAGAACCAGAGTGTGAGCCCAGGTGTCCTGTTTCTTGGTCCTGTCATGGTTCTTCCCTTCTTCCCAGAGATCCTCAGGGCCTCATGCTCCGCCCCAGGGAGGAGAAGAATAGCCTGGGCTTCTCCCAGATCTACCCTCTTTGAGCTCAGTTTGGGCACATTTTGCTCTCTCATGACTGAGGCTGCCTCACCCATTGCAGCTCCCAGACCTGACACCAAAGCCCTGAGGCAGAAAACTCCACTGAGCAGCCCAGGCCCCTGGGGGCTTGCTGGGCTGGCCTGCCCATCTGTGTCTACTTTGGACCTTCTGGGATTGGGCCATATCTGAGTAAGAGCAGGGGCTGCGTGGCAGGAGCTCTGTGACAGCCTCAGTGATAGGATGTGGCCTGGACATGCCTCTTTTCTCTTTGGCACTGACCTGTCTTTGTCAGGCCATTTTAGGCTTTCTGTCCCTCCCCCAAAACGCAGATCTCTGTCCCCATGAGACAGAGTCCCAGAGCCATCAAGGCAATGCCGGGCAATGGGCAGACCATCCCGGGTTCCAGGTGGGCTCTGCTGCGGAGGAGGCTCTTGGGAGGGGCGAGTGTCCAGGGTGAGGCGGGGCCCTTGGTCAAGGCGCCCAGTTCACCTTTCCCTTACTGCTCACCCTACTGTACTTCCAGCTCCTCTGGGATCGTCTGGGGCCCGGTGGCCTTCTCGCGCCCTCCCTGCCCCCAGGCCTTCCCAGAAGCTCGGCCTCTCCTTTCCTTTTCCTTTCAGGGCTGCTCTTCCTGTGATGTCCTAGGATCTGGGCAGTGTGCCCCTCCCGCCTTCCTCTCCCTGGGCCCTTCCTCTGCTCTTTCTATTCCTGGTTGGACCGGCCTCTCCCATTGTCGTTCCCAGGAAAGGGCTGTCTTGCTGGTCGAGGGGTGGGGGACCTGAGCCAAGAAGAAAACCAGGTGGGAAGCCCCCCGCCCCACCCGGGCTTATCAGAGGGATAGCAGGGCCCCCGGTGCCAGCGTCATTTTTAGAAATCGCACTTTCCAAGTTAGTCAGCGGGGGCCATCTGACACCCACAGAGGGGGCGGGGGATGACTTCCTGCTGCCGCCTCTGATTTCAGCAGACCCCAGGGCCGGTGAGGGCGGGGGAGCACACAGAGTTTCCCGGAAGCCACCTTGCCAGAGGGCACAGCCCAGCCTGAGGGAGCTGCCCTTGGCAGCAGTGCGTGACTCTGCTGGCTCCTTTGGCCCAGACGAGGTAGGCAGGGTCCCGTGATAGTCCTTGGGAGCAGATCCTTGACCCTGCAGGGGGCTTCCTACGGTGACAGGAAGCTGTGATACCCAAGTGCCAAGGGGGAAGGCCAGCCTTCAAGTGTCTTCCCTCCTCCTGCTCTTGCCTGGTTTTCGTCATGTTTTCTTTTTCCTCACCCTGTTCTATCTTTGTTCTTCCTAAAAGCTCATAACTCACGTGGGGCCAAAGACTTTTTTTCTGTGGATACAGAAGCAGATGTTCAGGTCAACCCCAGAGATAGCCACACGCAGCAGCTGCAGGCACTGGGCATTCGGGGCCTCGCAGAGCTGGAAGACACCAGCTGGGAGCGCCGGAGCCCCTCTTGTTACCAGCAGAGCCTCTGAAGGGCCCACAGAGGCGAAGACACTCACCTCAGAAATCTCTGGGGAAACAACTCAGGACAAATTGCAGGGAGTTGCTATGGTAGATGGAAAACCTTGACTTCAGACAGACCTGGGGTGGAGGCTGGGCACTGCCTCTTCCCAGCTGTGCACACACCCTTCAGTGCATGTGGCATTCCACAGGGAGACCCCTGTGGCCCCCACAGAAGCGGAGAAGGGGAGATGCCATGACCTTGGGGGCGTTTCTCTCAGAGCTGAAGGAAACCTCGGCTGTATGCATCCCTCTGTGTGGGAGGGTGGTGTTGGGGACCTGGGGACCGGCCTCCCGGAGGAGAGACAAGGGCTGTCATACAGGCAGGATTGCTGTGTGGCCTTGGACAAGACTCTTCACCTTCATGAGCTGGGTTTGCTCACCTCTGATCTTGCAGGGTAGCTGTAAGGATCAAAGGTGATGTTGTAAAGGACTTGGTGCCCAGTGACTGGCACAGAGGAGGTGCTTAATAACTGATGACTTGCCACTATGTTCAGAAGGAAGTGTCCCGGGATGTCCCTGGGGGACCTGCCCTGTCCCCATGCATGCAGATGCCTTGCCTGGCAGAGATGACAGCAGGAGATGTTGGCCTCTGTTCACCCCAAGGCATGGCATAGTGGGACTGGAGACATCATAGGTGCCCGTGGGGCCTGCTGGAAGTGTCAGGTACAGAGGCAGCCCCTAGCATAGAGGTCCTGAACCTTGGGGAGGCTTCAGGGAAGCCCCCCCCAACCAATGGAATGCAAAATATGCTTTCATCAGATTCTCATATGGGGCCGTGACTAGAAGAATTAGCAAATCAGGCAATAAGACCCACTGTGAGAGGCTGTGGCAGGTCGTGTCTACTCAGCCCTGCAACGCTGGATGTGCCCAGCGGACCTCAGGCCACGCCTTAAGTACAAATTCTTCTGAGACCAGTGCCTGACCTGGACATCTGCTCTGCATAAGCTCAAGGTCCAGCTGGACCACAGGTTAGGGTTGTGGGCGAGAGACTGGGGCCCCGAAAGTCAGGATGAAGGCCAGGTCTTCTGTGGGGCTAGCTCAGGACTGGGGAGCATGACGTGAGGGGCTGTCAAGTGGGTAGAAGTCATAAGGGCCCCGGGCAGGTAAGGGCAGAGACAGAGAGACAGGTCCACCATGCGAGCCTAGGGCTCCTTCTCACCCACTAGACTGTGGCATGTGTGAATGATGGCCATAAGGTCCTCCCGTGCTGGACTGGGCTGTGTCAGAAATGATCTCTCTAGGCCTTGAATTCCGGCTTGAGGAAGATCACTGCAGGGTCTTACCTGAGAGACCTGAGGCTGTAGGTGTTTCCTCCCTATCTTTTGCTCAATTTCGTTTTTTTTTTTCCCTTCTGTTTCTTTTTTGCCCATTATTTTGCTTGCCCTATCTTACTTATGGTTTTCTCATAAGCTACGTAAATCATTTTGAAAAATGGGGCAAGTATCATTTTGAAAAACAGGGAGAGTATAAATGGAAAGGAAAAAAAGAAATGAATCTGTTTATAGAAAAGCTAATAGGCTTTCAGTTGTGGGATGTTTTGTTTGCTTTTACAAAAGGCATTAATTTTTGATGATAAGTTGATTATGCTCATGACAGACAACATGGAAAGTTTTTAAACACTTAAAAAAAATTGCCTATGATTGCATTATCCAGACAATAACAGTTTTTGGTATATTTGCTTTTCTTACATATATACATTAAAACTTTTTTTGTATTCAGCCTATAAATGGTATCCAATTTCTTACTTAATATATATCATATGTAACATGGATAGTTTTCTTTGGCCCTAGTAAGTCTTTATAAGGATTTAAAATACCTCAACTTTTCAGCTGGACATGTAGACACTCATCACTTACACAATTATAAATAACTCATTGACAAGCATCTCTGTTCATCAAGTTCTTGTCGAAGTTAAGGTTTCCTTGCGAACAATTCAGGACTGGACTGCAGGGGAGAGGGCTGGGATCAGCAGTAGTTGTCAGTGTGAGCGTGTGAGAGCTGCATTTGAGATCATCCTGCAGAGGAAGGACCCCGCCCCCACCCCTGCCGCCTCGAATAAGCCAAGTGACTCATCCCCTCAATCTGTGGATCTCGTTGGTGGGATGATGAAGAAAGAGAAGAGGCTTCCCAGTGACTCATCTACGGTGCCTGAGATCCCTCTGGCCCTTCAGGCTGACCAGGGCCAGGCCCCTCAGGCCTGGTGACCAAATGCCCGCCCATGGCAGGGTGGCTTCGGGGACAGCCAGGATCAGTGGAGCCTGATGAAGTGTTCATGATCCTCACGGCTGGCCAGCCCAGCACAGCCCTGTGCTCAAATGTGCTCAGATCTGTGTGTCATCCAGCTTGGCCGAGCTCCCTTCCAAGGCAGGCTGGGCTGGTTTTCTCCTCAGAAAGTCTAGTCAGCAGGGTCAGCCAGCGGATAAACTAAAGTTAACTTAGCTATTATTGCTTTTCTCTTAACGAGGGGAGGACCAGCTATGAAGACGCCAAACCATTCAGAAATGCTGCACAGTCCTTGGGATCTAAGGTTCAGGAGAAAGAGAGCAATTGACAATGATTTTAAGTCCTGACTGGACTCCCCAGGGTTCCTTGTGCTTCACTGAGCTTTCATTTTACTGTTTTTTTGAAAAATATTTTTCCTGTGAAGATATGAATCTTGGAAGCCATGAGAAGTGCCCGTGATCTTGGACTCATCAGTGAGCCGGCACTCTTTACTGGATGGAAGCTCAGGGTGAAGTTAAGCCCCAAGGGTGGTGGAGGACATGCTGGCAGGGGGTTGTCACCGCAGCCCTGGGGATCAGCTATGGAGAGACTAATGGCTAAGTGCTCATCTTGTATGTCAGAGGGGATAGAGGGAAAAAGATCAAGACTGAGCTGTGGACTAGAGTGAGCAGGAACAAACCAACTCATTCTCTAAAAAGACACTGGATATCCTGCGTGTTCCTGAGCCCAAGGACACCGAACTTGTATCTTAAAATTCCACAGCCCACTAACATATCCACAGATGCTGTTCAAGGTGACCCCCTTTGACAAAAAAGCAGTATCTGTAGGAGTGAAACCTTTTAACTGCATTTAAGGCGATGTGAAAAATGTTTAAAATGCTTTGAAGAAATCAGATCTGAGATGTTTCTGCTATAAAGTAGTCTCTGAACCATCAGACTGAAAGCACAGAAGCAAAAGATCCAAGAGCAAGGTTCTTTCAGAGTGACCCATATTTGCACCCGGCCTGCTGTGTGGCAGGCACAGTGGTTGGGCCTGGTGGACAGAGGTGTTTAAGAGCAGATCTCTAGCCCCAAGGAGTCTGGTCATGGGGGGCACTTAGGAGAAGGATTCTGATCAAGGAGTTCGTGTAAAGCCCAAAGAGAGCAGCATTTGGGTTGGGCTTGAAGAGTGAGCACCATATTGATATTCAGAGATGTGGGCAAGGGTCTGGAAGCAGGGGACACGGGAATGGGTACTAGTGGGCTTCTTGGGCAGAGTTGTCTGTGTGACTGCTGGGAAGAGGAAAAGGCAAAGCACAAATAGGAAACGGTGGGCCATTGCCAGGTTGTGGGGAGCTTCCAAACTCTTCTTAAGGAGTTTGGACTTTATTCTATAGCTAATAGGAATCTATGGGAAGGTTTTTGAGCAGGGAGTTAACGTAATTTTTTAAATCAAAAGCAAACACATCAGTGCATGCTCTTCAAAAGATTTCAGCTGTACTGAAGTCTATAAGCAAAAAAAAAACAAAACTCCCCTTCCTAGAGGTGACTACTCTCTTTTTCATGTCATTTTATTTACCTACATCCGTAGATATAGATATACAAAAAGTCAAGCCCTAGATGTGGGAAAGAAGATGTTTTTATTATCTTCTGTGTTCTCTCCCTGCCCCCCACATCATACCTACCTTTTACTATTTAAAGTACTATTTAAAGCTAGGACTATTTACTATTTAAAGCTGGGACTGTAATCTAGGGAACTTGTGTTATGTCTTGTCACTCGGCTCATTTTGCTTTCTTCTGTATTATTTCAGAGCATGGTTTTATTGGATATTCACCAGAACTGCTACAGAACAACACTCTGCCAGATTACAGCCCTGGAGAGTCCTTTTTCACTGTCTTCGGGGTGTTCTTCCCCACAGCTACAGGTACTGGCATTCTTTTTCATTATCATGTTAGGGATATAAGTAAATGTTTGGTTCCCAAAATGCAATATCATAATGGACCTGAATGTTCTTTTAGGGTATATCTCTGACTTTATAGATGGCCTTAGCTTTAACTACACATCTGTTATTTTGACAGAGGCTTTACTTGTTCATAATTCCTGAAGGGTCCCAACATGATTTGATCCTCCTTACCCCTTATATTCACATATTGACACCTCTTGGCCAAGTTAGTAGAGGGGACGTATTTCCCTTAGGGTTAAGCAGGCTGGATTCCTCAACAGGACAGCTGCCCTTTCCACCTTGTAGTGAGGTCAGACTGGTCTCTAGTCTCCCCCTCCCCTACCCCAACCCACGTGTCTTCTTCCAGAGGGCAGAGAAATGCTCTTATCCTCCTACCACTTTGACTGTGGGTGGAATCAGGATCCCATGGGCAAGGACATTGTCTCTTCCCCCCGACACTTTCCCGTCCTATGGTGCCTGCAGAGGAGCCTTGCACAGCTGAGGTTCTGGTAGAACTCCTGTTGCATGCTCGGGTCCCAGGCCCAGAAGGTAGTAAGCTAACATGTTGACCAAATGCTCCACAAGAAATACCGATTTACTAGGGACTGGGCTTGTTCCCAGAACACAGACTCAGAAAAACGTTTCTTTCTCCATCCAGGCAGGGTTGATGCCCTGGAGCTGATTTTGTCTCCTTTCCCTCTTCCCTCTGCCTTCCTCCAGAGAGAAGGGAGGGAAAGCTACTAGACTGTTGAAAATTTAAGAGACTATCTCTATCAGATGTGGACAAGGATTTGGAGGAACTGGAACTTGCATACATTGCTGACGGGAACGTAAAATGGGCAAACATTTTTGGAAAATGGTTTGACAGTTTCTTAAAAACAAACATATACCCAGCCATTCCAATCCTGGTTATCTAGTATTGAGGAAAAAAAAAAAAAGCATGTATCCATATAAAGACTTGTATATGAAAGTTCAAAGCAACTTAGTCTGTTATAGTCCCAAACTGGAAGCAACTCAAATACTCATCAACAGGTGAATAGAGAGACAAATTATGGTATCACCACACAATATAAAACTACTCAGCCATTAGAAAAAGTGAACTATTGATAACTTGTGACAATGTAGATGACTCTCAAAATAATGCTGCTGTGTGAAAAAAGTCAGGCAAAAAAAAAGAGTTCCTTTTTAAAAAGATAAAATTATTTAAAAATCCATTTATATGAAATTCTAGAAAATGCAAACTACAGTGACAGAAAGCAGGTTGTTAATACCTAGGAGTGGAGGTGAAGGGAGCAGGAGGGAGGCCAAGGAAGTTTGGGGGGATGAAAAAATGTGTTTCTCACTGTGGTGATGGACTCACAAGTGTGTCCTTGTCAAATTTTACAGACTGTTACACTGTAAACCTGCAGCTTATTGTATGTTAGTTTTGCCTCAGTAAAGCTGTTAAAACGCGGGGGAAAATTACTGACTGTAGTCATATTTAACAACTTCCCTGAATCCCTCTGGCCACCACCCCTTTCTCGCCCCTCCACAGCCACAGTGTCTGCTCTCCCAACCACTTTCCTGCCTCCTGCTCTACTTGTCCACTCTCTCCTTGTGGAATTCCAGGCCTGTCTCTCCAGTGAAATGGTTCTTTCCAAAGTCATCAGTGGCTTCCACTCAGTTCTGCTGCTGCTGCTAAGTCACTTCAGTCGTGTCCGACTCTGTGTGACCCCATAGACGGCAGCCCACCAGGCTCCCCCGTCCCTGGGATTCTCCAGGCAAGGATACTGGAGTGGGTTGCCATTTCCTTCTCCAATGCATGAAAGAGAAAAGTGAAAGTGAAGTCGCTCAGTCTGTCCGACTGTTAGCGACCCCATGGACTGCAGCCCACCAGGCCACTCCGTCCATTGGATTTTCCAGGCAAGAGTACTGAGGTGGGGTGCCATTGCCTTCCCCGTCCACTCAGTTCAGTAGGTACTTAAAATTTCTCGGTGTGTTTGACCTCTCAGCCGTGTCCCACTTTCTCCTTCATTTCTCGCACCTTCTGTGATGTAGCACCCTCCTCTGACCCACTTGATAGGGGCATCCTCTTCTGCCTGCCCATTCAATGTTGGGGTTCTTAAGGCTGTACCTACTGTTTCCCTTGGGATCTCATTCATGCCCATTGTTCAAGGGTCACCCACAGTGCTGGCCATTCCCAGATTGTGCCTCCAGCCCCAACTTCTCTAAGCTTCACATCATGTATTTAAGTGCCTACACGACACCTTCTCTTGGTATCCTAGACTCAGCATGTTCAGAACCCATCCATCCCATCAGCCCCAACTGGTTCTCCTCCACTCCTGATCTCAGGGATGGCACCCTCATCCCCCCAATTGCTCGAGCTGGTAATGGGGAGTTACTTGTGACACCTTCCTCTTGCCAGACTCCTCTGTCCATGGGATTCGCCAGGCAAGAATACTAAAGCGGGTTGCCATTTCCTCCTCCAGGGTATCTTCCCAACCTAGGGATCGAACCCATGTCTCCTGTGTCTCCTGCATTGCAGGCAGATTTTTTTTTACCCCCTGAGCCATCGAGGAAGCCTCTTCCTTACCAGTCCCCTCCAAGTCCTGTGAATTTTACCTCCTAAATTTACCCGCCTTTACTCTCGCTTCCCTCTGTCTCTACCACCTGACCACTCTGCCCCAAGCTTCATTTCTCAGCTGAGTAACTAAGGCAACTCCGAGTTGACACCCCTCCCCCCACTCCCTCTTTGAGGCATGGTCACAGGAGGGAGGCTGGAGCTAGGTCTCGTGATGGCAGGTAGCATGCTGTTCTGCAATCCAGGTGTGCCAGAAACAATGTGTTTCTTTCATCTTAATGAAGTGGAAAGCGTTGGTCTCTGACCCTAAGCCTTCAGTCTGCCAGGGTGGCTGGAAACTGATGTCAGTCATTCATCATGCCTCTGCCTTGCCCTGTCAGGTCTCAGGGTCTTACTAAGAACCAGGGCATGTCAGGGGCTCTGGCTGTTCATCATCTGTGCTCTGAGCCAGGCCCTCCCACAGCCCTGTCTGCAGATCCCTTTAGGTTTATGGTCTCTGCTGCTTCTGAGCCACTTTGGGGGATGGAATGTTCGCTGAACCTGGGAACTGCGTGCCTAGAGTCTGTGTACCTCTCAGACCCTCTTTCCTGAGGTCTTGCTGGATCCCACTGGTGCTGCCAGGGAGTAGGCCTCAGGTCCCCATTGTTCAAATCCTGTGGGCCTTTCCCTTCCTGTCCAAGCGTGAGGGGCAATCTTCTGTTCTGATACGGGGGACACTGCTGTCCAGGGCCAGCTTCGTGAGCATGAATTTGTGCATTCACACTTGGTCATAAGCTCAGAAGGACCCCACACTTGGTTTAATGCTTTGCTGTTGCTGAAATTCTTAATAATTTTTGAACAAAGGGTCCTACATTTTTTTTTTTTTTTTTTTGCACTGGGCCCTACAAACAATGTAGCAAATAGGTTTTGTTCCCCCATGCTCTCCCCAGTCACTCTGCAGCTTCTTTTCTACCTCCTAGATCCTCTAAAATCTCCTAAGGCCCCAGCCTTTTGAGAAACAGAAACCAAAACAATGTGAAAAGTCTGCTTCTTCCCTGCCACGTATTTCCACCAAGACAATAAAAAAAAGGTCACATTCCTCTTGAATGGTCCCCAGTCACTCTGCAGCTTCTTTTCTACCTCCTAGATCCTCTAAAATCTCCTAAGGCCCCAGCCTTTTGAGAAACAGAAACCAAAACAATGTGAAAAGTCTGCTTCTTCCCTGCCACATATTTCCACCAAGACAATAAAAAAAAGGTCACATTCCTCTTGAATGGACAGAAAAGGAAAGGGGAAGGGGATGAAATACACGAAGAAGAACATTTTTGAAAATTTTTAACATTAGCATCTGAAAATATTTTCTAGCCCCTTCTGCTCCCCATTCCCCCACACCTTGCCCCTCCCCAGCACATTCAAGAGGCTTCCCACCTGAGTGTTTGTTTCCTTGGGCCTGGCAGGGAGTCCTGATGCCAGGTCAGATCCTGGCTTGCAGGTGCCAGGTTAGCAGTTCCAGCTGAAGCAGGGCTGTGGCCCTTTGAGGTGGGCAGTACCACCAGGATGTTGCCTTATGTGCGTGACCCTGTCAGGTCCCCTCCAAGCTTCTCCCACGGCTTCCCTCCTTTTTATTTGCAGGCCTTGCCTCTTCTAAGAGAGGGAATGCCTGGCCTGAGTGAAGGGCCCAGGGTGACGAGCCTTCCCTCTGGTGCTTCACCCTTCAGTAAGGAATCAGCAGTGGCCTGAGGTTGGAAGATGCCACCCAGGAGGCCAGAATTTGAGCTGGACTACCATTTGAGGTCAGCTAGTCCAGCGACTCTCAACTTTTTATCTTTTAATCCATGTTCGTTTTTGTTAATCATACTGAAAACCTTACTACACTGGAAATTCTGTGCCTCCCCGGATCAGAAGGAGTATCTTGGTCCTTTCTTTGAGAAAGATTCTACCTAAGAAGATTAGCCAAGCTTCTTTATTTTCTGTGGCTTAAATTATGAAGGTATTGTTTGGTAATATTCCAAATATAAAATTATAATATTGAACCAACTGTCTACACAGGCCTCTTTTACCCCACCCCTCTTAAGGGATGTGCTTTTCTGCCTCCCTGACAACCCCGGCCCCATCCCCACTCTCCACACCCCCATCTGGGCCCAACCAGGTTGAGAATCACTGATCTGGGAAATGAGTACAGAGGAGTTTATGAAGGATTGAGGAAGGTCACCTAGCTAATTAGTGACCAGAGTTGTTAGGAGGAACACACTGACTGAAACTGCCTACTCTCATCAGGCACCATAGTAACCTTTCCTGTGAGTTAATTTATGATAGGAGGTCCTGGTAAGGAATACGGAACTAAAAAGCCACCAACAACCGGTAGAATTTGGGAAAGGTCAAAAGGAGATACTCATGTCCCATTGACCTCTCAGAATCCTTGTTAGAATCCATCTTGGCTGAGCAATGTGTGCACCACCAGGAAGGGCCCTGAGTCAGAATGATTGGCCAGAGACAGCCCAGAAACTACTCCCATCACTGTAAAACCCGAGGCTGCGAGCCACATGGCAGAGCAGGTCTCATTGGTTCCCTGACCTCTTGCTCTCCACCCAGGCACCCCTTCCCAGTGAAGTCTCTTGCTTTGTCAGTACGTGTCGCCTGACAATTCTTTTCTGAGTGTTAGACAAGAGCCCACTTTCGAGCCCTGGAAGGGGTCCCCCCCCCGCAACAGAGTTGGGCCACCATCCCTCTGTAAAGGGTTGCCTCTCCTGGCTATCTCTGTTTTCCAGGGGCTCCAGTGTAAACACAGTAGGCAGGACAGGCAATTTGTATCCCTTGGCTTTCCCCTGGCAGATGTTCCATTAAGCTATGAGAAGCATGGATGATTGGCAGTTTCCATGGTGACGGATTTGCCAAGGATTAGCTCTGAGTGAGTCATGGCTGGGGCTCCCTCCAACGCCATCCTCTCCTGGAACAGGAGAACCTCCAGGCTGTGAGAGGGGAGAGGAGTTTGGAAGAACAGACACTTCCAGTCCCCCGACCCTGCATCCTCATCTCTGACCAGTGACATGTTATTTAGGTTACGCTAGAGATTTTATCCCCGGGGGTGGGAGACTTCCTGGGGAGAATAGCTGAAGCCTAGGTTTCATTGGCGCCTCTGGATTTAGGAAGCGAGGTCTTGTGTCAGTCCTCCTCGCTGCACTCCACCACACCCTGTGGTGGTGGCTGCAGGGTGGGGCTGGGACCTTGGAATAGACTCTGCATTTAGTTTCCCAAAGCACTTTCCTTCTCTGAGCTATACCACCAAACTTTCTCTGAAAAACAAACATCTCTCCCTATAGTTATTCATACACACACATAGCCCCTCTGGGAAGCTGGGACCACAATACATGGAGGGACTAGAAAATGGAAATTCACTGGGGTAAATACCATTGTGTGAAGTTGTGTAACCCTTGTCCCCAAATCTCAGACTCCTGCTGGAAGGGATAAGGGCCTCTTGTGGTTGACCACACCCAGCATCAAAATGTATGTGGGAAACCAGCAGCCTTTACCAGAATGTCCACTCTTACCTTTGTGGTCAGGAGCCCTGCTATTTCTGTGACATCCTTTGGCCTCCCTGGACCTGATCCTATCTCTCCTCATCCAGCACACATACCACACACTCTGAGAAGTTCTGGAATCTTCTGAGCTCTTCCAGATTGGCTGGCTGTCTCTGGGACCCTCAGCTCTAGGCATCCATGCTGGCTTTGCCCTCAGCCTACCTCTATATTCCTTCTCTCCCAGTGTGTCCCCAGGCCGCCTCCTAAGTTATGTGTTCTTGTAGGTGAGAGAACGAGGACCTGCTGGGCCAGAATCAGGTCTTGTTTTAAGGAGCAGAGAACCTGAGCGAGGACAGTCTGAGGGGGACTCACCCCCCTGCATTCTGATGGACTTGTAAGCAGGAACAGGAGAAAGGAAGGGAGCTTTATAATTATTATATATGTTTATTTTTGTAATTTCACATTTAGAATGTATGATTTTATCAAATTATCACAGTACCTATAATAATTATCATTACAATAGCCTATGACATCAGGCACTGTGCTGAACACTTTATAGTCTTTCATTTAAACCTCATCATGACCCCAGTGCTTCTATCAGACGCAGATTTACCATTAAGCTAATGAAGCCTGGATTTCAGGGTCCCTTGGTTGCATGACCTCCTTCTAAAGTTCCGTTTCATATTCATAACTTTGTATTTTTAAAGTTTTAGGCCCCATGGAACCTGTATCCTTCCATGGGTTCTATTATTAATCCATCTTACATATGAGGAAACAATGACACAGAGAGGTGATTTCCCAAGGTCACCCGACAAAAAATGGTGAACCCCATTGCTTCCCACATGCTTTGGCAAGGATGCTGGAAAAGAGGACACACGTTTGTCTGGAGCTGTACTCCACCCGGAAGTCAACAAATCCAGCTGGAATCTCAGTGTTTGAATGTCCCATTATTCAACACAGTCTGTCTCAGCAGCGTCTCTAAGGCATTGCGAGGGTAGAGCACTGATTAGTTCTGCCTCTAAGAATAGAGCAAAGAGGGGATGAAAGGTTCCTACCTTAACAGCTAAACAAACCCATCAGCCAGGTGTGGGGAAGCAGTGGGGTTTTGAGAGTCAGGTGGAAGGTGAGGCGGGACAGCCGGAGTGCTTAGGAGCCCAGGGGAGTTCTGAGCGTGGAAGGGAGCCCATCTCCCCGGAATGGACATTCAAAAAAAATTTTTTTTATTGTGGTATAGTTGATTTACAGTGTTGCGTGAGTTACAGGTATACAGCAAAGCGCATCAGTTATACATATCCATATATCCATATATCCACTCTTCTTGTTTTTTTTAGATTCTTTCCCCATAGAGTTCCCTGTGCTATGCAGCAGGTGCTTATTAGTCATCTATTTTATAGATAATAATGTGTATATGTCGGTCCTAATCTCCCACCCCCAGGTGGACATTTATTTAGCACCTACTAGGTGCCAGGCACCGTGTAGGTGCCTTATAGATGTTCTTTCTAGCTTTACAACAGTCCTTCAGGGTACATAATCTTATCCCCATTTGCAAATGGGGAGACTGAGGCTCAAAGCCACACTGCCTCCAAACAACAAAAGGCGGCTGCTGCTGCTAAGTCACTTC
>SJYX01002812.1:342771-371805 GCA_006410675.1 Oreotragus oreotragus | reverse complement strand
CTCAGTCTGTCCGACTGTTAGCGACCCCATGGACTGCAGCCCACCAGGCTACTCCGTCCATTGGATTTTCCAGGCAAGAGTACTGGGGTGGGGTGCCATTGCCTTCCCCCACAAAAGGCAGCAGATAAGGTTAAGTCACTTTAGTGCATGGACATTCTATTTTAATGAAAAAGAAAAATAATAAATTTATGAACTTTAAAAAAGAAACAAAAAAGGCAACAGAGAAACAGTCTCTAAATGGAAAGGGAAATTTGAAGATTTCTAAAGTAAGAGTAAGTAGTTCTTTAATGACCAACCAACAGAAACCAGGAAAGTCTAGAAAATGATTAGGTATTTTTCTTTAAAAAAAAAGTGTGTATGTATTTATTTATTTTGGGCCATGCTGGGTCTTTGTTGCTGTGTGCCGGCTTTCTCTAGTTGTGACAAGTGGGGGCTGTCCTTCATTGTGGTGCACAGGCTTCTCTTGTAGAGAATGGACTTGAGGACATGTGGGCTCAATAGCTGCAGCTATTTTTCTTTAAAAAAAAAAGTGTGTATGTATTTATTTATTTTGGGCCATGCTGGGTCTTTGTTGCTGTGTGCCGGCTTTCTCTAGTTGTGACAAGTGGGGGCTGTCCTTCATTGTGGTGCACAGGCTTCTCTTGTAGAGAATGGACTTGAGGACATGTGGGCTCAATAGCTGCAGCCCGAGGGCTCTACTAGAGTGTGGGGTCAGTAGTTGTGGTACACAGGCTTCGATACCCAGTGGCATGTAGGATCTTCCTGGACTGGGGATCGAACCCAAGTCCCATGCATTGGCAGGCAGATTCTTAACCACTGGACCACAAGGGAAAAGTGAAGTCACTCAGTCACGTTTGACTCTTTGCAACCCCAGGAACTGTAGCCTACCAGGTTCCTCTGTCCATGGGGTTTCCTGGCAAGAGTACTGGAGTAGGGTGCCATTTTCTTCTCCAGGGGATCTTCCCAACCCAGGGACTGAACCCCGGTCTCCCGCATTGCATCCAAATGCTTTATCCAGAAGCCCTAGGCTTTTTTTTTTTTTTTAGCAGCAGCAGCAGCAGGAATTAAAATAATAGGCAAGAGGTGAAGACTTTGATCTCTGTGCACTATGGCTGATGAAGGGGGCAGAAAGAAAAGGCAGAGGACCACTATCTTGCAGATGCTGCTAAGTGGTTAATTGACATTTATCCGGGTTATTTTTATCAATAGTTGATTTTAGAGATGTTTAAGGGATCAGTTCCTCTCCTGACCATCCACGTCTATTGTCACAGATATTTGATCCAGGGTGCCAAGCCAAATCCCCCAGTTCACCTGGTGCCACACAACCAGACTGTGAGGTTAATGGCAGTGCCCAGAAAGGTCTGGATGGTGCTGGAGGTTTAACCTCCTCAACTCAAGCTGGTAAAGTGATGGCCAACACCATCACCCTCACATGTGAAAGCTGAGTCGGTGAAGAGATGTAAAAGGCCTTAGGACTAGGATGGAAAACCAAGTCAGAAGGCTTTACTGGTATGAAGAAACCTGTTACCTAAGTCACGTGGTCACAAGATGCAGCCTATATCATCATCCTGATATAGGGCGAGGACGTGGTTAAGGGTAAAGCAATTAGCTGCTTCCTGGAACTAGCAGCTCAAGACCAACGAGAAGGGGAAATGCCCTGGACCAGGACAGACTAGTGATTCAGAACTGGTGACGGAAATTGCTGTAGGGAAACCAATGTGTGGTTCTGATTATAACTGATTATAAGTAGTGCTGATTATAGCTAAGTTCAGCACTCTTGTGGGGGCGGTAGCCCCAAATTAATCATGCCGTTACTCTGTTTTAAAAAGAAAAATCCAAAAAGAGCATGGGTGTTAGGAAGAAGTGGAGAGACTGTATGATGTGGAGGAAATAACATGACTTGAATTAAGGAAACTTCAAAATGAGTTCTGCTGGTTTTGCAAGCAGCTAGCTTGAAAACATGATAAAATTGCTTCCCCTCTTGGGGCCTCAGTTTCCTTATCTGTGAAATAAAAGGCCAGAGTCGATGATCTCTAAGATACCTTCCAGTTTTAAGAATTGTTGATTCTAAATAGCCACTTTAAAGATTTTTAGGAAGCCTGCCAAAAAGAAGATAAAGATCAAATAGGAATTACAAAATGGACATTTGGTGTTTTCCAATGATTAAAGTGTTTCATTTTTTAAAAAAAGTGTTGAATGTCAAATAAGTTTTAGGAAATAGTATGTGCTACATTTCTCTTCTTAGAAATGGACAATGAAAATTAGAATGTTGTATGGTAAGTCCAGCAGTAAGAATCTCTCTAATCTTGTTTAATCAAGGTTTTCCCCACTGTTATGTTTTCTAACTCTGGAACCTCTTTTAGGGGGGCATTATGTGTAAATATCGCTGAGAAATACCTACTCTACTATTCCTCCCCTAAATCTAGCTCTAACATTAATAATATTTTTAAATTGTAGCAGGAGCAGAAAGGAAGGTAACTAGGGAATCTCTATAATACCTGATAAGCATGGGTGAAAAATAGGAAATCAAAATAACTTTTCTAGATCTAACTGGTAAGCAAGACATTTGTAGTCCACCAGAACTAGAGATCCAGAGAAGGCAATGGCACCCCACTCCAGTACTCTTGCCTAGAAAATCCCATGGATGGAGGAGCCTGGTGGGCTACAGTCCATGGAGTTGCACAGAGTCGGACACGACTGAGCGACTTCACTTTCACTTTTCACTTTCATGCTTTGGAGAAGGAAATGGCAACCCACTCCAGTGTTCTTGCCTGGAGAATCCCAGGGATGGGGGAGCCTGGTAGGCTGCTGTCTATGGGGTCGCACAGAGTCGGACACGACTGAAGCGACTTAGCAGCAGCAGAACTAGAGATCACCTGCCCAAGAGTTGTGTAGCCGTGCAAGGGCAAAATTCTGGGAGTAACGGTGTGCAAGCCAATCTAACAGGTGTGCCCGGAACATGCACGGGAGTCACCCTGAGGCTTCCCGTCTGGAGTGCAAAGTACTGCCATTTCCTTGTCTCGGGAGTTTTGCGTTCCTGGTACTGACTCCCTGTTTTCTGGCTTGCCTGTTTTGTCTCAAAAGCCCACTTCCTGGCTGTCTGGGTCTGGCCCATTCTAGGGCAAAATTCTGGGAGTAACGGTGTGCAAGCCAATCTAACAGGTGTGCCCGGAACACGCACGGGAGTCACCCTGAGGCTTCCTGTCTGGAGTGCAAAGTACTGCCATTTCCTTGTCTCGGGAGTTTTGCGTTCCTGGTACTGACTCCCTGTTTTCTGGCTTGCCTGTTTTGTCTCAAAAGCCCACTTCCTGGCTGTC
The DNA here is from genome assembly GCA_006410675.1 of Oreotragus oreotragus. Taxonomy (NCBI): domain Eukaryota; kingdom Metazoa; phylum Chordata; class Mammalia; order Artiodactyla; family Bovidae; genus Oreotragus; species Oreotragus oreotragus. Next base: position 368,488 of record SJYX01002812.1, on the reverse strand, counting down.
TGGGTCTGGCCCATTCCTGAGGGTGGCCTGTGTCAGTGTCAGCTGTTTCTGCTCCCACTGAGCAGGATTCCCACGTGCCCCATACTAGGCCAGCTAGTGGGACCTCTAATGAAAGGCAGGGTCATCACTGTGCAAGGGATGGTGGAGAGAGAAGAAAAGGGCGTTTGTTTGTTATGAATACAGAACCTTTTTGGAAGCAGGAAGCCATTACGATTAATCAATCGCTTTCCTAGACAGAAGCGCCTATGGCAATGGAGTTCTTGTGGCTCCTTATTTCTAGACTTTTGTAAATGATCTGAAGGAAGGCATACAGAATGACACGACAAACTAGAGGAGGTACGAAAATGGCAAAGAATACATAACAGTATGTAGCCTTGCCAAGCTGAATGAATGGGCATAGAACTGCCAGGGGCTTGGGGGCAGAGTGAAGTCATTGCCGAAGGTAGGAGACACTGGTAAACCTGGTGACAGGTGAGAACCTTGGCAGAGGCTCAGCAGGTGGGAGGTTCAGAAAGAGGAGGTGTTAAAGGACGAAGTTAGTGGGGTTAGTATCAGGTAGACCTGGAGATCTGGCCAGGGCTGGCCTTGGCCGTCAGACTGCTCTAGCAACAAAAGACATGGTCCCACGAGCTCTGGTCAGAGTAAGGCAGGTCCTCGGCCTTGCTCTCTTGATCCAAATAAAACCTGTATGTGATTAAAAAAATAAAAAAAATAGTGCAGAGGTGCTTGTAACACAAAGCAGTAGTCTCTCAGCCTGCCCTCCCTCCTCCACCAACCTGACCACCCAAAGAACCCCTCTTTAGGGGCAACCATTTTTAGTCATTTTTAGTACTTCAGGAGCTAACTGCATTGCCAAGCAATGTGCCTATATCTGAGCTTCCCTGGTGGCTTGGTGGTAAAGAATCCGCCTGCAGTGAGGGATCTGCAGCTGATGTGGGTTGGATCCCTGAGCTGGGGAGATCACCAGGAGGAGGGCATGGCAACCTGCTCCTATATTCTTGCCTGAAGAATCCCATCAACAGAGGAGCCTGCTGGGTCATGGCCCAGAGGGTCACAAAGAACTGGACACAGGTGAAGCGACTTAGCGTGCAGGTACCTGCTTATATCTATAACTTGATAGTGCGAAGAGTTGACTCATTGGAAAAGACTCTGACACTGGGAGGGATTGGGGGTAGGAGGAGAAGGGGGCGACCAAGGATGAGATGGCTGGATGGCATCACGGACTCGATGGATGTGAGTCTGAGTGAACTCCGAGGGATGGTGATGAACAGGGAGGCCTGGCGTGCTGCGATTCATGAGGTCCCAAAGACTTGGACACGACTGAGCGACTGAACTGAACTGAACTGATAGTCAGTCACAGGTAATTTATTGACTCCATGGTAAGAAATGTAGAGCGTTTAGCTTCCTTACATGTTCCTTTATCCACTTCCCAATTTTTAATAGTCATATTTTAATTTTTAGTTCTTTTTTTATTATCTTTATAACTTCAAATAATATGCTTAAGTCTGTTATCCATCCTAGGCTATATCTCTTCACTGCTTATTGTTGGTGTGGAAAATTAATATTCTGTGTTGTGTTTTAAAATTAATGTATTAGGGTCATATTTATTTCATGTGTAAAGTATTTTGACAAGGAATGCGTTAGTTATCTTAAAGGAATCCCCGATTTTAAGGGATTCTGAATAATCCTTTTATATTTATGTTTTAGAGCAATATCAGGGAAGCTATGACAAGTTGATGACTAGCAGGTAAGGAGGAAAATCTCATGAAAGCTGTACTTTACAACTTGCAGTGAACAAACAGTTTCTCTCACACACACACACACACAACCTCTCTATTAAAAAAGATTTTTTTTTTTCTTTTTTCTTTTGCCTTTAGTTTACAAGTCAACAGGTTTTGGAACTTCAAAGACAAGCTGTTCAATATTTTTGGAAATTTGTTTGCTCCTCTTAGCAAACATTTAGAAACTCCCCCTTATGATGACAAAATACAGAATAAATTCTAGCATTAACTTTAAATTTATTGCAGCTGGTATATAAATATTTGCTGGCCATTTCCTTATTGACCTAACGAATTTAATGGGTAACTCACGTTTCAGATTTTCTTATTAAACTTACGGAAGCTTGTAACATTCGGCCAGTCCTGAGTGAAGATCCTGGGACTTTTGTTTCCCACACTGCTACACAAAAATATGAGTGCCTTCCCTCTTTCTAGTTTTCTTTTCTCTTTTCATTTTGTATTAGCTGTTAGCTATAGGTTTATGTTACTTTGTCAAGTAGATAATATTTGTATTCTACTTTGCAGCTAAAGTTAAGTCCTCTGGGCTATGTCTACGACTGTGTAGTTGTGGTTCACTGAAGAGCAAAGTGGTGGGTTAGAATTCCGCTTCCTTGGCTGCCTCTGACGTGGCCCTTGTGTTATTTAGGAGAGAATGTTCCTGATATAATGGCCAAATGGATTAACTTTAAGACTTTTTCTTGTTAGTTGTTTAAAGTCATGTCCTATTTTAGTTTCCTCCATATTTACATGTTGGCTTTCTTATGTACTTCTCCTCGAGTCTCAATAAGCGTTTCCTCTTGTTGCCAAAATATGCAGTCAGCAAATCTTTAAAATAATTCATAGTGTCCTTTGTGTTGAATCCAGTTCCTATCCAGAGGCATCCCTACTTTGGTCTCCATTCTTCTGCTTCAGTCCCTGCTGGTTTCTCTGCTGCACAACTATTATTCTGGGACTTTATTAACTCCTGACTTATCACCACTGCTTTCTGAATCTTCTCTTTTTCTCTTTCATAGCTTATATCCTCATTTTACTGGAGTCCTTGCTTTAGTATCTTCCTCAGAAATGATATGTGGGAGGCAAATTTTCTGAGCCCTTCTTTGCTTAACTTTACTTTCACTTAACTGGTAATCTGGCTAAAACTCTAGTTTCAAAATAGCTTTTCCACAGAATTTAAAAATCAGTGCTCCGTTGTTTTCTAGCATTCACTGTTGCTGTTGAGAAGTCTGATGCCAGTCTAATTTTTGTTCCTTTGTAACTGTTTGGTTTTTATCTTTGAAAATATTTAGGATTTCTTCTAAAATTGCGCAGTGATGCATTTAGGTGTGGGCTTTTTTGTTGTTTACTTTATGGGATATTTCAACCTGAAGACTTGTGTCTTCTTCAGGTTGAAGACATTTATTTCTGTTGTTTACCTGCTTATTTTATTTTCTCTGTTCTCTCTTTCTAGACCTCCTGTTAGTTGGATATTGTAACTCCAAGATTTCTTCTCTGTTTCTCCTATTCTTTGCTCAAAATTTCTACCCCTTTGTCTTTCTGTTCTAAATTCTGGGATATTTACTTAACTTTATCTTCTAGATATTCCACTGCATTTTTAGTTTAAGTGATCATGTTTTTAATTTTAGTGATTATGCTTTTAATTTTAGTGATCATGTTTTTAGTTTCCAAAAGTCTTTTTTCTTGTTCTTAGATTATTTTTTGTTTTTCATAGCATCTTGCTTTGTAGGTAGAATATTCTTCTTGGATGTTTATGGAGCTACTAATTAGTATTTTCTTCAAAATTTTCTTCTGTGTCCTGATTTTTATGTTTCTTCCAGGCCAGTTTGTTCTGTTTTTATCGTGCATGTGTTTATGTATTTGTTGCGGATTTTTGTTATACACTTGACAGCCTATGGTTGCTGGCATGGATCTCCTGTTGAGGTGTGTGGGGTCTGTCTCCTGGATGAGGCTCTTCCTTCATGCAAGAGTTGACAGCAGCACGTTTGTGGGCGTGTCTGGCTCTTGAGGAGAGCTTCATCTGGGGTGTGAACATCCCTGCTAGTGGTCCTGGTTTCCCTTGGGCAGTTTATTTAGATCCTCTAGATAAGCATTCCAAGGTTTTCTTTCCCTTTCTGTTCCTTCTTTTCCTCTGGTACTCTGTATCATTTTATCCATTTTCTATGTTCCAGACATTTGTGGAAACTTTTCCTCTACTTATGGTTCCCCCTCCCAATCCTCTTTTTTTTTTTTAAGGCATGCATCCATTTCCCCCTTTTACTATCCTTTTAATAGGGTCTTGGGAGGGAGAGGACTGAGAATAAAGAAAATGTGCCCTACATGCCATTTTAAACAAACAAAAAACATTTAAGGATTACTTCTCCCTTATTTCACAATGATCACTATAGCAAATTGAGAAAGTAGAGATAAACGACAAAAGAAAAAAATGATCTGTTTTTCCATCACCCAGAAGTAACATTAACATTTTAAACATGTTCTAGTTCCTTTTTCATTTTTCTGCAGATCTATTTATCTGTGTTTTTTTTTTTTTTTCACAATAAGATCAAAGTATGTTCTGCTTTCAGATGTGCTTCTGAAATGGACACAATTGCTCTTTTCATGTCACAACATATCCTTGATGTTATTGGAGGGCTGGTATATATTGAAAGATGCATCATCACTTATTTAGCCAGTCCTCTACGTGGCTCAGATAGTAAAGAGTTTGCCTGCAGTGCAAGAGACCCGGGTTTGAACTCTGGGTAGGGAAGATCCCCTGGGGAAGGAAATGGCAGCCCACTCCAGTGTTCTTGCCTGGAGAATTCCATGCACAGAGGAGCCTTGTGGGCCACAGTCCACGGGGTTGCAAAGAGTCGAACGCAACTAAACGGCTAACACACACGCGCTACTTTTAGACGTTAGATTGTTTATAATTTTCACCACTCTATATATACAAGCTTTAATAAACATTTTTGGATAAATCTTTACTTATGTCCCTGACTGTTTACTTAGGATACAATCGTAGTAGTGGAATTGCTCAATCAAAATGTATGCAGTTCTCTGCCTTAGTTCAGCATTCACGGTAGTCTTTGAAATAGTTCCTCTTTAACTTTCTGGGCCCACACTTTCACTTTACTCCACTGCACTTGAGTTCCCTCAAGCATTATAGCAGAGCAAGAGAGCGATTTTCCAAATCACACAGGCCAGGGCTGGATCTTAGCTTTGCTACTTACTAAATGTGTGACCTTAAGCTATTTTAATTTACCTCTTTTAGCACTAGTTTCCTTGTCTATAAAATGGGGGAAATAATTCTACTTTTCTGATGTGGTGGTTGTGAGGATTAAATGAGATTTTTTTAAAAAGGCAGGAAAAGCACTTAATACAGACCCTGTCAGGTTCAAAGGGTTCATAAATCCATACTGATGGAGTTGGACCTATTCCTCTTCCCAAACCCATGCAAAACGTCCTTCGAGACCGCATTCCCAATGCACCCACCCCCTGGGCTTGCAGAGCGAGTGTGGGCTGGATCCACATGATGTCCAGCACACGCTGTCTTGTTGGTTTCCTGCCTGTGTGTGTTTGGACCACAACGATGACCTTCCCATCATGACTACGTGCTTCTCATGAGTGTTCATGAGAAATAGAGTCCACAGTGAAGAGGAGCTCGCCACTCAGTGTTGGTAGCATCAAGATGGTTCGCTGGAATCTGTTTAGAGCCCTTTGGCAGCTCAGGAGCTTTGAACACGGCCGCTGACTCTGAATATTGGATGAAACGTGTCCCTGGGGTCCCTGAACCCCAGTGTAGTCTGGGGATAGCAGAGGAAAAGAACTCTGCTGAGCAGGCAGGGGTGGGTTCTTTGCTAAGGCTGAGTCTCTCCTGAGCTCAGCATGTGGCCTTGGGACCTTTGTGTGGCCTGCCTGCTGCCTCCCTGGCCCTCATTGCTTTGCACTGGGCCATAAGATGCTTTTGTCGCTAGTCGAGCTCTCCTCCTGAGCATCAGCCAAGGCACAAAAGTCCCTTTCACGCCTTGAGGATGCCTCCGCAGTTGCCAGGGGAGACCGAGAAGTGCACTCTGCAGAGCCGCAGATGGGAGGGCGTGGCCGAAGAGGGAGGGCGTGGCCGAGGATCCCCGAGGAGGGGAAGGGGATGTGTGGAGGATGCTGCTCACCCTTCTCTCCTGCCTGGGTGTCTTTCAGGAGTCATGGCCGGCTTCAACATGGGGGGCGACCTCAGGGAGCCAGCTGCCAGCATCCCCCTGGGCTCCCTAGTAGCCGTTGGCATCTCGTAAGTTCCCCTTATGGCAATCAGCTGGAGAGAGGGAGAGAAAACCCCAGGCAAAAGGGGGGATTGCTCCTTTTGTTCTAAGAGTGCCCTGTATGTGACCAATCTATTCTATATTCCAATCCTCCTTTTAAAACTCAGCCAGCTGGAAAATTCATGTCTGGTGTGTTTAGATGCTCGCCCTTTCATCCCCCCTGCCTGGGAATGCAGTAAAGAAGGGAGTCTTTAAAGAAGGTGGACTCTTTTTTTTCCTTTTCCCTCAACCTCCTGCCCCTCCCCTTCCCCACCCCATTTTGAACTTGGACATTTTGTACCCATTGAGTTTCCAGGACCATTGCAGGGAATATAAAAAGGAAGAGTTTTGCAGACAAAATAAGATTTGCATACTACTCCCCTCCGCTGATTATCTGGGGGACTTGAGACAGTTAACCTTCTGAGCCTCCATTTTCATCTCTGTAAAATGGGGTTAATGAGAATACATGTGTCCTGTAGATTGTGGAGGAGATGCTGTGTGTAATGGCGCACAGTAGGAACTCAGAGGCTGATTCTCCTCTTCTCCCAGCTTGCCTCCCCAGTGCTGCCCTAAGGCTGCCAGGCTTCCCTGTGTTAGTTCACACTGTGCCACCCATGTGAGCAGGCTGGGTGCCGTGGGTCTGATTCTAACCTAGAATCTTCTGTTTTCTCTCTGCACTATGGGAAGAAGCTCCTCTGCCTTCACTGGGTAGGTGTGAAAGGTAATGAAATCCCAGACATGACGAGGATTAAAGTACCTGCGTTATTTTAACCGTGATGTTTAAAAAATATATGAATACACCTCTTCACCATTGCTGAGTTGCTTTAGCTTGTTGTCATAGCACCGTGGCTCCTAGCCAGGCATGTGGCACCTGTCTGTCTTGTGCTAAATAAGGTGATCTCTCTGGGAGGAAAATGAGGCTGACAAAGTTAAGGGTGAGTGTCCAGAAGGAAAGGAAAGAGTCCTGCCTCGCTTTTGGTCACAGCTGGGAGGTCCCAGGAGGAGCCTTTGGCCCATCCTCCTCCTGTCTGGACGGGAATGAGGCCACTGGGTTCATGTGAGTTCATCGAGGTCACAGGGCTTCTGAGGGCAGAGCCAGGTCACTGCTAGCCTTTCACACTCGGCTTGGCTCTCTGTCACCTGGGGGCCAAGGAACAGCGGGACTCCGAGGCCTGACAGCTCATCAGCTTGTTCTGCTGCAGGAGGATGGGGTGCAGACCTGCCAGTCAACCGTGGCCTGCATCCTGGCCAGCTGGGCTGCTCCCCACCCCAGAAAACCTCTGTGTGTTTTCCTCCATAAGAGGCAAATGATACATTTCTATACATTTGTGTGAAATGATATGTTTATATACATTTATATGAAATATGCTAGAGGAGAAAAGAGTACTGGCGTGGCCCAGGCAATCTGGGGAGCCTTCGTGATGGCCATTCTCTGTCCTTGGGGACAGTTCCCTGGGGGAGCCCTCAGGCTGAGGAGGGTGGAGTGGGACAGGGTTGAGTGACGTCAGGTGGCAGCCCCATTCTGCTCTTGGGTTTCTTGCAGGTGGTTTCTGTACGTCGTCTTTGTCCTCCTGCTCGGTGCCATCTGCACCCGAGAGGCCCTTCGCTATGACTTCCTGATAGCGGAAAAGGTGGGTGAGTCCTGCGGCCTGGTGGGCTCAGCCCGCAGGTCGTTGGTCAGCTCTGAGCAGCTGTGGCTGCCTCCATTTGCATCCTGGCTGGGGAATCCATGTAGTCGCAGGCCCAGGACTGCAGTACAGCGGCCCAAACCGTGGGAAAGGTACCGGCCCCTCATATGTATGCCTGGACCTGGGCAACCACATCAGAAGACACATGCATGCGGGTGCTAAACAGTGGGGACTCAGGCAGCCCTGCATGTCAAAAATCAGAGCAGGAGCAGAGACCCGGGCCACCTGAGACCCCAGCTCCAACAGTCTTCATTATTGCCAATAGCCTCCCTTCCGCCATGAGCAGAAAGCTACTCACGAGGAACCGATAAGGAGGAGGCTGAGGAACAGAAAAGAGGGCAGGAAGCCCAGCGCCAAGGGAGGGGTGGCGGGAGGCAGGGTCCGAGGCCCCTTGTCCTCTCGGGCCCCCCAGGGGATGGCCTGATGGATTTGTTACTGCATCTGTGTTTTCCTGAGCACTACACTGGCCTGAAGATGTTTAGCCAAGTCCTCATGTTCCACAGCCTCTGAACAGGCTGGAGGTCATGTGACAGTCAAGGACAGTCACTTGGCATCTCTAGAACCCAGGAGATTAAGACTTCCAGACATTTTGCTGGAAATCCCCCAAAACTCCTGTCTTCGCTTAAGTTCCCTGGGGGAAAGTGGACCCTGAGATTCCCGTCATGTATCAGAAAGACGCGCCAGGCCAGGGAGGTGTCCTTACTCAGTTAACTCCTGAGTATCACTGCTCTTATTGTGGAAAAAACACCTTTTTCTCTGGTGTGAGGCTTTGCAAAGCTGGCTTGCGGGTACATAGAGGGATGCTGCTTGGGGCAGCCTGGGGTTGGCAGCGCTGAACTTACATTTTAGAGCTGTGTTTGGGCTTGCTTTTCACATTAGTGCGGGTTTCTTTTTCAGGTGTGTAGACGCCAGTGTCAAGGTGATATTTATTTTTGGGGGTGGGAAGGTGTCTTGGCCTTACCTCGCAAGAAGGTTTGCAAGGGGGAGCAGTTCAGGGAGTGTGAGCACTGACATTCACCTCCCAGGTCTCAGACCCCCCAGGTGAGCAGGATATACTCTCAGGGAAGGAGTCAATGTCCCTCATTTATGTCTGTGCTTGCTGCTGCCGTCTCACGTCTCATCTCCCCGGGGCCTCTTCTCTAACTGTGGAATGAAAGCTGGGCTCTGTTAGAGCGACTAAAGGCCTCCGGGAGTAGCTGGGCCTGGACTGAGGGAGCGGCCAGCTGCTGTCCACACCATGCCAGCAAGCTCTGCCCCTTCTTGAGCCGGTTCTTTCTTGTGGATTCCCCCACAGAGGCCCTTTCAACCATCAGAGACTCTGATCTGGATGAAGAGAGTCAGATGATCCCCTGGGCAGGGCCCCTCTCCCCACTCCCCCCGTTTTGCAGGGAAGCTAAGAATAGGTGTGCATGAGGGGGCAGCACGAGTCCCAGGAAGGCCACAAGTAAGAGAGTAAGGACAGCTCTCACCAGCAGCCCCGGGGAGACTTCAGGGTGGAGATTCCACCTCTAATAATAGACTTATGCATGGAGGTTGGGGGTGGCAGTGAGACAGGCAGGCCCGCGCTTGGCTGATGGCTGGGGCGCCTGCTAAACCCTGCCTGGCGGCAGCATGTGCACAGGCCACTATGCACACAGCAGGTGAGAGGTGGAAAATGGGGTTTGGAGAGGGCACGAGACTGCTTCCTGGAACAGGCAGTTGGAAAGCCTGTGCAGGAGAGAAAAGATAGTGTCCTTGGTCGTCAGGAGCAGTCAGAGGCCGGCACAAGTGCGGAACGGGGACGCAACCACTCAGGGCAACTCCGCAATAGCGGCTCCCTGGTGTGCTGCCCACCCCACCACGCCCTGGGGTCCCACAGAAAGAGGACCAAGAGGGATTCCCTCTGAAAGCCACGAACCCTGGCTTTTCTTTCTTGCCCTCCTGGGCACTGACTGGGCTGCAGCAGCAGGGACTACACTTAGGGAGTAAGCTGGGCCACAGGCAGCTGCACTCTCGGCACCTGGAGGAGGGAAGGGTGTCTGAGAGGCTGGCTGGTGCGGTACCCTGCCACCCTGATGTGGTGTTTAATATCGTCCCTCCACCCCCCGTCTTGGCTGTGGCCTGGTCCTGAGCCGGCCCATCTCTGAGCTCTCCTGGGCCCCAAGAAAGCGAGGCCTCTTCCTCCTGGTCTGTGTGCCCTGAGGGTCTCGCCTGAGCCCAGACCTGTGGCCTCTGCCCCTTGACTCTCCTCCTAACGAAGCAAGCGCCTCTGAGCATTTCCTTCTCTTTCTCTCAGGCCTTTTCTGCCAGAACAATTATCCTCAGCGGCTGCCGGCTGCCCTGGATTCCTTTCCCCTGACCTGCAGCTGGTCAGTTCATCTGTTTCTTTTTGGGTTTCCTGCCGCTCCTCTGATTTATTTCTAATCAGTTGGCTTCCCAGCCCATGGTTCCTCTCAGAAGTTCCTTTTCACTTTATATCCCTACCCCAGAGGAACTTTTCCCTGGCTGTCAGGCGTTAAGCTTTCTAAAAATCTTGACTATGTCACAGTGACTCTGAGGTCATCTGTGTGAGGCGCAATCCCTGGTGCGCGGTTGATGCTTACTACATTTTGATTCCCCTACACACTCCTATGGGCTTCCCAGATGGCGCTAGTGGTAAAGAATCCACTTCCTAATGCAGGAGCAAGAGATGTGGGTTTGATCCCTGGGTTGGAAAGATCCCCTGGAGTAGGAAATGGCAGGCCACTCCAGTATTCTTGCCTGGGAAATTCCAGGGACAGAGGAGCTTAGTGGGCTACAGTCCATGGGGTCGCAAAGAGTTGGTCAGAACTGAGCGACTGGATACAGATACACTCCTATCGGGATACATTTACAGACAGTGCACATTTTCAGGTGGGGACATTTTTTTCCCCTATTAATCCACATGTTAAACTGAATAGGAAAAGCCCCCAAAGTGTCCATCTCAATATTATTCAGTTATAGAAAAAGGAATTGTATAAACAGCAGGTATTAGTAGGGCTAAAATGAAATAGACTGATTGCTTCACAATAAACTTACATGAAGCCCAAGAAGAAGTGTTTATTACACATCAAAAAGACCAAATATTTTAGGTGCACTGGAGCTTGCTAACTAGCAGAATAAGAACAGATTAATAGGAGGAGTGTCTTCAAAGCATGCCTGTGAAAAATGAGCCATGGCACAAGGAAAACTCTCATCATCTTGGATTTAGCAGTCACAGTTTCCCACGTTCACGAGCTACACGTGGAGTGAGGCAGGGCTTGTAGCTGGGGGCGAGCCTGGCCCAGCACAGCCACCCAGCCCCACCTGCCTGTCCTCTGCTCTCTCTCCTGGACACAGCTCTGCCTCTCAGGAAGTGAAGTCAACCATGTTTCCTTGTGGTGGTGGTTTAGTCGCTAACTCGTGTCTGACTTTTGCGATTCCACGGACAGAGGAGCCTGGCAGGCTACAGTCCATGAGATTCTCCAGGCAAGAATACTGGAGTGGGTTGCCATTTCCTACTCCAGGGGATCTTCCCAACTCAGAAATTGAACCTGGGTCTCCTGCATTGTAGGCGGATTCTTTACCAACTGAGCCACAAGGGAAGCCCACATGTTTCCTCGTGGAAAGTGGCTATCAAGTGAGAGAAAACCTTTGGTTGAAAGTAGAGATGTTGGTCACCTTGTGGAATGAGGACAGTATTAGAAAACTCATGTCTGCAGAAAGAGGGAACTGCTTGGGATTGTAAAGGGGTAAAGGTGTCAGGATGTACTCCTCAGTAATGTCAAAGGGCCGCAGGAATTGGATGAGGGAGAATGAGTACTTTGGAAATGACCTTATTAAACCAAATTCTTCAAGAGAAGGGAGTGGCCAATGGGTTGGCAGGATCTTTCAGTGGCTGGAATTCCCATGGGAGCTGAAATCAAATATCAGGAACAGAGAGACAAGTTAATGCTTTTCATCAGTAGTTATGGAAAAAGAAGTTAGGATAGTTCACACCCCAGGTAATATATTAGAAAGACAGCATTTCGTGATGACTCACACAGGTAGATGATAGAAGGGTACCTTTTGGGTTTTCCTAAGAACTGTTGACACGTATCTGCACAAAAAAATTCTCACTTCTACCTTCACTGGCACAGGTAGTTAAGTTTACAGTCCCAGATAAATAGAGGAAATGATTAAATTTTACAAGGCTTGGAGCAGAGCCATGGAGCTTACTGCCATACCTGTAGAGCTCTGCTCTATGCCAGGTATCTAAGCTGTCCTCAGTGCTCCCTACAAGGGCAGATGCGTGACAAGGAAGGAGCAGGACTCAGGTCGGGGAGAGAGAGAATGGACTTATTACATTCAACCACAAGGACCAACGTTTCCTTTCTTCTTCAGAAAACTGGTTGAATAACAGTTTTACATAAAAGAGTGGCAAATGGACAGTCCATTTAAATGCAGTTGACAAACCGGACAAAGCTTCCTACACCCAGATGGTCATCCCTCTGGCCCTTGGCCCCAGGGCTCTGCAGCAGTCCTGGGGAGTGTGGGTGGGAAGGCTGGCTGGGATGGAGGTCACCGAATCTGGCCACATGTTGCCAGAGACTCATTAAGTTCCCGAGGTTAGTTCCAACACTGAAGCACACCAGCCTGGGCCATCTCCTTCCCACTCACGTTCATTGGAAATGGATAGGCTATATATACATGGAAAAGAACTTTTTACACTCAAATGTATGTAACCTTTTGGATAAGAAGCAGTAAACTTTCTGCAAGGAGATACCATGCCTGCCTGTGATGGAGAATTCTCTGAGGGGAGTATGCATTGAAGATAGGGAACCATGCCCAGTGGCTTTCACCATGACTGCACCTTAGAATCACCTGGAGGGCTTTTGGAAAAATCAACCATGTCTGAGTCCCACTCTGTAACAATTATAGCAGAATCTCAGGGTGACTTGTGTGTATAATCAGAGTGGAGGACTACTGGGTCAGATTTTCAAAAAGCTTTTGATAAAATTTTATTAGAGAGTCCTTTTTTTTTAAAAAAAAAAAAAAAGTCAACAGAAGGCAGAAACAAAGGCTATAGATGAATGATTGCATCTCAGAATGAGTCAGGGGGTTGATACTGGGACTAGTGTATCTAACAATTTTTGTAAGACATCCAGGACACCAATTACAGTGGAGTTGTGCAGCCTTATTACTCCAGCCAACAGTACTTGCTGAATGCTCTGTGTCAGAGGTCCAAGGTGCAGGAGACTTAGAAGCTTATGGTATGCTGGCAAGAGGAGCCATGAGTGTAATTAACCAAAGGGTAGATGACCTGCCGTTAGAGCAGACAAATAAAATGAGGGAGTATCATATGACATTAATTTCTTCTAGTAATAAAGTGGTAAATAGAGTAGGGTGGGATAGGCATAAATTCATGACACTGAAGAAAAGAAGGGAAATTCACTGGGGATAAAGATGAAATAATGCATTTAAGGAGAACTAATCCACACTGAATTAAGCAAAAGGTAGGCTCTTTAGTGGACCTTAGGCTTATCCACAAAACTTCTGACCTCCCTGACTGTTTCAGGGTTATTCACCTATGTGAGGTCTTGAAGGGCGTGATCCCCATTTATTATTATAGGACCCTCAAATGACCAGACTCTTGCTTGCCTGTCCCTTTTTGGCCCTGGTAGGGCATGTGACTTAGGCTGGGCCCACCAGATACTTCAAATATCATGAATGATGCAAAGGTAAGGTGATGGTGAGAATTCATCTTTGGGGCAGCAGGTGCTGGTAGCATCTTGATCAGACTGCTTTGGTTCAGGAATCTGAATGTGCTGCTAGCTTTGGGTCTTGCCTTTTTCCAAGCCTCATCTTTCAGCCTTCTGATGATTCTGTGACCCTCCAGTATCCTATAAACACATGCTTAAAAAATATTTCCTGTCAAGAATCCTGGCTGATACAGATTTTTGGTGCTAGTTTATGTCCAGTGTTCAGTATAGCTTGATGCATTGTTACAGCAAGGAAGTAAAAACTGGGGTGAGGAATGTCTTCATGGACAAGGGTATAAGGGACAAAATGGAAAATGAAATCTAATGCAGCTGTAACAGCTGGACAAATGAGCACTTAAAATACACAGTTCAGGCCATTTGCCTAAAGTAAAATATCAATAGAAAGGAAATGGCACCTCAAATACTTAAGAAAAGGGAGAGACTTTCCTGTGGGTGTAGATGAAGTTCAGCTCAGGAGGGGGCTGTGGACTCATGGACTCATGACAGACGGTGTGGGACACAGCTGCACACCAGCAGCACTGATCTTTGCAAGGGGACACGAAGCAGAGCAACTCTGCCCTCTCTCCTTCTATCTGCTGGTACCTTGTGGGCTGTGTGGATCTCACTCTCTCACTTAACACTTACATCTCTGTATTGGCACCAAGTGACATCTCTCTATTGGCACCAAGTGGACCAGGATGAACTAAACAGGAGCCCCATGGAAGTGAAGCCAGTGGAGGAAATAGTGTGTCTGGTGCTCCCCAGCCTCACATTGAGGCGCAGCAGAGCCCTGAGGAGCGCCCACTCACGTCAGGGGCTGGAGGGTGGGCTCATGGAGGAGGAGAGGTTTATGCTGAGTCTTGAAGCACAATTGGGAGTTTAAGAGACAGACAGTGAGTGGCTTAGGGATGTGGACAGAGGGCTCCAGCAAGCAGAGAAATCATGCTGATGCGTTCTGAGTGTGCAGAGTGTGGGACTGGAAGTGTCACAGACCAAGAAGGGCCAGGTATGTCAGGGCTTTGGGGAGCCATTGATATTTTTATGGCAGGGGCATTCATTATGACCAGTGTGCATGTAGGTCATGCTGGCAGAGGCCTGGGGACAGAGCTTAGCCCTTAGCATTGTTGCTGTCAGTGGTTCGCAAAGGATAGTCCCCAGGCCATCAGCATCAGTATCACCTGGGCCCTTGTTAGACCATGGAGAAGGGAATGGCTACCCACTCCAGTATTCTTGCCTGGAAGATCCCGTGGACAGAGGTGCCTGGTGGGCTACAGTCCAGAGGGTGGCACAGAGTTAGACATGACTGAAGCAGATGAGTGTGCACACACTTGTTAGATGTCCAAAATTTGGGCCATATACCAGACCTACTGAATCAAGAAACTGTGAGGTAAGACCCAGAAAATCTGTTTTATCAACCACTCTGGATGAATCTGCCATTCATGGGGTTGTAGAGTCGGACACGACTGAGCAACTGAACTGAACTGGATGAATCACAGTCAATTTGAGAAGCTCTGTGTAGTCCATACAACAAGTGATGGTGGGTCAAACTGAAAAGGTGGCAATGCCAAAGAGGTGGGTGGGTCTGAGGTGTTTGGAATTTATCTAAGATGTTGAATCTAGAGGATTTATGATCAGATGGGGTGTGGGTGGGTGGGTACCTGGGGAGCAAAGGGAGCAGAAGCAGATTCTGATGTTGAGTAATGAAACTGCTTCCTCATACAGGTGTCCTTAGTGGGCTTCCTATTCCTTCTGGGCTTGTACATCTCATCCCTGGCCTCCTGTATGGGAGGCCTCTATGGAGCCCCCCGGATCCTGCAATGCATCGCCCAGGAGAAAGTGATCCCCGCGCTGGCCTGTTTGGGGCAAGGGGTGAGTGACCTTTTCTTTGAGAAATGTACATTTTTGCCACTCAACGGACTGTTGGCCAATAAATTGCTTAAATCTTTCTGATAAGAGCCACCGTGTAGGGAGAAACAAGCCTGCACCCCTGTCCTCTGGCTTCTTTAGTCTGGGGCCACTGGACAAAGCATCTGTCACTGTCATAGCCACCCAGAGCACTTCAGCACAGGTTAGTTAACTGTCACAATAGCACCATGGACCCTGCCACAGCAGAGAGAAGTAGTGCCACAAACCTTAGTAAAAGTAAATTCTGGATCCTCCAAGTTTAGCCTAGAGGGAAGAACCTCTTGGTGAGGAGAGGACCTGGTCCTTGCAGCTCTAACTATCCTGGAGATTCACCTCCCCTTGGGGTCGCTTTATGCTGAACTCTCACACTTCTGGTCTCTGGGCTCCCTGTGAAGCCTCATAGCTCTAACCCTAACCCCTCATAGCCATAGCCTTAACTGATACAACTTGGTCGAGTCAAATCAAATGAGACATTCCTAAAACTGAAGGGGTGATAAGAGAAGGAAGCTGAGAGAACCCCACTTCCCATAATGTGTTTTGCAAGCTGTCAGTCAGTTCAGTCCAGTCGCTCAGTCATGTCCGACTCTTTGCGACCCCATGAACCACAGCACGCCAGGCCTCGCTGTCCATCACTAACTCCCGGAGTCCACCCAAACCCATCTTGCAAGCTGTAGTTGATTTCTGTGTTGTGGAAACACGACAGGGTTTCTCCCCACCCCAGTCCCATCCCCGGCCCCACTCTTGTTTGATGCCACGTAGGTACAAGTCATCTTTAATCCCTCCCTTTACCTTCCTCTACTGCTTATCCACCAGTCAGCATGGGCGGGTAGGACAAGTGACTATCCTCTCTAGTAGCTTCCATGTGGTATGTGCCTTGTATTTTATTTTAATTAATTTTTATAGGTAACGTGTAGTTGTGTTGTTCAGTTGCTCAGTTGTATCTGACTCTTTGTGAGCCCCTGGGCTGTAGCCGGCCAGGCTCCTCTGTCCATGGACTTCTCCAGGCAAGAATACTGGAGGGGGTTGCCATTTCCTTCTCCAAGATAATGTGTGTACAGGACTCAAAACTAAAAATAAAAGATACCCTGAGAATTTTTGCTCCGTCATGAGTCTTTCTACTTCTTCGTCACCCGTAGCCACGTCCTATCATAGCTGGTTTTATTAGTTTTTCATGAATCCTTCTCTCTCTTTACAGAGGTAGTGTTCTGTGTACATTGTTCTTTGCCTTGCTTTTCTTCATTTAATATAGCTTGGAAATCTGTCTTTTCATATGAATATAGAAAGAACTTTCTCATTCTTTTTCCATCATGTGGATATACCATAGTTTATTAGCCAGTTCCCTATAGATAGTACAGCTTCCAGTGAACAGTACTACAAAGGATACTCTTTGTGTGTGTGTGTGTGTGTGTGTTCAATTTTACACATATGCAGAAAGATATACCTATAGGATCAATCTTCCTAAGTGAGTTTGCTGGTCAAAGGGTAAGTGCATTTTAATATTAATAGATATTGCCAAAACGCCTTCCATGGGAGCTGTATCATTTTGTATTTCTACCAGTAGTGTATGAAAGTTCCTGTCTTCCAGCAGCCAGCATGACTGTTAGACCTGGGCCAAGGACCCTGCTTTATAGGACTCTGTTCTGGTCTCTAGGAGACTCATGAGGTCGACGGGACATGCCCTTAGCCTGTGGGCTTACATAAACAGATGATGACCACATCTGGCCCAGGGACCATGGTTTGCCAGCTCTGGATTACCTCCTCCATATGTATCTCTAAACAAAATAGTTCAGTTTTGCCTGCTTTTTAAACTTTATGTAAATATGGCATGCTTTTCAGGCATCATTACGCGACTCATCCATGTTTTTGCTGATAGCAGCAGCTTGTTTTTTACCGTCTCTCTAGAGCATTTGCTCATTTGCTGCAGTTTCTCTACTAATCCTGCTGTCATGGTATGTCCCTGTTTGGGACTGTTATGGACAGTGCAGTGAACATTCTTGTAGTAGACTGGTTCATGTGTGGAGTTCTTCCAGACCTGGAATTGCTCAGTTGTAAGCTGTGTATATCTTTGCTTCATAGATAACACTGAACTCTTTCTCGAAAGTAGTTGTGTTAATTTAAACTCCTGTCAGCAGTTGGTAAGTGTTCCCATTCTTCTGTGTTCTTGCCAATACCTGATATTATCAGATGTTTTAATTTTTTTCCAAGTGTTTAATGGTATCTCACTACAGTCTTGGAGAAAGAAATGGTAGCCCACTCCAGTGTTCTTGTCTGGAGAATCCCAGGGACGGGGGAGCCTTGTGGGCTGCCGTCATGGGGTCGCACAGAGTCGGACACGACTGAAGTGACTTAGCAGCAGCAGCAGCAGCACTACAGTCTTAATTNAGAAATGGTAGCCCACTCCAGTGTTCTTGTCTGGAGAATCCCAGGGACGGGGGAGCCTTGTGGGCTGCCGTCATGGGGTCGCACAGAGTCGGACACGACTGAAGTGACTTAGCAGCAGCAGCAGCAGCACTACAGTCTTAATTTGCATTTCCCTGATTACTAATGAGGTTGGGCATTTTTCACATGCTTAATAGACATCCTTTTGCACATTGTCTTTAGTGGGCTGTCTGTCTTCTAATTATTTTGTAGGGATTCTTGTACATTCTGAATTGCTCTTTGTCAGTTACATGTGTTAACAAATATCTTTTCCCATTCTGCGACTTGACTTTTTTTGTGCTGTGTTTTGGTAACAGAAGTCCATGTGTGACTGTTTTATCACATTACAGCCCACCCTTATCAAAGTCCTTCCTGGATCACTAGCATATCCTACAGTTTACCTAAAGACCTCCTTCCACTTGTTTCAGACCCGCCTTTTGTTTCATTAGTTTTTGACAATTTACTTTATTCTTTATAGTTTTATTGTCAGAGTATGCTAAATAGCTAACCCACGCCAGTACTTCATTTTCACTTTTCACTTTCATGCATTGGGGAAGGAAATGGCAACCCACTCCAGTGTTCTTCCCTGGAGAATNTTTGTTTCATTAGTTTTTGACAATTTACTTTATTCTTTATAGTTTTATTGTCAGAGTATGCTAAATAGCTAACCCACTCCAGTACTTCATTTTCACTTTTCACTTTCATGCATTGGGGAAGGAAATGGCAACCCACTCCAGTGTTCTTCCCTGGAGAATCCCAGGGAGAGCTGGTGGGCTGCTGTCTATGGGGTCACACAAAGTCGGGCACGACTGAAGCGACTTAGCAGCAGCAGTTCAGCAGCATGCTAAGTAGCTGTAGTAAGAATACCCAAAATGTAATTTCCAAAAACAATGAAATGTATCTTTACTCCTTAAAAAAATTTTTTTACTCTGGGTTCTAGGGAAGGTATTTTAGATCAATAGGACCTCTGATCCTCAGAGACTCAGGCCAATGATGACTTTGCTACCTCCATCCTGTGAAGGTTGAACTCTGTTCCAATCCTCAGTAAGGGGGATGCACTTGGAGGAACATACCTGGGAGGTGCACAGATCAGGTCTGGATGTAGCTGACGTCCCTGTCCCTCCCATCACAGTGCTGGCGTAAAGGAGGTGGGTGCAGTGGTTAGGTCCTGTGTCTATCCTGAGAGTGAGGCTGACAGTATTTCCTGAAGAAGAGTGAGGGAATGAGAGGAGCCATCAAGAATTTTGCTTACTGAGTAACTAGAAGGATGGAATGGGTACTTTCTTAAGTGGAGAAGCTGCAGAGTAGACTTGAGAGGCAGGACATCGAGGGATTAGCAGTTTGGTTTTGGAAATATTTGGTTTGAGATCCTATTAGACATCAACTGGAAATGTTGAGTGGCTGCTGCTGCTGCTAAGTCACGTCAGTCGTGTCCGACTCTGTGCGACCCCATAGACGGCAGCCCACCAGGCTCCCCCATCCCTGGGATTCTCCAGGCAAGAACACTGGAGTGGGTTGCCATTTCCTTCCCCAATGCATGAAAGTGAAAAGGGAAAGTGAAGTCACTCAGTCGTGTCCTACTCTTAGCGACCCCATAGACGGCAGCCCACCAGACTCCCCCATCCCTGGGATTCTCCAGGCAAGAACCCTGGAGTGGGTTGCCATTTCCTTCTCCAACGCATGAAAGTGAAAAGTGAAAGTGAAGTCGCTCAGTTTTGCCTGACTCTTAGCAACCCCATAGACGGCAGCCCACCAGGCTCCTCCATCCATGGGATTTTCCAGGCTAGAGTACAGTTGACTAAGTCTAGATTTCAGGGGAACATTTCAAGCTGGAGTTTCAAATTTGGGAACTATGAGCATTAAACTGGTTTTCAAGGCCATGAGCCTGATTGAGGTCCTAGAGAAGGAAGATAGGTAGAGAAGTGACGGGGTCCGAGGATGGAGCTGGAGAGTGCTCTGAATGCAGAATTCAGAAGTGTGGAGTGGCCAGCGGCAGAGAGTAAGGAGTAGCCACTGACAAGGGGGCCAGCAAGAGAAGCCAGGAGGCCAGGGAGCGACCAGCTGGGTCAGACGTGATGCTCAGGTCAAGGAAGGCGAGGACTTAGAAACGCCGTTGCTTTTGGCCCAAGAGGCGTGTCAGGGGCTGTGAGGAAGAGCTTCTGTGGAGTGACAGGTCACAGTGCATGGAGTTAGGCCATTCTCTCCACTCTGTCTTCCTGAAGGTCACCCATACTCACCCCCATTAGTAACAGGTGTGCATAAATGTGTGTGCGAGAGTTTGTTCATGTTTAGTATTGGAATCTCCCCTCCTCGGTCACCAACGAATCAGCTGTGTCTTCCGGAGTCTGCCACTCCCTTTGAGGTTGTTGTCTCCATTAAAGCTTGGGAAGAATCAATTTTGTACTTCTTCAATTTCCAAAGCTGACTTTGAAACCCAATGAAACACAAAAAGAGAAATATTTGTGAAGTTCGTGTTCTATAGTGTTGTCCCATATTAATAGTTACTCTGGATTGGACGTCATCATCCCAAGCTTGTAGATGAACTATTATTAACACACCAAGAAGCACATGGGAGAAGAGACTGAGCCAGTTTGAGTTGTGTTTCTATCATGTAATGTGATTTCCTTCCATGACATTTCATGGTCCTGCATGTCCCTTTTGTTTCTGCAGAAAGGGCCAAATACAACGCCTGTCGCTGCCATCTGCCTGACCAGCTTGGTGACCATGGCCTTTGTCCTCGTGGGTCAGGTGAACGTCCTGGCCCCCATTGTCACCATCAACTTCATGCTGACGTATATCACGGTGGACTACTCCTACTTCTCCCTGGCCATGGCTGGCTGCGGCCTCTCGGAGAGGCCTGAGCCGGTGCCTGGGGAGGGCCTGGGTGCGCTCCACTGCTCTGAGCCCCTGCTTCTGGACAAGGCTCCCAGTTATGGCGCTGAGGGCATTGCCCAGAGCCCCTCTGAGGGCACTCTGCTAGAATTCACCAAGGACATGGATCAGCTCCTCCAGCTAACCAGGAAGCTGGAGGGTAGCCAGCCCAGGGGAGAAGAGAGCCATGAGATCCTAGAGAATCAGAAGGGGAAGACCAAGAAGGCCAGCAAGCAAACCCTCCAAGAGAGCTTCCTCTTGGACCTCAGGCCCCCTGCTTCCTTCTCTCCTGGGGACTCTGATGGATGGCCTACTGCCTCCTGGGAAAGGCAGGGGCCCCACGGGAACACGCAGGGTCCCAGAAGTGAGGGGGATCAGCCTAGGGGAGCCTGTGGAGCAAAACTCATCCCTGAGCCAAGTAACCAGCCCAGGCCAAGCAGAGAAGGTAGGTGCTTTGCAGTCACACCAGGGCCTCCTAATTTGGGAGTTATCACAACCCTCTTTCAAATACTTAGGTCATTTTATAGCTGGGTTTAAAATCCTTGTTAATTTCATTTGATGTTTACTTTAAAATATTATGGTCAGTTATCAGCTGAATTTATAATTCTAGTCTGGTATAGAGTAATTTTAAGCAAAAATTTCTATCTACTCTTGTATGTTAGGGCTGGGAGCCATGAGTGAGTGAGTGAGTGAGTGAAGTGGCTCAGTCGTGTCCGACTCTGCGACCCCATGGACTGTAGTCTACCTAGTAACTAAATATTAATTTCATTTTACTCAAAAATGAGCCAACACGAATGAACCAGTTTCTCCTTTCAAGGGAAGTGAAGTGTGCTGAGACAAACTGCCTGGCAAGGGCTCAGTCTGTTTCATCTTTGGAGGATGAATCTCCCAAACCAGGCGGGCGGCGGGTGGAGAGACAGGAGATGTGATAAAGAGCACAGCTTTTCTTTGCTTCCTCGTATCTGCAGACAGAGACAGAGGGAGACGCTCAGGGGAGACTTCTGGGGCATGAGAAATTCCAAGAGAAAGAGAGAACTCAGAATTGTTTGGTCTTCCCTATTCCAGGTGCTTGCTTGTGCTCACTCAGTTGTGTCTGATTCTTTGTGACCCCGTTGGACTGTGTAGCCTGCGAGGCTCCTCTGTCCGTGGGATTTCCCAGGCAAGAAAACGAATGGGTTGCCATTTCCTTCTCCAGGGGATCTTCCTGACCCAGGGATCAAACCTGTGTTTCTTGTTGGCAGGCAGATTCTTTTACCACTGCGCCACCTGGGAAGCCCCGTATTCTAGGTACTTGACATACTTGATTGCATGTCGTATAATCGTTGTTAGCACTTCCTGTTTTACCAGTGAAGACCCCACATCCCAGTGAGATTACAGACTCCTCAGAGCTGGTATTCTGCATCACACCCAGGTCTCTCTGTATCTGAAGCCCAGTACCTACCTTCCTCTACATTAACCTGTTTCCTGAGGTCTGTGCAGACAAGTGTGGGTAAAGAGGAGGAGACAGGGGACATAGAAGAGATGTCCAAAAATAATTGCTTTGGGTTCTTTTGTACACCTGCGTTTCCTTCTTTACCTCCAGATAGGTGGATGGTTCTTAATGGTAGGAGCATAATTAAAATTGTTTAATCATATCATTTTTGTCAAAATAACAAGTACAGTTTAATAAGCCAAGTGGAATTAAAAGTCACATAGCCAGAAACAGTACTTCTGTTCTCCTACACCATCCCTCTTCTCCATCCTGTAAAATCCCAGAAAATCCCACTTTCAACCAAATTGTGTTAACCTGTATGTTACTAAATAATATATTTGTATTGCTACTTCTTGATATATCAGTTTTAGGTATCATTTTTTACATTTACTATTATGATAAATGAAGACTAGCTCATTTATGCCACTCTGACTTCTTACCCAATGTCCTCCATGTAATTACATCACAGTTTTAAAAATTAATTTTAGTAGCTAGTATTCATATTATCATGATTAAGTAAATATTGCTTAACTATGAGCCATATATTATACTATGATTACATTGCCTTTTTTGTCCAGCTTTTTCTGTTTCCTGGGGTTAATAATTGCCATGGTTTTTCTATTTGCTTGGTTTTTCTGTCATCATATTTCTCCGTGTACTCCGGTGAATATGGCAAATGGCTCTCAACATTAAGTTCCAATTGCTCAAATCCTTAAGACATTTATCATATCCATTTGTTTTTTCCTGTCTGTCCTATGGCTCCTATCCTGATCCCCTCTAGTTTGTCAGTTCTTTAGGCCTGCTACAAAGCTGTTGTCTTGGAATTCCTCTTTGTCTTTTTTTTTTTTTTTTCCTACTTGGCATTGACTGACCTCCCTATGTTTGAAGAATTTTCAGTGCTATGAGTGTTGGTGGGAGGCAAAGCAAGCCTTTCACGCTTAAAACTGAAAATGTCAGATACTCAGTTTTCCAGTCCCTCCTACAGCCAGAGTTCAGGCACAGGAATAAACCTCAGTTAATCAGATAACTGAAAGTGAAAGGACTCTTTGCGACCCCATGGACTGTAGCCTACCAGGCTCCTCCCTCCTGGAGTGGGTTGCCATTTCCTTCTCCAGGGGATCTTCCCGACCCAGGGATCGAACCTGGGTCTCCTTCCAGGCAGACGCTTTAACTTCTGAGCCATCAGGGAAGCCTTGTTAATCAGATAAGCCGATTCCAAGTGAATCAGATACTTGGAACTGGAAACCTGAAGAGATGAGAACTTTGAGGAACTCTCTGGAACCAAGATAGTGGCTGCAAGGTGACTACATTCCTGACTCCACCATCCAGGGCTTTTCAGGGTCAATGGTGTCGGAACCTTGGTCACTGCAACAGTGATATCCCCACTAGACTGCTCTGACATATAATTTTGAGTGTTGTCCTTGGCTATTTACCTCTGAGATTGATTAACTAGCCTTTCCAGCTATTCTCAGAGACTGGGAAATATCTTTTTAGCTGGTCATATTACCCTGTTCTTGATTTCCAAGAGCTCTTGGTTGTAATCTGATTTGTCTTTATCTTTTAAAAAATTTTTTGAAAATCATCTCAATCTTATTTTATGGATACAATGCTTATTTTCCAGGTAATATTAGTTATCCTCCTTTTAAAGTCTTTTTCTGCCCTACCTATGATCTTTAGATTCTTTTCTCTTTGGCTTCGTCTCATGCTCCCTTTTATAGTGGAGGCTTTACTAAAATGTCTGTTGGTCTTTTGATTTCCTTTTCTACTTAGAAGTGAGTCCTGAAAAGCTGTTGAGAAGACCTGTGTCCTGGGCAGAGCTTATTGGTTAGGGCATCTCATTGTAGAGTGATCAAGAAGCTGACTTTTTCATGAGAGGACCCCCAAGTGTGATTAGCTAGAGATTTCTTCTGTGGCTCTTCAGTTCCTCCAGAGAAGAGTCCTTTAATCTCTTGCCTGGGAGTCCCCCAGAGAGCCGGGTGATATAAGGGAGCTGAGGTATCCCACTGCTTAGGATACAGACGTCATTGAATCCCGCAGTTTCTAGCTCCATCCCCTCTCTCTTTGTTATGCCTGGTGTCCCAAGTTCAGGCCCTCTCTGGTTTGATTCCTTCAGAGGAACCCCCCTGCCCATCCCTCCCACCAGATGTGTATAAGAGACAGGTTCTTAATGGTAGGAGCATAATTAAAATTGTTTAATCATATCATTTTTGTCAAAATAACAAGTACAGTTTAATAAGCCAAGTGGAATTAAAAGTCACATAGCCAGAAACAGTACTTCTGTTCTCCTACACCATCCCTCTTCTCCATCCTGTAAAATCCCAGAAAATCCCACTTTCAACCAAATTGTGTTAACCTGTATGTTACTAAATAATATATTTGTATTGCTACTTCTTGATATATCAGTTTTAGGTATCATTTTTTACATTTACTATTATGATAAATGAAGACTAGCTCATTTATGCCACTCTGACTTCTTACCCAATGTCCCCCATGTAATTACATCACAGTTTTAAAAATTAATTTTAGTAGCTAGTATTCATATTATCATGATTAAGTAAATATTGCTTAACTATGAGCCATATATTATACTATGATTACATTGCCTTTTTTGTCCAGCTTTTTCTGTTTCCTGGGGTTAATAATTGCCATGGTTTTTCTATTTGCTTGGTTTTTCTGTCATCATATTTCTCCGTGTACTCCGGTGAATATGGCAAATGGCTCTCAACATTAAGTTCCAATTGCTCAAATCCTTAAGACATTTATCATATCCATTTGTTTTTTCCTGTCTGTCCTATGGCTCCTATCCTGATCCCCTCTAGTTTGTCAGTTCTTTAGGCCTGCTACAAAGCTGTTGTCTTGGAATTCCTCTTTGTCTTTTTTTTTTTTTTTTCCTACTTGGCATTGACTGACCTCCCTATGTTTGAAGAATTTTCAGTGCTATGAGTGTTGGTGGGAGGCAAAGCAAGCCTTTCACGCTTAAAACTGAAAATGTCAGATACTCAGTTTTCCAGTCCCTCCTACAGCCAGAGTTCAGGCACAGGAATAAACCTCAGTTAATCAGATAACTGAAAGTGAAAGGACTCTTTGCGACCCCATGGACTGTAGCCTACCAGGCTCCTCCCTCCTGGAGTGGGTTGCCATTTCCTTCTCCAGGGGATCTTCCCGACCCAGGGATCGAACCTGGGTCTCCTTCCAGGCAGACGCTTTAACTTCTGAGCCATCAGGGAAGCCTTGTTAATCAGATAAGCCGATTCCAAGTGAATCAGATACTTGGAACTGGAAACCTGAAGAGATGAGAACTTTGAGGAACTCTCTGGAACCAAGATAGTGGCTGCAAGGTGACTACATTCCTGACTCCACCATCCAGGGCTTTTCAGGGTCAATGGTGTCGGAACCTTGGTCACTGCAACAGTGATATCCCCACTAGACTGCTCTGACATATAATTTTGAGTGTTGTCCTTGGCTATTTACCTCTGAGATTGATTAACTAGCCTTTCCAGCTATTCTCAGAGACTGGGAAATATCTTTTTAGCTGGTCATATTACCCTGTTCTTGATTTCCAAGAGCTCTTGGTTGTAATCTGATTTGTCTTTATCTTTTAAAA
>SJYX01002812.1:317102-341276 GCA_006410675.1 Oreotragus oreotragus | reverse complement strand
ACTCTGATGCTGGGAGAGATTGGGGGCAGGAGGAGAAGGGGACGACAGAGGATGAGATGGCTGGATGGCATCCCTGACTTGATGGACGTGAATCTGAGTGAACTCTGGGAGTTGGTGATGGACAGGGAGGCCTGGCGTGCTGCGATTCATGGGGTCGCAAAGAGTCGGACCTGACTGAGCGACTGAACTGAACTGAGGGTGCACTGGGTTGGTCCTTGCCAGTACCCTCTCTGTGGCCCTAGAGTTCATCCTCAGCTCTGCTCAGTTTGTTACTACTCCTCTGTCACTTCCAAGACTTGTTTTTATCTTGTTTCTCTGATTCTTCTTGTGTTTGTGGGTTTGTGGCTATTTAGTTCCTCTTCTGTTTTCTTCGTGGGTTATCAGGAAAGAAGTGTGGTCATCTTGCAACATTTAGTCAGTGAAGTTGCCAGATCTTAGAAATGTCCCGAGCTCTTGTTGACCCCTCCCTCTCCTCCATTCTTGCTGCCTGTACCTTGGTGCAGGCCCTCATATCCAGCACCCAGACTCTTGTTTATCTACACGCTCATCTCCAGACTCCAGATTCTCCCATATCCTTTCTCCTTTTCAGTGTCCTCTGAATGATCTTTCTAGAGTAAAATTCTCATCCTGTCTCTTTTACTTAAAAAGCTTCGTTGGAACATAATACCTTCCATCTTGGTATGATTTGCAAGGTTCTTGGCAATCTTGCCCTACCCTACTTTCCTGGGCACTTTTCTCATGACAGCCCATATATGTATGTTCTGCTACACTCAGATGTGTGCCCCAAACACATCATGGTCTTTGTTCCTTCCTACCTTTGCAATGCCATTCTGCCTGCTGCAATTGCATCACTCCTCCTCTTCCATCTGAAAAATGCTGACTTGCAGTTTAAAATCCATTTGACTTTTCAGACCCACTCTGAGAAGGATTCCCTGATCTCCTCTCCTATGCAAGCATAGCATTTGAGCCACACTAATGGTATGAACACTTATCACATTGTTTTATACATTTGCTTACACGTTTGTCTTCAGGCTTTCTCATCTATCTGTCTAAGGAAAAGAAATGTTAGTTTTATTCCTTTGCCCCTAGTCTGTGAGCTACCTTTAGTCGCAAACCATGTCTCTCTACCTTGTCTTCATCAACAATATTCCCACACAGTATATGACACTGACAAACACTCAGTAAAGGCTAATAAACTGATTAACAGTTGTACAGATATTGGCTAAAAATTTTAAACATTGATAGGTAGAGTAGAAAGAGTTAAACTATAAGAACCCAATGTGTGACAAACCAGATGCCGTGAAATAATGAGTCAAATCACTAGTGAATAGACATTGTTGAGAGTAAGTGGATCAAAAAATTAACTTGGGGCTGTATTTGATTCTTTATTTAGCAGCAAATTCCTTATTTATAACAGCTGCCCAAGAAAGAGATTTGTAACTATTGAAGATATCATCAAAGACAAAAAGGATCTGATTAAACAGAAATAAAAAACATTTGCACAACGCAGTGTCACAGAAGGAAACAATTATTCTGACAAACACAACTGATAAAAGCATACCTCCCAAAGCATATTATTTTTAAAAACAGGAAGGTCAAAATCCAGATTCCACTAAAGAGAGGTCAGAAGAAATGAACACGCAGTTTACATTTGAAAAAACAGTGCCCAGACTCACTCACTGTCCCTTCAACAAACTAACTTTTATGATTAAGTGTTGAATGTTGTTACTAGCTAAAAATAGGCAGCATTTACTGAGTCTGTCCCACGCGCCTGGTGTGGAGATACTCTCTTAAATACGGATGATCTCAGCTCAGATCTAGGCATTGTTACTAGCTTTTTCCAGATGGCAAAGGTGAGGCTTAGGGAACTTACACACTTACTCAGAATATGCGGCAGCTGGAATTTGAACCCAGGTCTATCTCATTGTAGAATCTGTGTTCTAAACCACTGTCAGTTCAGTTCAGTTCAGTCGCTCAGTCGTGTCCCAGTCTTTGCGACCCCATGAATTGCAGCACGCCAGGCCTCCCTGTCCATCACCAACTCCCGGAATTCACTCATGTCCATTGAGTCGGTGATGCCATCCAGCCATCTCATCCTCTGTTGTCCCCTTCTCCTCCTGCCCCCAATCCCTCTCACCATCAGAATCTTTTCCAATGAGTCAACTCTTTGCATGAGGTAGCCAAAATATTGGAGTTTCAGCTTTAGCATCATTCCTTCCAAAGAACACCCAGGACTGACCTCCTTTAGAATAGACTGGTTGAATCTCCTTGCAGTCCAAGGGACTCTCAAGAGTCTTCTCCAACACCACACTTCAAAAGCATCAATTCTTCGGTGCTCAACTTTCTTCACAGTCCAACTCTCACGTCCATACATGACCACAGGAAAAACTATAGCCTTGACTAGATGGACTTTTGTTGGCAAAGTAATGTCTCTGCTTTTCAATATGCTGTCTAGGTTGGTCATAACTTTTCTTCCAAGGAGTAAGCGTCTTTTAATTTCATGGCTACAATCACCATCTGCAGTGATTTTGGAGCCCAAAAAAAGTCTGACAATGTTTCCACTGTTTCCCCATCTATTTCCCATGAAGTGATGGGACCGGATGTCATGATCTTAGTTTTCTGAATGTTGAGCTTTAAGCCAACTTTTGCACTCTCCTCTTTCATTAAGAGGCTCTTTAGTTCCTCTTCACTTTCTGCCATAAGAACAGTGTCATCTGCATATCTGAGGTTACTGATATTTCTCCCAGCAATCTTGATTCCAGCTTGTGCTTCTTCCAGCCCAGCGTTTCTCATGATGTACTCTGCATATAAGTTAAATAAGCAGGGTGACAATATGCAGCCTTGACGTACTCCTTTTCCTCTTTGGAACCAGTCTGTTGTTTCATGTCCAGTTCTAACTGTTGCTTCCTGACCTGCATACAGGTTTCTCAAGAGGCAGGTCAGGTGGTCTGGTATTCCCATCTCTTTCAGAATTTTCCACAGTTTATGGTGATCCACACAGTCAAAGGCTTTGGCATAGTCAATAAAGCAGAAAGAGATGTTTTTTCTGGAACTCTCTTCCTTTTTCGATGATCCAGCGGATGTTGGCCATTTGATCTCTGGTTCCTCTGCCTTTTCTAAAATCAGCTTGAACATCTGGAAGTTCACGGTTCATGTCTTGCTGAAGCCTGGCTTGGAGAATTTTGAGCATTACTTTACTAGCGTGTGAGATGAGTGCAATTGTGTGGTGGTTTGAGCATTCTTTGGCATTGCCTTTCTTTGGGATAGTATGTATATGCTGCTTGGGTCAGTGTCTATTATGAACTAGGCCGTGGTACTGAAAATGTTAGTTGCTCAATTGTGTTCGACTCTTTGCAACCCTAAGGATTGTAGCCTGCCAGGCTCCTCTGTCCATGGCACTTTTCAGGCAAGAATACTGGAGTGGGTAGCCATTCCTTTCTCCAGGGAATCTTCCCAATCCAGGGATCGAACCTGGGTTAAATGAATCCAGTTTAAACCACCATTAAGATATCATTGCATATCTATTAAGCTATCAAAAATTTCAATAAAAAGTATTTAGCTCAGTGGAAATCAGGTATTATATGTAAGTATTGTTGAAAGCAAGGTCAATGGAGTCATTCCTTTTGGATCAATTGATTTGTTTTTTCATCAAACTTAGGAGGTTTGGGATCATGATTTCTTCAGAAAGCAGTAGTTTTGTTGCCAGAGGGAGGGAATTTGTGGCCTCTGCCTTTATAAGCTTAATGTGGTGAGCCAAGTAGAAATGGAATGGGGAAATTTTTAGCTTTGCTAGCCTGAGGGAGTGGAACCAGTGAGGGTGAGCAGTGTACCAGCCAGAAATTTAATGGGGAGATTCTAGAAATGAGAGAGCCATGGAAAGACTAGCTCCCCACACCGCTGATCTGGGCAGCCTGAGAGAGACTGGGAAAAGTCAGTCAGCTTCAACTGTGGTTCCCAACCCACACACAGCTCTGCTGGCAGAGAGGGAAGCCTCTTAGGCTATATAGACACAAGGGCAAGCTCCATGCTACTAAAAACTGGAGTGGGGATACGAGTAGCCCAGGAGGAAGACTGTAAGCTCTCACTGTTCTTACCCTCAGCTCCAGCAGTTTTAGAAAAATAAACACTTCTTAGATTGTCTCCATTTGGTAAATTTCTAGAGCCCCAGGGGATTGTTTCTGATAATTTCATCTAGTTGTATGCCTATCTCTTACAGAGAGGATTTTCTGCCCTCTTCACATTGCAGTAGCTGGAAATCCGTCTGGTTCATCCTCTTTGGAGAATGAACTTTTAGGCTGTAACAAGAAATATAAAACTGTCTAATCGCTCTGACTTAGTAAATCTAGTTTGGGGAATTGCATCTCAAGAAAACAACCGTAAACTGAACAGCAAGCCATAAGTATATACAGGTTTCTCATAACTGCATTGTTGGTGCTGATGACAACCTAGAAATAAATGTGCAGTATTTGATAAGTGGTTAAAAGATTGCAGAATCAACATGATAAGATACCACATGATCTTGAAACATGCTTGAAACATGATCACTTGTGGACCATATCAGTGCCCATTCTTATTTTGTACCTGCTAGTTAGAACTCTGTGTTTGTTTATCCTGATGAAATATGGAGTATATTTCCAGAGATAGCTTCATATTGATTTTAAATAATTTCTATAAAATTATTTAAATTGTGGTTTAAAAAATTGACATAATTGTTTTCCCCTTCAGGCCTAAAGTCTTCATATCTGCATGGGTTTTGTGAATACAGAACTTGTTAGACATACTGCTACATTTTAAAAGACAATTTAATGTTATACATTATGTTTATTATATTTCGTATTTTTAACATGCCTAATACATGCTTCCCTGGTAGCTCAGCTGGTAAAGAATCTACCTGCAATGCAGGAGACCCTGGTTCAGTTCCTGGATCAGGAAGTTTCCCTGGAGAAGGGATAGGCTACCCACTCTAGTATTCTAGGGTTTCCCTGGTGGCTCAGATGGTAAAGAATCCCCCTGCAGTTGCAGGAGACCTGGGTTCGATCCCTCGGTTGGGAAGATCCCCTGGAGGAGGGCATGGCAACCCACTCTAGTGTTCTTGCCTGGAGAATCCCCATGTACAGGGGAGCCTGGAGGGTTACAGTCCATGGGGTTGCAAACAATTGGACACAACTACGCGACTAAGCACATAATGCTTGCCTGTTTGTTTTGTGAGTAAAGCTCGATAAAATTGCCTTCCCAGCTGTTATTCTAGTGTTTCTAACATGAAAAACTGTCTCCTTCTGCCACTACTCTGTAAGACTTATTTCTTTCAGCATAATCCTTGAAAAGCGGGGGAGGCTGGGGGAATCCTTCACTCATTTTGGAAGGGTTTTGAAACCATAGTGTTCAGAATTCTAATAATTGTCTGCTTATATTGTCATACCTATTCAGAGTCATTGAGCATCCTTGACTGAATTCTCCCTTGCGTTGCTAATGAATTCTCCCTTGCGTTGCTAATGTGTAAAACTACACTGTGCTTGCACAGAAGACACACCCTTCCTATCACTGTCCCTGAAGTTCCTCAAGAAAACACACACATACACTCAGAGCTCCCTTGGGTACAGTGTAATTGAGTTGGTGTAAGATCAAGTGTGAAAAAGTAAGTTTAACACTTGGCAAACATTTTGTTTCAGTTAGGCAAAAATCTAAGTTCTTCACAAGTCAAGTGTCTTCTTAATAACCAATGGAACAACTATACTTCACTAAACTTGTGATTGAAAAAATGAATCATGCCTTGGGCATGTTGAAAGTATACAACGTAATCAAAGACAATCTTAACAGCACTTCGTCTCTTAAAAAAAAAATAGAACCGTCAATTCAAATCAGTTATAAACATTGGCAGAGTTTTCCAAAATTTATTTTATTGTAGTTGACTTATAATGTTGTATTAACTTCTCTATAGCAAAGTGATTCACTTATACATATATATATATTCTTTTCCGTTATGGTTTATCCCAGGATATTGAATATAGTCCCTGTGCTAGACAGTAGGACCTTGTTGTTTATCCATTCTATATGTAACAGTTTGTATCTGCTAATCCCAAACTATCAGTCCATCTTTATCACTTCCTCCTTGGCAACCATGTCTGTGAGTCTATTTCTGTTTTAATTTAAATTTGTTTATTTTCATTGGAGGCTAATTACTTTACAATGTTGTACTGGTTTTGCCATACATCAGCATGAATCCGCCATGGGTGCATGCGCGTGAAGTTCGTTTGTGCCACATGTGGAGTCCGCATATACGTGACGTCATTTGGTATTTGCACTCGTCTTTCTCTATCTGACTTACTTCACTTAGCGTGATAATCTCTAGGTCCATACACGTTGCTGCAAATGGCATTATTTCATTCTTTTTTAATGGCTGAGTAGTATTCCACTGTATATATGTACCACATATTCTTTATCCATTCATCTGTCAGTAGACACTTAGGTTGTTCCCATGTCCTGGTTATTGTAAATAGTGTTGCGATGAACATTGGGGTGCATGTATCTTTTCAAATTATAGTTTTGTCTTTATACATGCCCAGGAGTGGGATTGCTGGATCATATGCAACTCTATTTTTAGATTCTTAAGGAACCTCCATACCTTTCTCCACTGTGGCTGCACCAATTTACATTCCTAGAACAGTGTAGGAGGGTTTCCTTCTCTCTATACCCTCTCCAGCATTTGTTATTTGTAGACTTTTTAATGATGGCCATTGTCTCGTATGAGGTAATACATCATTGTTGTTTTGATTTGCATTTCCCTAATAGTGATGATCAGCATTTTTTCATGTGCTTCTTGGCCATCTGTATGTCTTCTTTGGATAAATGTCTATCTAGGTCTTCTGGAAGAGTTTCTTTTAATCCACAATTGAAATCTATATGCAGGCCAGGAAGCAACAGTTAGAACTGGACATGGAACAACAGACTGGTTCCAAAGAGGAAAAGGAGTACGTCAAGGCTGTATATTGTCACCCTGCTTATTTAACTTATATGCAGAGTACATCATGAGAAACGCTGGACTGGAAGAAACACAAGCTGGAATCAAGATTGCTGGGAGAAATATCAATCACCTCAAAAATGCAGATGACACCACCCTTATGGCAGAAAGTGAAGAGGAACTAAAAAACCTCTTGATGAAAGTAAAAGAGGAAAGTGAAAAAGTTGGCTTAAAGCTCAACTTTCAGAAAATGAAGATCATGGCATACGGTCCCATCACTCCATGGAAAATAGATGGAGAAACAGTGGAAACAGTGTCAAACTTTATTTTTTGGGGGGCTCCAAAATCACTGCAGATGGTGATTGCAGCCATGAAATTAAAAGACGCTTACTCCTTGGAAGAACAGTTATGACCAACCTAGATAACATATTCAAAAGCAGAGACATTACTTTGCCGACTAAGGTCCGTCTAGTCAAGGCTATGGTTTTTCCAGTAGTCATGTATGGATGTGAAAGTTGGACTGTGAAGAAGGCTGAGCACCAAAGAATTGATGCTTTTGAACTGTGGTGTTGGAGAAGACTCTTGAGAGTCCCTTGGACTGCAAGGAGATCCAGCCAATCCATTCTGAAGGAGATCAGCCCTGGGATTTCTTTGGAAGGACTGATGCCGAAGCTGAAACTCCCGTACTTTGGCCACCTCATGCGAAGCGTTGACTCATTGGAAAAGACTCTGATGCTGGGAGGGGTTGGGGGCAGAAGGAGAAGGGGACGACCGAGGATGAGATGGCTGGATGGCATCACTGACTCGATGGACATGAGTGTGAGTGAACTCTGGGAGTTGGTGATGGACAGGGAGGCCTGGCATGCCATGATTCATGGGGTCACAAAGAGTCGGACATGACTGAGCGACAGAAATGAACTGAACTGAACTGATGGGATATTTACTACTTTCCAAGCACTATTCTAGACCAGGGATGGGGAGAACATGCTGAATAGATGTAGAAGGTCTCTGCTATCATTGAAGTTGCCTTCTATCAGGAAAGACACATAATAAACAAGTAAACACACATACTGGGATGTCAATAAGTGATAAGTCATATGATGAATCATAAAGTGGGGTAACAGGATAGAAGCTAGGGTGGGAATAGTGATTCTGTTTCAGATACGTTTGTCAGAAAAGATCTTTTTAAGAAGAGGGTTTTTTTTGGAAAACTGAAGTATGTAAAGTAGTGAGCCAGGCAGAGATGTGAGGGAAGAGTTCCAGGTAGAGGAAATGGCATGTGTAAAGGTACGGATGGGAATTGGATTGGCAAATTGCAAGAACGGCAGAATCCCAGGAGTGACTGGGGAGGAGTGGGTCACGGGAGATGGATAGGAGATGAGCACAGTAAGGAAGGCAGAGGTCAGTCCTGTGTAGAGTCACACATGCCATGGTGGCCACAACAGAAGGTCACTGAAAGTTCTGGCTAGGGGTGTGACTGATAAGATCCAGCCTTAAAGAAGATCACTGGCTTTGTGAGGAATAGATTGTATAGAAGTAGCAGAAGGGCCTAAAGCCTGCTTGGAGGTATATTAATTAAGGGAGGTTAAACTGCTATAACAAATAAGTAAAAACTTAGTGGCTCAAACACCATGGAAATTTATTTCTCACTTGCACTAATAGTCCAGGAAGGGTATTCCAAATCAGTGGAGGTTCTCCTCCATGCATTATTCAGGGACCCAGCCTCCTTTCATTTTTATGATTCCACTGTGCTGAAACTCCCGTACTTTGGCCACCTCATGCGAAGCGTTGACTCATTGGAAAAGACTCTGATGCTGGGAGGGGTTGGGGGCAGAAGGAGAAGGGGACGACCGAGGATGAGATGGCTGGATGGCATCACTGACTCGATGGACATGAGTGTGAGTGAACTCTGGGAGTTGGTGATGGACAGGGAGGCCTGGCATGCCATGATTCATGGGGTCACAAAGAGTCGGACATGACTGAGCGACAGAAATGAACTGAACTGAACTGATGGGATATTTACTACTTTCCAAGCACTATTCTAGACCAGGGATGGGGAGAACATGCTGAATAGATGTAGAAGGTCTCTGCTATCATTGAAGTTGCCTTCTATCAGGAAAGACACATAATAAACAAGTAAACACACATACTGGGATGTCAATAAGTGATAAGTCATATGATGAATCATAAAGTGGGGTAACAGGATAGAAGCTAGGGTGGGAATAGTGATTCTGTTTCAGATACGTTTGTCAGAAAAGATCTTTTTAAGAAGAGGGTTTTTTTTGGAAAACTGAAGTATGTAAAGTAGTGAGCCAGGCAGAGATGTGAGGGAAGAGTTCCAGGTAGAGGAAATGGCATGTGTAAAGGTACGGATGGGAATTGGATTGGCAAATTGCAAGAACGGCAGAATCCCAGGAGTGACTGGGGAGGAGTGGGTCACGGGAGATGGATAGGAGATGAGCACAGTAAGGAAGGCAGAGGTCAGTCCTGTGTAGAGTCACACATGCCATGGTGGCCACAACAGAAGGTCACTGAAAGTTCTGGCTAGGGGTGTGACTGATAAGATCCAGCCTTAAAGAAGATCACTGGCTTTGTGAGGAATAGATTGTATAGAAGTAGCAGAAGGGCCTAAAGCCTGCTTGGAGGTATATTAATTAAGGGAGGTTAAACTGCTATAACAAATAAGTAAAAACTTAGTGGCTCAAACACCATGGAAATTTATTTCTCACTTGCACTAATAGTCCAGGAAGGGTATTCCAAATCAGTGGAGGTTCTCCTCCATGCATTATTCAGGGACCCAGCCTCCTTCCATTTTTATGATTCCACTGTCCAACCAGTCCATCCTAAAGGAAATCAGTCGTGAATATTCATTGGAAGGACTGATGCTGAAGCTGAAACTCCAATGCTTTGGCCACCTGATGCGAAGAGCTGACTCATTTGAAAAGACCCTGATGCTGGGAAAGATTGAGGGCAGGAGGAGAAGGGGATGACAGAGGATGAGATGGTTGGGTGGCATCACCAACTCAATGGACATGGGTTTGGGTGAACTCCGGGAGTTGGTGAGGGACAGGGAGGCCTGGCGTGCTGCAGTTGATGGTGTTGCAAAGAGTTGGACACAACGGAGCGATTGAACTGAACTGATCCCCTAGGACCTTGTCATGAGCAAAATCAAGACTGAGTTCCCATATTCAGACTTCAGGCACAGAGAAGAGGTATGCCTACCCTCTCAAAGACTTTGGTGCAGAACTGGCACTCACCACTTGTGTTCACATTCTGTTGGCGAGAGCTTAGTCACATGACCACACCCAACTGCAGTAAAGCAGAGTGCTGAGCACTGAATCAAGTATTTGGGGGTTAGAAGGACGAGACGAGCCGGTGAAGGAGACTGAGTAGGGGACAGTGAGACAGGAGGAAAAGTGGGAGACCAAGGCATCTTAGAAACGAGGAGACAAATACTTTTCAATCAGGAGAAAGCGATCACTTGGGTCAGATGCTACCAGAAAGGTCAAGTGAGATGAGGAGTTGACCATTGAATTTGAAAAGACTCAAGTCGCTGACAGCCCGAGGAAGAGCAGTTTTAGTTGAGTGGTGTGTACTCTCCTAAAAGTAGGTTGAGGAAACAGTAGGAGGTAGAGACCACATAGGCGATTCTTTTGAGAACTTTTGCTATAAGGAAGACCCAAAAAAATGGGACAGTAGCTAGGGGGTGACCAGAAACTTTCTTTAGTTGGAAGAAATTACAGTGTATTTTATTTGATGAGGATGATTTGGTAGAGGATGGAAAACTTGATGACACAAAGGTGAAATGAGCAGGGCACAAATACAGGGATGGGCCTTAGGTAGGAGCCGGCACTGTCCATCTGCTTCCTCGATGAAAAGGCAGAAGAGAGGGCACGGATGAAAGCAGGTTGGCAGGTTTGCTGATGAGAGGATATGAAAGCTCTTTTTTGAGAGGACAGGTTGTAAATTTATTACATCAGAGCGTAGGAGAATGAGTTAACTTAAGGTATAAGACTTGTGAGTGATGCTGAAGTGAGGAAGTAGATGATCTGTCCAAGGGAGTGCTTGCTAACAGTCTTGGGCATGGACTCGAAGCTAGGTAAGAGGGTAATGAAAAGAGAAAGTAGGTGGTAGGAAGCAAAAACATATTAGGGCAAGTTGACTGAAGGTCCCCCTGCAGGCCATGAATAGGTGGGGTGGGAGACAGCAGAGTGAATGAGAAAAAAAACAGAGGTGATGGACTGAGGATAGATTTATTGAAATTGTGATTTAGGAGGTGAGCTTTCTGGTAAAGACAAGCCTCAGGTGTGGCCAAGGAAACTAATGGTTGAGGTGAGTGGACATTGTCTTTTAGGCTGAATTACAAAATTGGAGAAGAGGAGCACATGAAAGTGAAAATGAAGTCGCTCAGTCGTGTCCGACTCTTTGCAGCCCCATGGACTGTAGCCTACCAGGCTCCTCCATCCATGGGATTCTCCAGGCAAGAGTACTGGAGTGGGCTGGCGTTGCCTTCTCCAAGAGATCTTTCCAACCCAGGGATCGAACCCGGGTCTCTCGCATCACAGGCAGACACTTTACCATCTGAGCCACCAGGGAAGACTAGAGGAGCACATAGGTGTTTGCTAATAAAAACACTAGAAGGTTTGATAACAAAATAGTAACCAAGGATTTTGGCTCATTTATTTTTTAGATTTCTTCCTGAAGTCCAGGCTACAGGAACAAGATATCCAGAGGAGACCAACTTCTTTCTACACTCACATATGCAATCCCTGGGTCTCCCTGTTGGGGGTGAGTAACTTCATTTTGATCTCAACTGTTCTTGAGACTTAATTCAGGTAGATACATGTGTGATCTTGGGGTAGGGGTTGAGGGGAGGACACAGGAAAGTCTTTATTAGGAGAAATGTGTTTTAATTGCCTCTTGTATTAGAATTTAGATGAGGCTACACATGGCAAGATTACATTTAATGAACCATTTATTTTAATCAATGGTTTACTTTTTAAATAATCATCTCTGATGAATTCTGGATCACTGAATTTCCAGGTATACCATATTAGCATAATTTAATTTGCTTCTCTTAGAGAGGAGTAGGACAAGGAGCTAGAATAGAATAGAATATTTATTGATTATTTTGATTAGAAGGTACTTTCAGAAGGACATCTTCTCAAATATCTTCTGTAAAGAGGTTTTTTTGCATTACAAGTAAACTCCATTATTCAGACTTCTATAGGATTCAGAGGTTGATGAGAGGACCATTGTTTCTAAAAGCCCTAGTCTTATCAAGGGTTTTTGTTTGTTTTTTGAGGGGACCACACCACATGGCTTGCGGGATCTTAGTTCCCAGACCAGGAAGCAAACCCTGGTCCCCTGCAGTGTAAGTGTGGCGCCCTAACCACTGGCCACCAGGGAATTCCTCCACTTAAGGCCCTTGTCTTGTGGCTTGCTTAGTGTGTGTTTCAACCATGAGCTGACTTCTTCCTTCTCTTTCCACAGGCTGTTGGGTCCCTTCTCATCATGTTTGTTATCCAGTGGGTCTATGCCCTGGTTAGTATAGGTGTTGCTGCCACTGTGTATTTCTACATTGGCTGGACAAGCCCCGGACTTCACCTTGGTGAGCAATACAGCCATTTTGCTCCCACCTCCTTTCTTCTGTTTCAGCGTTTACCAAAAAGCACAGGTTTTGAACACCTATTGAATGCCAACACTGACTCAGATACAAATCCCACTTTCAAGCTGACAGTCTAGCAGAAAAAAATATGGCATGTGCATACATAACATGAAAAATAATAATAAACTGTGAGGTTTATAAGACATATAGAAGTAAATTGGATGACAACAATAGCTTAAGAGCCAGGAGGGAAGAAGTAGGAATATACCATTGAAAGTTTCTTATACTGTATGTGAAGTACTAAAATATTACTTAAAGATAGACTGTGGTAAGTTAAAAAGGTGTATTA
The DNA here is from genome assembly GCA_006410675.1 of Oreotragus oreotragus. Lineage (NCBI taxonomy): Eukaryota > Metazoa > Chordata > Mammalia > Artiodactyla > Bovidae > Oreotragus > Oreotragus oreotragus. The sequence goes on along the minus strand of SJYX01002812.1, from coordinate 328,361 downwards.
CAAACCCTAAGCAACTATTAAAAGACAAGTATACCTTGAAAATATTGTGAGTTCAGTTCTAGATCACTGCACAGAATATCACAATAACGCAAGTCACACACTTTTTTTTTGTCCCTAGTGCATATAAAAGTCATATGTATACTATACAGCAGTCTGTTAGGTGTGTAATAGCATTATGTCTAAAAAACATTGTACATATCTTAATATTAAAATCCTTTCTTGCTAAAAAATGCTAACCATCATCTAAGCCTTCAAGTCATTGTAGTAACATCAAGGATCAGTGACCACAAATCACCATAAGAAATATAATGTTAATAATAGTGAAAAGGTTGAAATATTATAACAATTACCATAATGTGACTCAGAAAGTGAGTCAGTACTGTGGGGGAACTGGCCCTGGTAGACTTGCTCGATGCATGGTTGCCACAAACCTGCAACATGTAAAAGATGCAAGACTCAGAAGCACAGGAAAATGTAGTGCAGTAAAATGAGGAATGCCTATAACACAACAAAGAATTACAACTAATCGGCCGATAAAGAAGTTAAAATTGAATTTAAAGCACTCAACTCAGAAAAAAGAGAAAAAGAGAATAGACCAAAACAAATAGCAAGGTGGTTTATATAAACCTAGCCATATCGATAGCCACACTAATTTTAAATGGTCTAAACACTCCTGATTAAATGGTCTAAACCATTGTCAGATTGAATCTGTCAATTCTCAGTTTGAATTGAGATTATCAGATTGAATAAAAAGTATGATCCAGTTGTTGCTGTCTACAAAAAACCTACTTTCAACATAGAGAAACAAGTTACAAGTAAAAGAATGGGACAAGCTATATCGTGATAAATCAAAGATGGAGTGACTATATTAACAGAAGACAAAGTAGATTTCAGAGAAAAGAATATTACCAGGGATAAAAAAGGTCATTTCATAAAGACAAAGGGAAAATTAACCAAGAGGACATAATAAATCTTATTATTGATGCACTTAAAAACAGAGTTTTGAAATACAGAAAACAAAGCCTGATAGATCTGCAATAATAAGTAGAAAAGTTCTCGATTATGTTCAGATTTCAACACCTCTATCTCAGTAATTGATAAAACAAGTAGAAAAAAAAAACAATAGGGCTTTAGAAGACTTGACTAACATTATCAACAAATGTGGCCAAATTGATAGTGTAGAATATTCTATATAACAACAGCAGAATATGTATTCTTTTCAAGTGAAAAGAGTGAAACATTTACCAGAATAAACTGTATTTTAGGACATTTTTTAAAGTCTCAGTAAATTTAAAGGTATTTAAGTCAATTCAAGAACAAAGAGGAAGTGAATTAGAAATAAATACCAGAAAGATGTCTGGAAAATCCCCAAATATTTAGCAACTAAAGAACACTGAATAACACTAAATGACTAAGAATACTAAAGAGCACTACATATACTAAAGAAACTAATTAACTCATGGTTCAAAGAAGAAATAAGTAAATTTTAAAAGTATTTTTAACTGAATGAAAATGAAAATATAACATCAAAATTGTGGGCTGCAGCTAATTCAGTGCTCAGAGGGAAGTTTACTGCATCAAATGCTTATATTAGAAAAGAAAAATGTCTCAAATCAGTAACTACTGTTTCCCACTTAAGAATAATTTTTTTAAAATGCAAACTAATCTATAATGACAGCATTATCAGTGGTTGCCTTTGGATGGGGTGGAGGTGTGGATATGTGGGAGGGAGGTCTTATGCAGTGGCTTGAGGGGACTTGGAGGTGATAGATATGTTCAGGCTCCTGCTTTTAGTGGTGATTTCACAATATATACATGTATTAACACCAAATGGTGCACTATAAATGCATATTGTTGTTCAGTCGCTCAGTTGTGTCCAACTCTGCGTCCCCATCGACTACAGCATGCCCGGCTTCCCTGTCCTTCATTATTTCCTGAAGTTTGCACAAACTCATGTCCACTGAGTTGGTGATGCCATCCAGCCATCTCATCCACTTTTGTCCCCTTATCCTCCTGCCTTCAATCTTTCCCAGCATCAGAGTCTTTTCCAGTGAGTCAGCTCTTTGCCTTAGGTGGCCAAAGTGTTGGAGCTTCTGCTTCAGTATCAATCCTTCCAATGAATAATCAGGGTTGATTTCCTTTAGGATTGACTGATCTGATCTCCTTGCTGTCCAAGGGACTCAAGAGTTTTCTCCAGCACCACAGTTCTAAGGCATCAATTCTTAGGCACTTACTGTCTGGCTCTCACATCTGTACATGACTACTGGAAAAACCATAGATTTGACCATATGGACCTTTGTTGACAGAATAACGTCTCTGCTTTTTAATACACTATCTAGGTTTGTCATAGCTCTTCTTCCAAGGAGCAGGCATCTTTTAATTTCATGGCTGCAGTCACTCCATAGTGATTTTGGAGCCCAAGAAAATAAAAGTCTGTCACTGTTTCCATTGTTTCCCCATCTGTTTGCCATGAAGTGATGGGACCAGACGCCATGATCTTTGTTGTTTGAATGCTGAGTTTTAAGCCAACTTTTCCACTCTCACTTTTTCACTCTTTTCCACCTTCATCAAGAGGCTCTTTAGTTCCGCTTGGCTTTCTGCTGTTAGGGTGGTATCATCTACATATCTGAGTTTATTGATATTTCTCCTGGCAATCTTGATTCCAGCTTGTGCTTTATCCAGCCTGGCATTTTGCATGATGTACTCTGCATCATAAGTTAAATAAGCAAGGTGACAATATACAGCCTTGACATACTCCTTTTTCAGTTTTGAACCAGTCCATTGTTCCATGTCCAGTTCTAACTGTTACTTCTTGACCTGGTTTCTCAGGAGGCAGATAAGGTGGTCTGTATTCCCATCTCTTTCAGAATTTTTCACAGTTTGCTGTGATCCACACAATCAAAGGCTTTAGTGTAGTCAATGATGCAGAAGTAGATATTTTTCTGGAATTCTCTTGCTTTTTCTATGATCCAACGGATTTTGGCAATTTGATCTCTGGTTCCTCTGTCTTTTCTAAATCCAGCTTGTACATCTAGAAGTTCTTGGCTTGTGTACTTTCGAAGCCTAGCTTGAAGGGCTTTGAGCATAATCTTACTAGCATGTAAAATGCTAGTAAAGATGCTTACTAGCATCTTTTCCAAATTTGCTGGCATATTAAGTACAACACTTTAACAGCATCATCTTTTAGGATTTGACATAGCTCGGCTGGAATTCCATCACCTCCATTAGCTTTGTTTGTAGTGCTTCCTGAGGCCCACTTGACTTCAAACTTCAAGATGGCTGGTTCTAGGTGAGTGATCACACCATCATGGTTATCTGGGTCAGTAAGACCTTTTTGTGTGTAGTTCTTCTATGTATTCTTATCACTGCTTCTTATTATCTTTTACTTCTGTTAGGTCCATACTGTTTCTGTTCCTTATTGTCCCCATCTTTGCATGAAATGTTCCCTTGGTATCTCTAACTTTCTTGAAGAGATCTCTAGTCTTTCCATTCTATTGTTTTTCTCTATTTCTTTGCATTGTTCACTTAGGAAGGCTTTTTTNAGTTCTTCTATGTATTCTTATCACTGCTTCTTATTATCTTTTACTTCTGTTAGGTCCATACTGTTTCTGTTCCTTATTGTCCCCATCTTTGCATGAAATGTTCCCTTGGTATCTCTAACTTTCTTGAAGAGATCTCTAGTCTTTCCATTCTATTGTTTTTCTCTATTTCTTTGCATTGTTCACTTAGGAAGGCTTTTTTTATCTCTCCTTGATATTCTTTAGAGCTCTGCATTCAGATGGGTATATCTTTCCTTTCCTCCTTTGCCTTTTACTTCTCTTCTTTTCTCAGATATTTGTAAGGCCTTCTCAGACAGCCATTTTGCCTTTTTGGATTTCCTTTCCTTGGGGATGGTTTTGGTCACTGCCTCCTGCACAGTGTTATGCACTTCCATCCATAGTTTTTCAGGCACACTTTCTATCAGTTCTAATCCCCTGAATCTATTTGTCACTTCCACAGTGGAATCATAAGGGATTTTATTTAGGTCGTACCTGAATGGCCTAGTGGTTTTCCGTACTTTCTTCAGTTTAAGTCTGAATTTTGCAATAAGGAGTTCATATCTCAGCCACAGTCAGTTCCTGGTCATGTTTTTGCTGACTGTATAGAGCTTCTCCATCTCTGGCTACAAAGAATCAATCTTATTCTTAAATACACGTAGTTTGTTCTAAAAATGTACCTGGGACTTGTTTTAATCAGGTAGGATAAGACACAGACACAGAAATGAAGAAACAAGTTTATACTCGCAGACCCCTAGGAACAGAAGGGCCCTGTAGGGCCACAGGGGAAGGACCAGAGTTGGTCATGAGACAAAAGAGGTCAAGGGGAGAGCATTGCCTCTTATGACCACCAGATATCAAAAGTGGGCTCTTAGGGGAGTTTTAGCGGGAAAGAATGGGCAAGGCAGGTACGTAGTTGAGTAAATTTAGGATTGGATAGTTTGAATAATTGCAGGGGCTCTGGGCTGTAGGGGTCATCTCCAGTTGTCTAGTATTTGGCCCTGGGGCGAGTGAAGGCAGGGGGATATTGGCTTGATGTATAAGAGCTTGATAAAAGAAGTGGTTGGGAGTGTGGGCTCTGGATTAACTGGTTTGGGTATCAAAGGTGGGGCTTCCCTGGCGGCTCAGTTCAGTTCAGTTCAGTCACTCAGTCGTGTCCAACTCTTTGCAACCCCATGGACTGCAGCACGCCAGACCTCCCTGTCCATCACCAACTCCTGGAGTCCACCCAAACTCATGTCCATTGAGTCGGTAATGCCATTCAACCATCTCATCCTCTGTCATCCCTTTCTCCTCCTGCCCTCAATCTTACCCAGCATCAGGGTCTTTTCAAATGAGTCAGCTCTTCGCATCAGGTGGCCAAAGTATTGGAGCTTCAGCTTCAACATCAGTCCTTCCAATGAACACCCAGGACTGATCTCCTTTAGGATAGACTGGTTGGATCTCCTTGCAGTCCAAGGGACTCTCAAGAGTCTTCTCCAACACCACAGTTCAAAAGCATCAATTCTTCAGTGCTCAGCTTTCTTTACAGACCAACTCTCACATCCATATATGACTACTGGAAAAACTATAGCCTTGACCAGACGGACCTTTGTTGGCAAAGTAATGGTGGCTCAGTGGTAAAGAAACCTCCTGCCAATGCAGGAGATGTTGGTTCAATCCCTGGGTGGGGAAGATCCCCTGGAGAAGGAAATGGCAACCCACTCTAGTTCTCTTGCCTGGGAAATCCCATGGACAGAGGAGGCTGGGCGGGCTACAGTCCATGGGGTTGCAAGAGTCAGATATGACTTAGCAACTAAACCACCACCATATATCGAAAGTGTGCTCATAGGGGAGTTGTTTGTTCTTTCTAGGAGTCAAGACCCCCAAGTGCCAGAGCAAGAAGAATAAAGAAAGGAAGAAAATATTCTCAATACTTTGTTTATTGTGTGTTATTTATTCCTCAATAATAAAGCTGTTTGGAAGAAACATTCTAGAGACCTTTTCATCAAAATTCTAGTGTCTCAATTTTTAAAATAAATAATGTAGTTTTAAGTTCTAACTAAATCAGATGGACCGTAACAATCTAGGCCAACTGAAAAAGAAATCCTTTCAAATTAGAGTAGTTTGACAAATATTTTTGAAAGAAATGCACTTCAAACACTTGAATCATGTATACATTAAAAATAATGTTTTAGGAAAAGTCATGCTAAATGCTAACAAGTATGAAAGGGGAAATTAACAATAACACAATAATAGTGGGAGACTTTAATACCCCACTTACACCTATGGATAGATCAACTAAACAGAAAATTAACAAAGAAACACAAACTTTAAATGATACAATAGACCACTTAGACCTAATTGATATCTATAGGGCATTTCACCCCAAAACAGTGAATTTCATCTTTTTCTCAAGTGCTCACGGAACCTTCTCCACGATAGGTCACATCCTGGGCCATAAATCTAGCTTTGATAAATTCAAAAAAATTGAAATCATTCCAAGCATCTTTTCTGACCATAATGCAGTAAGATTAGATCTCAATTACAGGAGAAAAACTATTAAAAATTCTAACATATGGAGGCTGAACAACACACTCCTGAATAACCAACAAATCACAGAAGAAATCAAAAAAGAAACCAAAATATGCACAGAAATGAATGAAAATGAAAATACAACAACCCAAAACCTGTGGGACACTATAAATATCCCTATATCAGCTAATTTAACGGATGCATGCATTGTATGCTAAGTTGCTTCAGTCATGTCCAATTGTTTGTAACCCCATAGACTGTAGCCCACCAGGTTTCCCTGTCCATGGGATTCTCCAGGCAAGAATACTGTAGTGGGTTGACATTTCCTTCTCTCCAGGGGGTCTTCCTAACTCAGAGATTGAACCGTGGCCCCTTAAATCTCCTGCAGTGGCAGGCGGTTTCTTTACCATTCGCACCACTCGGGAAGCCCAATTTAATGGATAGATATATTTTAATTCACATCGTGATTACATCAGTGATTGCTCCTGAATTTCTTAGAAGTTAGTTAAATCCAAGAAATTTAAATATTTTGCAGAAATTGTTAACAGGAAAGTATGAAATCAAATTTCAGTCAAATCTACATCGAAAATGTAGATAATTTAGAATAAAAATGGTCATGAATAAGTAAGACCAATTAATATAATGTTTATTTTCTTCCTTCTGACAATGTCTAAATATATTAGGGACTTTCTCTTTGCAATTGCAGATTATTAATGCAAATTTAAAATTTGTCCTCCCCCTAACCATAAGAACCCTAAACGAGATTCAATAAATATGTCTTATCAGCTGCATACTGTTGATGTTAGCCAAGACTCTAATGTAACCTCTTAAAATAATGCTTACTTCCTGATCATATATTGAGCATGATCTAATAAATTTTCAACCATATATATATATCTGGTGAAGTGAATATGTATAATTTGGAAAAGCATTTTATAAAATTACATTTCATTTGGTTTCCTAAAGTTATATATAATTCATTTTGTGAGATTTTAAAAATATGTACTACCAGTTATTGTGCTAAAAATTTTACATCATCTCATTTCAGTTCAGTCGCTCAGTCGTGTCCAACATTTTGCAACCCTGTGGACCACAGCACGCCAGGTCTCCCTGTCCATCACCAACTCCCGGAGTTTACCCAAACTCATGTATATTGAGTCAGTGATGCCATCCAACCATCCCATCCTCTGTCATTTATCTTATTTACTCATGTAATATTTTCATTTTACTGTTATAGGGACATTTTTTAGCATTTATAAGCTTTGCCTAAGACTCCTTTTTTAAAAAAAATACTTTTTGTTTTGTATTGGGGTCTAGCCATGGCAACCCACTCCAGTACTCTTGCCTGGAGAATCCCAGAGACAGAGGAGCCTAGTGGGCTGCCGTCTATGGGATCGCACAGAGTCAGACACAACTGAAGCGACTTAGCAGCAGCAGCAGCAGCAGCATAGCCATTTAACAAACAATGTTGTGATAGTTTCAGGTGAACAGCGGAGGCACTCAGCCAAATATATACATGTATCCACCTCCCCCTAAAGCCCTCCTTTCCAGGCTGCTGCAGAACAGAGTTCCCTATGCTATACAGTAGGTCCTTGGGTATCTGTTTTAAATATAGTAGTATGTACGTGCCCATCCCAGACTCTCAAACTATCCTTTCCTCCCATCCTTCCCACCGGCAACTATAAGCTCATTCTTGAAATCAGTGAGTCTATTTCTGTTTTGTAAGTTCATTTGTATCATTTCTTTTTAGATTCCACACTGAAGGGATGTCATATGATATTTCTCCTTCTCTGTCTGACTTCATTGAGTAGGACACTCTCTAACTCTATCCATGTTGCTGCAAATGGCATTATTTTGTTCTTTTTTTATGGCTGAATAATATATCTGGTGAAGTGAATATGTGTAAATGTATAATTTGGAAAAGTATTTTATAAAATTACATTTCATTCAGTTTCCTAAAGTTATATATACTTCATTTTGTGTGATCACACAAAAGGAGAAATGGATTAAAAAAAACTTTTAAAAAATTGATAAACCGTATTCTAAACAGTGTATCTGATGGCCGGCTATTTGGTCGGTATCAACAACAATCTCATCTCACACTTCAGCTCTAACATTTCTACATGTGGAGCTATTTGAGTCACTTAGCACTTGTAGATGCCTGGAAAATTCCATGGACGGAGGAGCCTGGTAGGCTGCAGTCCATAAGGTCGCTAAGAGTCGGACATGAATGAGAGACTTCACTTTCACTTTTCACTTTCATGCATTGGAGAAGGAAATGGCAACCCACTCCAGGGTTCTTGCCTAGAGAATCCCAGGGACAGAGGAGCCTGGTAGGAGGCCGTCTATGGGGTCGCACAGAGTTGGACACGACTGAAGTGACTTAGCAACAGCAGCAGCAGCACCTGTAGAAAACTTCCTAAGGGCCTGATGCTGTGACTGTTGTACTGTGAGTCTTACTGGGTGAAAAGATGTGCTTCTTATCTTCATGGAGGGTATGGTCTAGTGTTGGATTTTATAGCATATATTTAACACATATCAGTTTGAATCTAAAAATAAAATTTATCAAAATTTTAAAAAATTAATAATTCCTAAGACTGAAATTAGCAAGTCATCTGCTTCTTTCTCTCTGACACATTCATTTTCTTTCTTGGGATTTTGGAGTTTAGAAATAAACTTTGGAAACTACTTATAAGTATGAAGTCCTTAGCTCGTTACTGTCAGAGAGTATTATAATGAAAGTAGTTTGATTAGACTGAAAAAGAGGGGGAAATTGTGCTCTTCTTCGTGTGTATCAGGGGATATATTTACCCCATTAAAACCTGGGACTGTAGATGCCTACATAGAGTCTTCATAAAGTTTTATGTCTGTGTCTTCCTTGCAGGTTTAGCCTCCAACTTCAGCCTTTTAAGATGGATGAGATCCCTTCTGATCCCCTCCTACAGGTCTGTGCCAGCCTGGGGTCAGGATAAGGGCAGCTGCATGGCCTGGGAGGTGCTAAAGGTGCTTCACGGGCTTGGGCGAATTGTGGTGTCAATTCCTGACATTTGAGAACCTCAAGGAGACTCAGACTACTCCTCACTGCCCTCCACCACCCAGCCCCTTTGCCTCAGCTCATCAGAAGCTTCCTCTGGCCCCCTCTTCTCTTCTTATTCTCTTTAGAATCTGGTTGCTGAGAGATCTAAGTCAAGAGAGTTCCTTTTAGTGAGTTCACAGTCTAAGTCACATCAGCATCAGTACTGACTCACACACACACTCAAGGCCCAGAGCTTCCATTCTTCATCTCAAGTCAGAGGCAGTTGACATGACTGTGCTGGTGAAAGTGCAGAGACCAAGTACAGAAAGAGAGTAGTGACCCTGCAGGACTTCTGTGGGACGTCAGTGCTCAAATACCCAAGGAGAGGGAAGAGCAAGCTTTCCTGAGAAACAGCAGAAGGCCTTTCAGGGAAGGGAAGATTCCATGAGGGCCCCAGTTTCTTTCCTCCTCCTCTACGCTTCCAGGGCCAATGCTTGCTCGCCTTTGGAGGCCTCCAGACTCTGGGGATTTTTATTTATTTGTGTCGTTTTCGGCAGTACTGGGTCTTCGTTGCTGCATGTGGCTTTCTCTGCTTCTGGCAAGCGGAGGTTGCTCTCTAGCTGCAGCGCGCAGGCTTCTCATTGTGGCAGCTTCTCTTGTCGCTGAGCATGGCCTCCAGATATGCCAGCTTCAGTGGTTGCAGCACAGCACTCAGTGGCTGCGGTTCCTGGGCTCTAGACTACAGGCATAGTAGTTGTGGCCCACGGGCTTAGTTGCCCCACAGCGTGTGGAACCTCCCTGGACTGGAAATTAAGCCTGTGTTCTCTGCATCAGCAGGCAGATTCTCAACCACTGGACTACCAGGGAAGTCTCCAAGAATCTGTTTTAAGACAATATAAGCACTGCCAGTCTGTTCCAGTCAGCCCAAGAATGACCTGGATGCTAAACCAGGATGCTAAACCCTGGATGCTAGAGAAATGGTGATGACGGGAGCAGGGGTCATGGGAACCAACAAGGAGGGGGCTGGCAGGGAGAGTGGTGTGGAGAAGGGCAATTCCCTGCCATCTGCTTGGAAGCTGAACTGAAGGTCCTGTGTGAAGCTGTAGGAGGGGTGGGGCCACTCTCTGCCTCTTTCAGGCTGAGGCACCAGCTTGGTGACCCAGGTCACAGTATACCTGCACTGATCCTAGTCCTGAGGGCAAGTAGAGGTTAAGTGGAAATAGATTCTGTGTGGAAGCTGCCTTCAGATTCTGAAGCTGCAACTGGTGTGTGGCTGAGTGTATTTGGCCTTATCCAATTTACATGAACATTTTTAGGTATTATAGATTTGAAAGCCTACAAATGACTCTGGGAGGTCAGCATTCCTTTTTGATCTCTGGATTTCTGGGATTTCACCTCAGAGGTCACTGTTGTGCTATGTAGAAAGAAGAATGTGTTAGGAGGAGATTCTTCTTAGAAAGTGACAGTGCTTTGTTTGGAAGAGAACCTAGTTCACAATATTCATGTTTCTGTGGACTTGTCGAGTGGGTGGTAGAGGCCTCAGCTAAGAGTCAGCATCAAGCTTCCTGGCCTCATCATGGCTACTGAGCGATATCTTGTGACTGTTCAGGGGAAAGGACCTAAAAATTGCGGCCATTTAAAAGTAGGAATTGGTTGCTGTGTTTTCTTTTTTGTAGTTTTGAATTTTTTTCACAACTGTCACCGCAGATGCTCTTCAAAACCAAAGAAGAATAATACTGTAGGGTGTTTTGGGCAAAGAAGTTTGGGTATATTATTCCTCTGTTACACCTGCAATTCCCAGAATTATGTAAAATTAAGCCTGACCTTAGAGAAGCTTTCTTTCCTGAAGTCTCAGCAACTGCCCAGGTGAGAACTCTTAGGCTGTTCTAGACTAAAAAGTGAAATATATTATTTCCCTGAACTCAGAAAAATGTTATGGTTTGACCTTAAACACATGTTGACTGGTATGGCATTTCTGTTACTTCCTAACCTTACTTCTTGCACATTCAACCTTTATAGAAGTTAGCTCATTTCTCAGAAAGCCCAGCCCCTCTAATTAGGTATGTTCTCATCAAGTGGCTGCAAAGCCTTAGTTGTGTGACCTGAACGCCTGTAACAGCATGTGTTTCCAGTCAGTGAAGCTTTCTGCTTAAGTCCCACAGATTTATAACAAGGTTTCTACCATTTTTTTTT
>SJYX01002812.1:231202-310926 GCA_006410675.1 Oreotragus oreotragus | reverse complement strand
GCTGCTGCCGCTGCCGCTGCTGCTGCCGCCGCCGGCCGCCCCCGGGACGCGGGGCCAGCCGCCCTCCCCGCCAGGCGCGGGGCCGGCGTGGCCGACCGAGTCCAGCCCGGGTCGCAAGCTGCCACCGTCGCCCACGCCGCCCGCGGAGCGCCGCGGGCCCGCATCCCCCGGCCACCGCCAGACCGCCCCTGCGCCGGGCGCCGCGAGGCGGCCGGGACCCTCGAGCCGGGGCCCCCGAGGCGGGAGCGCGGGTGAGTGAGAGCGGGGGACGAGCGCCGCGCGAGCCTCGGGCTGGGGGCGTGGGCGCGCCCGGGGCCGCATCCCCCCGCCCTAGGCCCGGGCGACGCTCACCCCCGTGGGGGCTCCGCTTGGCCGGGCGCGCCGGGACTCTGCGGGTGGACCCGGAGGGAGGGCAGCGAGCCAGGAAGAGTGGTTTCCTAGACGCTTTCGCGGGAGGCTGGCCTGGGGGGTGTGACCATCCTGTTGTCCCCCAACCCCCTTGGAAGAAAACTTATCTCCCATGGTGGACCCGGGATCCTTAAAAATAAAAGGAAAAACCCAAACCTCGCAAAAAGCACTTCTCCCACTTCGGAGGTGATAACATCCGGTCAGCCCATTCCCCAATTCCATTTTTTTTTTCCCCTATGGATGCAGAAATAGGCCTCTCTCGGTACAGAGCCTGACTTTCAAATTTAAATAACCGATTTTTAAAAAAGGGGTTCTAGCCCTAAGGATATTTGTAAAAGACAAAGGATGTAGTTGGAAACCAAACACTCCACTGGCTCTCTGTGAAGCAGAGAGATCCGGGGACTGTGTGGAGGTTGGGGGGTTCCAGGGTGAAGCCCTCCCTGTACGGCAGACCCCAACACAGGACTGTCCCCCAGCCTTGAGGAAAGCCTTTTCTTTTCCTGATGAACTGCGGCTCCATACACAGCCACTGCCGGTCCCTCAGAGAGGGATCTGCATGCTCTCTTCCAGACCTTTGTATCCAGTTCCTTCTTTGGGTCTGGAAGGCATGCTAAGGACCAAGTGGAATTCCAGCCATAATACCATTGTGACCCTGGGAATGTCACCTCTTTTGATCTCGGTCTCTCCATCTGTGAAATGGAAGTAATGACCCTCGCTCTTCCCAGCCTTTTGGTGATGATGGGACAAAATGAAAGTAAAAATAAGTGGAAAGTGCTTTGAACAAAGTCAGCAATGCAGTGGTGTTAAACCACTGCCTTCCCATGAGTGACACAAGGCATCTGTTCTCCTGGGTTACCCAGAGAAGCCAGGTCACTTGGAGCACTAGGTATTGTCTTAGAGTTTAGGTGAAGGCTGAAGACAGGTTTCATCTTCCTAGTGGATACTTCATTTAAGCCTCTCATATCACACCAACTTCCTGGGATAGGAATTAGCTTACTTCATTGCACCTAGGGATGCTTCCTCTAATTAAATAAGCAAAAAGCTTTTTAGAAAAAATTAGATCCTCAAGTAAAATCTCAATTTCACATTCATTAGTACTCTCATCATTGCAAATGCCTTGCCCTTGTGAACTTCTCCATCGCGGGCACAAGATTGACAAACTGTAAAGGGAAGAGAGAGGGAAAAGAAGCTTCCAGAGACTCGAGAGACATACTCACCGTGACTCCAACTCTAGGTGACTTATAGTGCACATTGTTTTAAGTTCCACGGAAAGGAATCAAGAACATCAAAGAGAACATTTCCTGGTTTTCTCACACAAGGAAAGTAACCAAGAATACTGTGCAGAAACGTATCAGTCCTCTAAATGAAAGTAGAGTACAGGAACTGAAAGCAGCTTTCTGTGGCTGGAAGTCAGGCTTTCTTAGCTGTAGGGTCTGGTCTTGTTCAGGGATGGGTGGGAGGGATGCTGACTTGAGAGGGACCTGAATGGATGAGACTGGTACAGAAGTCTCCTTCCTTCTCTTGTGGCTGAGAATCCTCACATATCACATAGAGCTCGATGTTACAGGAGAGGGACAGTGGAGGCAGCTGGCTTAGGGGACTCAGCAGGCGAGAGCTGGGGCTGATCTCTCCCTTGCTGGTCAGGGACCCCTGCCACCGTAGATGATCCATGCTTCCTCACAGGCGTGGCGGGTAACTCTCCTAGTCTTGACTTTGCAACCTGTCCAGCTGCAAAGCTTCCTTTGGGGAGGTGAGAGCAAAGGAGGTTTCAGGTGCGTGGTGGCTCTAGAAGCACGCGCATGAGAGCCACAGAGAGCAGCTAGGCGGGAGCTGGGGGCATCTCAGACTGCTCTGACCTGAGAGGATCTCCCCTGTCCCTCCCACCCCTCCACAGAGACCACCCGCGGAGTGTCTGTGCTTCAGGTGAGCTCAGGCTGGCTCTCGGGTGGAGTGTAAGGAAGGTGAGAGTAGAAGAGAGGACATGTATTTTCCTGTGGGAAACTAATAGAAGCTACTGGTGAGCTGAGGACGCAGGCAGGACCTGTGCTTCTTCTCTGGTGGTGGCTGAGACAGTGTCACTCAGAGGGAAAAAAGAAACAATCAACAAGAAATTTGCATCAAGTGATGTTCAATGAGTTTGCGTTTCCTAGTAACCTCTGAGATTGTCTTTGGACGCTTTTTGATCAGCCGCTGTGTATCACAAGGTACGATCAGTTATTTCCAAGGCAGCCAAGTCTCGACGCTGGGAGGGCCTCTGGAGGCCCTGTGGTCCACACAGTATCCCATTTGGACGTCTGCCCTCTCGGCACCCCTGATAGATGGACAGCCAGTATCTGCACCAGTGCTCTTGTATTTGGGGAGATGCTTGCTGCTGCTGTTGATGAGCCCTGAGTCTTACAAATAAGGTGCTTCGTTCGATTGTTGGGGAGACTGCCTGCAGCCCCTTGTGTTGTGGGGATGTTGGTGGTCAGTGCCTGGTCCTCGTGGCCTGGGCTTCCAAATACGGTGTCAACAGAGGGACCAGAGGTGTCCTCTTCTTCCCCGGGGCCATTTCTAGCCCTTTCCTCTTGGCAGAGCTCAAGGTTCTCACTGTTGAGTGACTGGGCTTGCATTCTGTGAGTTGAGTGATTGGGCTTGCATTCTGTGAGTTGTTAGCCTGCCTTAGACCACAAGTCCCTGGCCAGCAGCTCTGCCCTGCTTCCCGCTTGTGTGGCCTTTGTTAAACTTTTGCGCCCACCTGTCACCCGCGGGCTGTTCAGCTCAACTTGTTGCTGGTGTTTCAGCCAGCGGAGATAGGATGCCAAGTCCTCCAGGTTTCCTTTCTCTTCCTTTTCTTTTTTTTTTTTTTTAACAACTTGGGGTTTCCAAGCCACAGTTTTAAGCGGAGTGCTTAAGTTTATACACTGACTTTTGCAGTCCGTATGCGAGGCTTTAACTGTGAGATCCGCAAATGAGAGTGGGGGTTGGGGGAGGAGGCTTAAGTCATAATGAAAATCAATGCAGAAGGAAAGAACTTTCCCACCCAAAGGGGAAATGACGCTGAGGAGCTGAGCAGCCAACCCAAGGAATAATAATCGTAGAAAAATGCAGTTCCCTAGAGTAAAGGAAGCACAGTGAGCCCAGCCCCTTCTGGGCTGTTACATAGCTGTCCCCTGAGTGGCTGTAACTTTGCGGGCCAGCTGGTCATTCAGCTTTAGCTGGGGGGAACCCTTACAGAGTGCAGTGAAGACCCAAGTTGGGCAGGAGGCAGCCCCAGGGAAGAGAGAGGGGCTTACCTTCAGAACCGTCCTGGCTGGGACTGGTGGTAATGGTGGGGATTCCTGAGCAGCCCTATTGCTTTGATGAGGGGTACCCCAAATAGGAGGAGAAGTGTGGGGAAAGGGACTCACCCTGGCCTGTGTGTGTTTGAAAGCCACATCCTTTTAACCTCATGCGTGCAAATGCTAAACTGCTATTTCCTGCCCCAGTGGTGTGGGCAGGGTGAGAATGAAAGGTGCTTGCTGCCCAGCTGGGCAGTTACTGCACCCCTGGTCCTGGAGCGAGGGCCAGGAGGAGCCAGTGCTCTCCCAGTGATTCCCCTCTGCCTTCCAGCAGCCCTGCCCAGCTGGCCGGAAACGGCCTTCTCGGAACTGGCGTGTTGTCTCAGCCGCTCAGAAGGAAAGCAAAGCCCCTGTGGCAGTTGCAGTTTCTGAGTCCTCAGTGTCTGCTTCAGCGGCTGCCCTCTGCCCCACCCACTTTTGTGTGAACAGAGGTTTCAGCTGCAGTAAATGTCCCTCCTTCCAAGAGTCCTGGGGAAGGAAGCAACAGGAAAGACAGTTTCACTCCCTCTTTGACTTCTTGTCTTTGAGCACCTGTGTGGTGGGAACTTTCGCATTCATCATCCTATTTAATTCGCATTCATCATCCTATTTAATTCTCAAAATGACACCCACGGGGGATATTATTGCCCTTTTGCAGTTGTGGAAACTGAAGCCTGGTGATGTTAGATAAGATATATAAAGGGAGGAGGAAGAATTTAAATCGATTTGACCAGATCCATTTGGTCTTTCCACAATTATCATGTAGCCTGAGTTTTCTCATCAGTAAAATGGGGTGCGAGTTGTCTCAATCACTAAGATCCTCTCCAGTGTATCATCCTTCTTCCTTGGTCCCTCACTCTCACCCTTTTTTAGAGAATAGGGACTAGGATTGGGATGAGGAGATGGCAGGGGTAATGGGGACAACCTGCAGAGTAGAGATTCTAATGAAAGAAGGTGGGATCATGAGCCTTTCTACACGTATAAGATGGTATTTTATATACAGATTGTGAATTACACCCTGCTTATATGCCAGTCCATAGGTTATTGGTGCTAGAGGTAGCTACATTAGATAGCAACCAAACTGAAATGAATTGGTGATGTTCTTAATGGGCTCTCCAGGAACAAGGCTGATACTCTGAGGCTGTGTTATGAATACCCATTCAGTAGGAGGAGACATCAAATGGTACCCCATTCAGAGGCCGTAGAACTGTTTCCTTTTTCACATCTATGCCCTCTTCTACCCACTTACCATACATCTTGCTTAGACCAAAACAAAGATGTTTCTGTCCTATCTTCTCCCTCTTCTTTTGTTGGAGTGTGGTATGTGACTGTGTGCGTCACATTTGATGGATATGTAGATCAGAAAATATGTACAGAGACCTTTCTCTGTGTGAGGAGCTGCGGCAGGTCATAGGGAGGGTGCGTGCACCTGGGGTACATGCAATCTTGTTGGAGTGCAAATACCAATGTCTAAAAAGCGAAATGATGGTGCAGGAGCGACTCATTGCTGACGCAGTGTCACGGGACCATCATACTGACCCTTAGGTATGCTGTGGATGAAGACAGCCTGCAACATGCAGAGGTGGAGAGACAGCTGATGCGGGCAGTCCAGCGGGACACGATAGGGAGAGGAAGGAGTTACCTGAATATGGATAGACAGACAGGGAGGCCATTGACATCAGCAAAATCCCAAATATTGAAACATTGAAGATTTTTTTTTTAATGCAGCTTCTTAACAGCCAAGAACATGTGAGAGAGGACCTGGGGAGACTAGTTAGACTCTAGTATAACTGGAGTCATTGAAGACAGGACTAGAAAGGAGGACTGGGTCATGTTGGGAAGGCTTTCAAGGCCTCTTGAAGGCATCTGTGTTTGTCTCATCCACAGTGAGGAGCCCCCGAGGGCTTGCGAGGAAGGAGCAGTATTGTTTTCTTGTTGAATGTTCACACACACTTGGTGCTGGGGCCCATGGGTGAATCACATACACATCTGCCCATACTATAGCCCAGCAGCCATGTCAGAGATACTGGAATGTTGATGGGCAGTATATCCAGAGGCTGGGAGGGAAAGGCTGAGCAGGGCAAGAATGGAGTGAGTGGAAATTGAAAGGGAGCGATGCAAGAACCCATGCAGGAGAGCCTGGTGACCACCTGGCTGCGGGGGTGATGAGCACACAGTGGACAGAGAGGAGCTGGTTTCCATCAGCTGAAGCGCCTTTGCTGTAGACTGTAGCCTGCCCCAGTGGGTGTCTTCTGTGGACTGAGAATGCAGAACTGAGCTCAGATGAGTTCAGGGCTGATTCAGCCTGGCGGGTGAGCCTGAGCAGCAGTGAACACCCCAGAAGGAGAGAAAGCCAGCTCTGACCTGATGGAGAACGTCCAGCGT
Organism: Oreotragus oreotragus; assembly: GCA_006410675.1. NCBI lineage: Eukaryota > Metazoa > Chordata > Mammalia > Artiodactyla > Bovidae > Oreotragus > Oreotragus oreotragus. Next base: position 304,834 of record SJYX01002812.1, on the reverse strand, counting down.
ACATGGCGAGAAAGAAGCAGCACCTGGCAAGGGGCCAGGCAGGCCTGAGGGCAGCGTGAGGGCTGGGCAGCTTGGGGCTGGCTGTGGAGGGGCAGGTGATTTGAGTCAGTGCCCACTGTGGGCATACAAAGCTGTGAAGGAACACGTAAGCTGACTTTAGTTGCTGAGTCTTGTCTCATCTGTACACTGTTTCAGTTGGAAAGAAAAGGGTGATGGGGAGAATGAGGCCTGAGGGAAGAAGGCAGATGTTGGCCTCCCTAGGCAAAGAGGAACGTCAGAGACCTGGGGCCCTTGATTCCCACCCCAAGTCATCGTTGACTGCCCCATCCTCCGGAGGCAGGAGGTGGCAATACTGTCCACCTAGTTACTTAAAGGAGAAGCCGAGAAGCCACGCTCCATCCTCTTTGTCCTGACCCTCTACATTTTGGTGTGTGTGTGCAATGATGGGGGGCAACTCCAGCTGCTTTTGTTTCAGAACTATATCCCAAATCCGCCTTCTTCATCTCTGCTGTTCTTTTGTCCTCCCTTTGTCTACTCAGGCGCTCCCTCTACTCTGCGCTCCCAGAAGCCAGTGATTTTCTTAAAATGTACTTAAACGTACACCTTAAAATGTAAACCTCACTCTTAAAATGTACTTAAATGTACACCTTAAAATGTAAACCTCACTCTTAAAATGTACTTAAATGTACACCTTAAAATGTAAACCTCACTCTTGGGCTGAACCCCTCACTCTCAACCCTCCATGGGCTTTCTGTTGTGCTGAGAATAAATCTACACCCCCTGGTTGAACCCAAGACTTAAAATGTAAACCTCACTCTTAAAATGTACTTAAATGTACACCTTAAAATGTAAACCTCACTCTTGGGCTGAACCCCTCACTCTCAACCCTCCATGGGCTTTCTGTTGTGCTGAGAATAAATCTACACCCCCTGGTTGAACCCAAGATCCGCAGGTCTGACCCCACCAGCTCTCCGGCTTCTTCTCACACCACTCCCGTCCTAGCCCCCAGATCACCGTATACACCCAGCCCCTTCCTGTCCTGGAGACGACACCTGCGCAGGTGTCTCCAGCTATAATGGTGCCTGCCTTGCAGGCAGAGGGAGGAGCCTGTGCAAAGGCCCCAAGGCCAGAAGGAGCTTGCTGCCTGTTTCAGGATGGAGAGACGGGGGCCACAGTGGCCTTGGTCACGTGGGGCCACGGCAGGGTGGTGAGGAGGGCGGACTGTCTTCTAGGCGCCAGGAGGGGTGTTAAGCAGAGGAGTGGTGTGGAGAATAGACTGTGGGGGGCCGTGGCTCTGCGTGTGCACGTGTGAGCCCACGTGNGCCCGGGTCACGTGGGGCCACGGCAGGGTGGTGAGGAGGGCGGACTGTCTTCTAGGCGCCAGGAGGGGTGTTAAGCAGAGGAGTGGTGTGGAGAATAGACTGTGGGGGGCCGTGGCTCTGCGTGTGCACGTGTGAGCCCACGTGAGCTGCTGCCCCGTGGGAGGAGGTGTAGATTTCCCTCACGTTTGTTCCCTAGCGCCCAGCGTGGGCCCTGGCATAGGGAGCGTCTGCCCGGCCTCAGGCCACCCTCTGCCCCAGTGCTACGGTGGCAGCACCCGCAGCGCCGCGTGCCCCAGGGCTCCTCTTGTAGGGCCTCTTAAGGAGCCGGCAGGCCCCCAGAGGCTGCTCAGGAGGGACACACGCCTTTGAGCTGTGTTTCGGTTTGGAGTACTTGAACGTCATGTTGTTATTCTGTCATGTAAGCATGTCTGAGGAAAGCTTAAGGTCAGATGGTAAAGGCAGCAGGTAAGGCTCTGTGTTCTCAGCTCCTGGGGTTGTTGGGAGTGGGGGCTGGGGAGGAGGCTCTGAATTCATTGGAGACTCCGAATAAGATCCACCCCCAATCTCTGGGCAGGGAAGGAGCTGGGCTGCTGGAGGCAAGGAGATGGATTTGTTAAGTTTGACAAGTTTCTGCTTACTGTCTTTGATAAGTTGGGAGATGAAGACCAGGGAGGAAGACGGGTGACAAGAGGGCAGAGGCCAAGGTCAAGCTCTCCAGCTGGCCCTGCGCCATCCTGGGCGTCTGAACAGAGGCTCACACAGGAGGAACGAGCAGCAAGAATCTGGAGGAGAGACACCCGGCTGGAATCTGGTGGGCTGTGGTTCTTTGGGTGAGGTCCTGACTCGTGATTACCGAGTGTCAGGCCACAACCACTGTTTCCCGTCCCCAGCTTCAGTGTGGGAATGAGTTTTACTTCTGTTCTCTGGGGCCACCATTCCCTCCGGGTGAGACTTTTTCTGGGATCATCTTTTGCCAGGGTGTGGATGAGAGCCTTGCTGGCTTTGCAGTCATGGACCTGGGGAGGTCCTGGCTTGGAGGTCAGGCAGACTCAGTCCAAACCCTAACAGTGCCACTGGCCAGCTGGGCCAGTGGGGCCTTGCTGTGTTACTCAGCCTCTGTGTGCCTTCAGTTTCTCATTTGTCAAATGGGCTATTAATAGGCCCCTGCTGTAGGGAATAATACCCTAGAGAGCAGATGCGGGTGCCTGGGCAGGAGAGCTCTATAAATATTGGCCACGATGACACTCCCTAACCCTAGGCCTGTTCACACTGACCGTTGGTTGTACTGGTGGCAAGGCCACCTTCACCTCCAGGCTCAAGGCACCTTCCGAGCACCTCTGTTACCTGATTCTCTCTCACCCTAGACCCCTGCCACTCTCACCTGCGGTCTTCTAGAACTCTCTCTCTCCATCCTTAGCTTCAGATGCAGAGAGGAAAGAGCAAGGTTTGAAGTTGGAAAAACTCAGAGCCACAGTCCTTGCTTATCGTCATCTGAGGAGACCCGGCTAACACACTCGAAGCAATTAGGATTCAGCAAAGACAGCGCGTAAGGTGCACACGACTCCGAAACGTTAGCCTTTGAAAGTCGGTCGTAGTTGGGCCTCTGTGGCCAGTGAGTGCTCTTCTTCAGGTGAGAACCTTTGGACGTTACTGACACACACCTCCAAAGTGTTTGACGGAGTTGGGAGCCACTTCAGAGCTGGTTTGCGGGGCGCAAGCAACTGGCTGCTGGTTTGTTTTATTTTTGCAGTTATACCTTCTCCCAGATCCAAAATGGGTTCAGCCTCTCTCCATCTCTTACATTAGAATGGGCCTTGAATTTGTGTCTGTTTCCAAAACAATCTAACCCCTTTATCAAGGGATGAAAAATTGCGGTTATCTAGGAAGCTCCAGAGAATATTCTGCAGGCCCTGTTGAAAACTGGGGAATTTTAGAGAAGAGCGCGAGCAGTGCCAGCACTGTTGGAATAAGTGTGGTCTCGATGGGCCCTCCTTGAAGGGGATCCGCCTCTGGGGAGGTGAATTCTTGTGGTTTGCTAGGAATTATTTGTGGTATCGTCACGCCTCGCGGTGATAGAGGGCTGCTGTCTCTAGCCGCTGGACGGGCTGGAAAGACAGATGCCAGTGGTTGCTCGAGTGCTCTGACGGGGTCAGAGAACTTCTGCTCCTAACCCCTTCACTTTCTAGGTCTTTCTAGGTATGGGGCTCTGGGCAGACGCCTAATGTCTCTGGGTCTTACTGTCGTTAGGTTAAAAATGAAGATGATAATGTCTATTAATGCTTCCCTAACAAGGCTTTTGAGGAGAAGCAAATATGACTGTGAAAGCATGTTTAAATGTAGACATATCAAATAATGAGTCATAATATAATGAACTGACGGGGACCTTGGGCAGGACTTTTTGTCTCTGAGCCGGCGTCCGTATCTGTAAAACGGAGGTGATAACACCAGTTGTGTCTGCCGCACAGTGTGGTTGTGGGGGGTGAAGTGGATCCATCCTCATGGATGAGCTTTGTAAATGTGTGTGCTGTGTGTGAGTCAGTCGTTGATGCTTCAGGGGAACACATCGGACGTTGTTACTACTTTTAAGTGAGGTGAGGCTCCATAGAGAAGGTGGATGTGGGAGGATAAGGGAAAAGTGGAGAGGAGGTAGAGAGAGGAAGAACATTCTAGAAAATCTCAGTGTCCTTTTTCAAGCCTCTGCCTATCCTCTAAGCTAGCACTGGCTGAATAGCTTCTCCCCATCTCAGCCGGAGTCTCCCACCAAATGGGATATCCCTCACAGATCCGCCCTTGGGCTTTTCCCTCCAACTCAGTGTGCAGTGAACATTTATCGAGCATCTCCTGTGAGCCACAGTCTCTCACAGGGGACACAGAAATGGGATCACGTAAGTTACTAACTGTAAAAAAAAGTAAAACAGTAGTGTTGAGGGAGAGAATTGTCTCTGGGAAGGCTTCCTGGAGGTGGCAGTCTCTGGGATGGGCATGAGAAATGAGTCAGATTTTGCCAGAAAGCCAAGGGCAAGAGAGCGGGGTATTCTAGGTAGGAGGATGGCAGGAAGGAAGGCTTGGAGAGGAGACAGCAGGGCTTCGCCTGTTTTCACTGAGGGGGTGGTTCCCATACAACCTGTCTTCTCTGCAGAAACCCAGTTCCATGCCTTCAGCCAGCAGTCAGACATTCACACATTCATACACATTTATCCTGCTTCACTTCCAGCACCTCAGATAGCAGTCATAAATGCAGACATGTCGCCCTTTTGCTCCCCTAGACCTGGCCTCCCTTTGCCTGATAATGGTCCTGTTAATCTCTCCAATGCACGCTGAAAACCCCCGTCATCTGTTTCGCTGCCTTTCCTCACTCACGGGTAATCATTGTAGACTCTTCCCTCCCTTCTTTCCTCCCATCCTCCCTTCCTTCCTTTCTTCCTTCCTCCTCCTGAATCCCATCACTTGTTAATCAGATGGAAGTACGTTCACATAACTCCATTCTGATGGTGGGCGACCCAAGCTGTCATGGTGTGTCATCCCATTTGGGAAGCGAGGCTGCAGTGTGGAGCCCGGGTCCCTTGGAGGACGTCCTGGAAGCAGGAGGTCTGCCTCAGCCCTTTCCCGCGTTCCCGTTCACAGGTGTCTTTGTTTTGCTTCTTTCTTTTCTAACCTTCATTCTTGATTCCCATCGTTTTAATCAGTCTTTCTTTGGAGCTGGACAGAACTGGGTTGATGTCCAGGGCTTCTATTTGCCATGTAACCTTGGCCAGTTTACTTATCTCACTGCACCTCAGTGTCTTTATCAGAAAACAGGGGTATTAACGGTGCCTACCTCCCAGGGCTGCCAAGAGGATCAGCTGGGACAGTCCCTGTGAAGTGCTAGCACGTGCCTGCTGGAAGCCAGTGGTCCCTTCATCTGGGCTGCGTAATAATAACCAACAATTACCCTGCTCCGGTGGGCATCTTTTAAAAAAATTCTCCCTAGCTTTATCTCTCCCTCCCTCTGTAGGTTTCTCCCCTTTGTCTTATTTCTCTTTTCAGCCCCATTCCTTTCTTCTCCCTCTATTTTACTTTGTTCTTCACTGGCTATGGCAGGTGATTTTTCAAGTATTGGTTATATCAAGTGTCAGGTTTCTCAATCTTAATTTTAAAAGGCTGTTAGTAAACTTTTCAATTTATCTCCCCAAATAGATTTTCCTTTGCCCCTGCCGGCTCCCAGTGGGCCCACGCCGAGCCGGCCACCCTGGTCCCATGAGAGGCAGTGACCACGGCGACCACCTCTTCTCTTTGCAGTCCAGGCCTCAACGTGGGTCTGATGTGTACATTTTCTAACCCTGTAAACTTTCCGGACAAATGATGCTTCTCTGGTTTCCTCGGAGGCCTGACCGCCTCTTGTAGGCCGGTGGAGTAACGGGACTGCAGACTGTGTAAAGGCACCGGCGTCTGGTTCAGTCCGCCCGCCGCCCCGGTAGCGCCCAGGCTTCCTGCCCCCTCCCCGTGCCTCTCCCCCTTCCTCCTCGGAACCAGGATGTTTTCCTTGCCTCTTTATTGTTTCGCTAACCTGGCAGGCCTCCTTTGGTGGAGCTCTGCCACCAGGCTTCCTCTCTGGGTGTGAGCGAATGTCAGAGTGGCCACGCGGGAGGCAAGGAGGCCGGCTCCCTACCCCGAACCTTCGCCTCCAGGCGCCACTTGCTTCTGCCTCTTTCTCAAAACGGCATCTTTGCTAAGGAGCTTCATTTCAGCTCCTCCGTGCATGTTTATTTTTCAGAGGGTAAAGCGGGACAAAGAACACCAAGGCACAAGGTATACAGGCTCCCTGCAGAAAGCCATTTGTTTACTTATATAATCAATGGGAATGTTCTGACCTTTGTCCGTCTAAAGGTCTTGTTCCCCCCCTTAAACCTATAGAATTATTTTTAAAGCAAGGAGCATGAGGTCACACCAAGGTCCTTCATCTTTCATTCCTGCGTAGATAGGCAGCCTCTTTCTTTAGCACCCCCGAGGCCACCTCAGGGGCGATTCCCTCTCTGGAAGCCTGATCCCAGTCCCGGGGGGGCTCCAGGTCAGGCGGACTCCCGGTCTGTCCCGCAGGCCTGCCTTTGTCCCCGGAGGATGGTCAGCTGGACAAAAGCCGACTCTTTCACTGGGAGGGGAGGATAATGTGCCTTGTAAAGTTCATGCTTCTCATGACAGGAGGCCTTTCCAGGGGAATCTTTTTAAAAAAATCACATCATCGGATCTTGAGTCCAAACACTTCTCAATGTGTATGGTTTTTCTTGGGGCTGCTCCTTTCAGGGTAAGAACAAGGAAGGAAACGAAACTCCCCGAGAGCCCTGGACAGTCCAGATTGAGAGCTGAGTCTTTTGTTCACACAAACTCATTTGGCTCCTAAACGTCCTCCACCCAGAATCATTACATCCGCAGCAGCATTTCAAAACACTGCCCAGAGTGGCCCAGCTGAGCAGGCGGCTGCCTTGCTGGTGAGATTGCAGCCACCCTTCCCCCACGCCCCCAAGGTTCCTGCTGGCCCCAGAGCATCCCGCCACTGGCCATCCGGCCTGAAATCCCCCTCATCTGGAGGATTCCTGGGGTGCAGGCCGTGAGGCCGCCAGGGCCCTGCTGTGGAAGGCCTGGGATTGGAGGAGGGGGCAGCAGCCGGGGAGGGAGGGTGGGGTTCTGATCTTAGATCCGCACCTTCCAAACTCCCCCAGCACCCGCTCTGCCTCACTGGGCCATCATCTCAGCAGCACCAGAGGGATTTATTTCCATAGTTCAGCTTTCTTGAGGCTCCTGGATGCAAGATTCCAGTGTCTTGTGTGTGGTTGACACTCAGTAAATATATGTATTTTTTTATTGTGAAAAAATATGTCATGTGACTTCCCAGTGGCTCAGTGGTAAAGAATTCACCTGCCAGTGCAGGAGATGCAGGAGATGTGGGTTCGATCCCTAGGCCGGGAAGATCCCCTGGAAGAAGAAATGGCTCCTCACTCCAGCGTTCTTGCCTGGAGAATCCCATGGACAGAGGAGCCTGGTGGGCTACAGTCCCTGGGGTTGCAGAGTCGGACACGACTGAGTGACTGAGCACGCACACCATATTTAGTATAAAATTTACCGTTTTAAGTGTACCATTTGTGGGCAGTCATCACATTCACCGCGGTGTACAACCATCACCACCACTCATTCCCAGAACTTTTCCATTTTCTAAACAGAAACTCACCAAGTATTAACTTCCTATTCCTCCCTCCCTCCAGCGCCTGCTAACCTCTATTCTACTTGCTGTCTGTATGACTTTATTTATTCTAGATACCACAAAGAAGTAGAATTATGTAGGATTTGTCGTTCTGAGTTTGGCTCGTTTCACTTACCAGAATGTTTTCAGGCTTCACCGTGGTGTGACGTGTGTCAGAGCTCCCGTCCCTTGTAAGGCTGAGTAATATACCGTCCTATGTGTGCACCACGTTCGTTTGTCCGTCTACCTGATGACGGGCCCTTGGTCTGCTTCCACATTCTGGCTACTGTGGATAACGCTGCTGGGATCATGGGTGTACACGTATCTGGCATCTTGATTCCCTGCTTTCAGTTCTTTTGTATAGATGCCTAGCAGTGGAATTGCCGGATCGTATGATAATTTTATGTTTCTGTTTTTGAGGAATCACCAAACCATTTTCCACAGTAGCTACACCCTTTTATATTCCCTCCAGCAAAGCACCAAGGATCCCAATGTCTCCATATCCTTGCTAACATTTCTTGTTTTTCATTTTGTTTGGATAATCTCTATCCTATTGACTGTGAAAGTCAACGTATTTTTAAAAACTCATAAATGCCACTGACTGAATTGTGGACTTAGAACTGTTACTGACCCTCTTGGGCCTCAGTCCTGTCATGTGAGGGCCAGAGTAGTTGGTTGCTGGGGTCCCTGAGGACAGAGATCACCTCTGAAGAGGGATGAGGGCACCACAGACTACACGGCTGAATTCCCAACTGCCCAGAACAAATAAAAGCCCTTGGGTGCTAGCTAGTGAAACAGGTCACACACCATACATTACATAGTTTGGGAAGAGCTGGCTGAGCTTCTCTCTGTCCTGACTGGTGTTCACATAAGTGCGTTAATTAGGAAAGACTGGAATGAAAGAGCTGGCCTCTAGTCTCTACTCTGCCACTTATTGTCTGGGTTATTCTGGGCAAGTGACCCTGATACCGAGCCTCAGCCTTTTCTTCTGTAAAATGGGGTAAGAAATCCTATCCTACTGCACTCAGTGTCAGGATCTAATAGGGTAGTTTAGCCCCCTCCCCCAAAGTTATCCCATAAAAAGTACTTTGCAGATTGTGAATGTGAGGTTTCTTGATAACGTCTCTGAGAATAGGAGTCTAGTTTACTTCTCCTTTAAAGTTCTTGTGAACAATATCCTCCTCCTCTTGTGGTTTCCAGCCAAAGGAATTAAAAAGAGAAAGGACTCACAGTCTCTCTCTTTTAAAGTCTCATTTCTTCCTTCCCTGTGTGAGCAATTGAATTTTAGGAAAGTCTTTGAAAATTACAAAGAAACTGCTATCATAGTTTTAAGAAGCCACGTTGGCACATACGACCGTGCAGATATAGGCACCCAGCTCCACAGTGCTCTGAAGAGCGTTGCCCAGGTTGAGGATCCCAGAAAAGGTCTCAGCAACGGGGAATCCCACAGCTACCTGTGGTCAGGGCTCAATGTCTTATTGACCTCCCAGAGCCTCTCCCTGGGGAGCTTTAACCCCTAGCCATCTGACCTTCACCTTCCGTCTTCCAAGCAACACTCAGCAAAGTCCTGGGAACTTCGGTTGACTCTCTCTGGCCTTTTTGCAGCCCTGCCGTCTGTGGCCTCTCTCTGCTGTATCTCTGCACACACTGCCTTCCTGACTCCTGCTTTCAGTGTCATCCTGTCCTTCCCTTGTCATCTGTGTCTGTTTCACTGGCTCTTCTCCCACCCAATTCTAGTTCTCCGCTCAATTCAGTCCTTGCCCTGCTTTCCCCTTCACCTGCTGCCCCTTTGCCCTTCCTCCTGATCGCCCGTCCCACATCTTAACTGCCCATCAGACATTTCCACCTGGAAGTCATAAGATCATCCCAGACTTCATATTTTGAAAAAGGGCTTTTCTTCTCTCGTAAATTCGTCCTCCATCTCACCACTACTCCTTTGTTATCATCCTTGTCATTACCCATGAAATTCATCTCTGAGTTACAAGCTAATTTAGATGTCCTCTTGTTCAGTCTTCCAGCTAATAACACGCAGCTGCTGCCAGGCCAAGTCTGTCCGATTCCAGAGCCCACGTGATAGGCACTGTCTCACTGCCTTAGAAGCAGGGAGTGCAGCTGGGCTTAAGGATATGGTTTGAAGGCCGGTGAGACTTCCTCTGGCCCTGCTCGTTGGTTAGTGCCTCGAAGGCCCAGTGTCACCACACAGGCTGAGGTGTGATGGAAAGAGACCTGCGTTGATTGTTTTCTCTCTGCTGTTGAGCTGTGACCTTGAACAGTCAACCTTTACCCCTTAGTCTCCCTCATGTGCCATGACACCCGCTTGGCCAGCTGTCATGTGTGTTGAGTGAGCTAACACAGGAGAAAACACTTAGCGCTGTGGCATGAGCTCTGAATCTAAGTGGAGGGGAATGAACATAAAGCACCTGTGCTTCAGCTCTGTGCCCCAGAAGCAGAGGGTGTAGCTGGCAACACTCGACTTGGGCAGCCGCAGCAGTAGGTGGTGCCCCGGGGGCGGGGGTGGCCGGGCCGCCTGGAGGAAATTGCCTCTGTGGATGCCACGGCAGGCTCTCCACACACACCCACTCTGCTGCTCAGGAGCAGTGCGAGCCCAAAACCCTCAGATCCGGGGGTTGGGGGGCGAGGAGTTGACTCTGTAGCAGCTGCTAATTAGGAAATGCTGCTCCCAGGCAGTGCTAGCACCCCTGACGATGCTGGTTCACAAACAGATGTTTTGGAACATTAAGACATTACAGAAGTGGAAGTTGTCAACTTGGAAAANGGGTTGGGGGGTGAGGAGTTGACTCTGTAGCAGCTGCTAATTAGGAAATGCTGCTCCCAGGCAGTGCTAGCACCCCTGACGATGCTGGTTCACAAACAGATGTTTTGGAACATTAAGACATTACAGAAGTGGAAGTTGTCAACTTGGAAAAAAATAAAACAGGCAAAGCAGTAAAGCTCTCTTGTTAAAATGTAATCTCCATTCATGGTACAAGGGAAAGTAATGGCTCGACACCAGAAGCGCAGAGGGAAGGGTGGTAATTTCCAGTTCCAGAGACACCTGGGAAATGGCCGTCTAAACTCTACTCTGAGGCTGGTCGTGTGGCGCAGTTGCCACAGGATGTGAGTGGGGTTTGAGTAATCGCCTCTGACCCCCCAGGGAGAGGGACGGGTGAGGTGAGGAGTGCCGGCCCCCCTGCGCCTCGGGACGCCCCTTGCCACCCAGAGCCTGCGCCTGTGCATCTGGTGGGGCAAGCCTCTTCTGCTCACTGGCCGGCTGGCCCAGGCTCCGCGGCCTGAGGCATGCCTTCTCCTCTGTTTCTCCAGAGCCGATTCCTCTTCTCCGCCAAGAAGGGCAGCTTTCCGGATTCCTGCCCCTGCATGTGGTGGGTTCCTGTAGAGTCCTGTTCACTTTACTCTGAATCGTTCTCCCAATGAGGTTTTTACACCTGCGCTAAAAAAGGAGCACACCTCAGGCAAAATTTAGCCACAGGAACCCTAAACAACCCAGGGCTTCTGTAAGGAGTCGTCCTTAGACGTCAGTGAATATTTCAGCACTTGACTGATTACTTTTCCTGAGATAGAGCCTGGAATGGTGCAAAGCACTTAACGATCACAATCGAGACCTTAAATAGCAGAGAGGGTGGGCTGCGCTCTGCCTGCCCCCACCATGTGGTTAGCGAGTCCCTTTTCTGAGAAATAGTTCATCTGCAATAAAAGGAGTAGAGATACCTCCAGAGTTAAGCAGGTGGGTGTGCAGTGGGATACGTTCTTTGGGAATCCCAGGCCAGGGACATCAGGGGCTTGTTTTATAAGATTTTCTTATTTTTATCAAACTTCTGTGTGGTTTAAAGATCGAGTACATTTTATATGGCTATTATAAAAAACACTGACCACTCCTACCATTATTATTTTCTGCTTCCCACTTTCAGCCCTTTTAACTGATTTTTTAAGGAATTACGTCCATATCTCTAAGTAGCATGCTTATGTCCCTGTTTATTGATTTTTTTTGGTTTTGGTTTTAGGCTATAGTCATTGATTTCTCTTGGTGGAAATTTTATATCATTCCAAGCTCTACCAGTTTTACTCTTTAGGGTCAGCTTTAAAATGCATTTTGACACAGCCTAAAGTTAACCTTTCTCCTGTGCAACGTGATTCACAACATGATTCTGATCGTCTCACCTGACTTCCATGTTATGTTTACTCTGTCTTGTCTTCTTAATCCGACAAATGAGAAATTGCTGTTTTATAAATTCGGTGCTTCTTTGGTTTTACGCACATATTTACCATTTGCTGTGCTCATTATTTTTTTCTTGCACCTTATAGCTTTCACCTAAAATTGCTTTTTTTTTGGCTACTTGAAATAAATTCTCCATCATTTCCTTTAGTGGACATAGTTGATTAACCCAAATCTGACTGAAAATGTTTCTGTTTTGAAAGATAGTTTCAAGACAGTTTTCAAATATGATTCTGCCGAGTACACAATTCTAGTTTTTCTCTCTCAGCACATTAAAAACATTTATCCACACTGGCTTTCATTGTTGCTATCGAGAAATTCTGTTACTTGAATTATCATCTTCTATAGCTGCTTTGTCATTTTTTCCCTCCTGGTTGTTTTTAAGACCGAGTGTTTGTGATTTTTCTGCACTTTCTCTGTGATATGGGCTTATGTTTCTTTTTATTTAGCTTCCTAAGGATTTGTTGGACTTCCTTAGTCTGAAGACATATACTTTTTATCAGTTCTGAAAAATTATTAGCCATTAACTGTTTGAATATTACTATTTTTCTTTTTTCTCATTTCCCCTCCTGCTGCTGCTAAATGCACTTTCTCTGTGATATGGGCTTATGTTTCTTTTTATTTAGCTTCCTAAGGATTTGTTGGACTTCCTTAGTCTGAAGACATATACTTTTTATCAGTTCTGAAAAATTATTAGCCATTAACTGTTTGAATATTACTATTTTTCTTTTTTCTCATTTCCCCTCCTGCTGCTGCTAAGTCGCGTCAGTCGTGTCCGACTCTGTGCAACCCCAGAGACGGCAGCCCACCAGGCTCCCCCGTCCCTGGGATTCTCCAGGCAAGAACACTGGAGTGGGTTGCCATTTCCTCCTCCAGTGCATGAAAGGGAAGTCGCTCAGTCTTAGCGACCCCATGGACTGCAGCCCACCAGGCTCCTCCATCCATGGGGTTTGCCAGGCAAGAGGACTGGAGTGGGGTACCATTGCCTCCTCCCATTTCCCCTCCTGGAACTCCAGTTAGAAATGTGTTGTACTTTCTCACTGTATCTTCTTGTCTCTTCACCTCTTTTTCACATTTTCTGTCTCTTCATATCTCAGCATTGTCTTGTCATCTGTCTTGTAATTCTTAATTCTCTTTTCAGCTGTATCTAATCTGCTGTTGAGTTTCCTAATTTTAATTATTATTTTTTCATTTCTAGAGTTTCCATGCAGATGTCTTTCAATTTTTAGCCATTATTTATAGTCTTTTTCTCTCATTTTTAATTTTTTCTTATTTATCTTCGTGGAGTTTTATATACTTACATTCTTTGTCTGATAATTCTAGTAGTTGAAGTCTTTGCTTGTCTAGTTTGCTGACTTTTGCCCATGAATGCCTTTTTCTTGTTTATTTTGTAATTTTTTTTTTACTGTGATTTCTTATTCCTTAGGATTTTATCCAATTTTAAATAATAAAATAAAAATAAGGTGAAGGTATTTCACCTAAAGATCATTTCCATTTGTTCCTCCCAAATACTCAGAGACACTGTATATCAGCACCACTTTCTCCTCCCCATTAACAGTGTGTGTGTGTGGTTTGTGATATAATTTACATACCATAAAATTCAGCATTTTAAAGTACAGGTATACCTCCGAGATATTGCGGGTTTAATTCCAGACCACTGCAATAAAGTGAATATCACAATAAAGCAAGTCACATGAAATTTTTGGTTTTACAGTGCATTTAAAAGTTATGTTTAAAATATACTGTAGTCTGTTAAGTGTACAATAGCATTATGTCTCAAAAGCACAATGTACATATTTTAGTTAAAAATAATGCTTTTGGTACCAATAGACTTGATTGACACAGGATTACCACAGACTTTGAATTTGTAAAAAAAAATGCAGTATCTGTGAGTTACAATAAAATGAGGTATGCCTATATATAATTCAGTGGTTTCTAGTATATCCACAAGGTTCAGGACCACTTTTTAAAACATATCTGTAATAATTTTCTTGGTGTATAGTTGATTTACAATGTTATTAGTTTCGGGTGTAGAGCAAAGTGATTCAGTTACGCAAATATTCATTCTTTATTGGATTATTTTCTCCTGTAGGTTATCACAGGATATTGGGTAGAGTCCCCTGTGCTATACAATATGTTCTTGTTGGTTGCCTATCTTATTTGTACTAGTGATTTATCCCTTCCCACTATGCTTCCCCTTCAGTAACTGCTGTAAGACTGTTTCGTGAATAAGTTCATTTGTATCATTTTTAAAAATGAGATTCTAGCTATGAGTGATATCGTAAGATATTTGTCTTTCTCTGCCTGCTTTACTTCACATGGCATCATAATCTCTGTAGGGTCACTTTTAAATATACCCTTGGCTTGAGGTTTAGACCACACAGGTGTTGCATGTGCTGCACACCCACATAAAGGCTAGCTTTATGGTGATCAATTCTTGGGTGAGTTATTATTTTTCTTTCACCTGAAACCAAGATTGAGGGGCCAGATTTCTTGCTGTCCTCTTCGGCAGGGCAGGTTTGTTTCTACTTGCCTTCCACCCAAGGTATAGCCCTGGTCCCGACTTCATGTAGGAGTTTCCTCTCAGGCTCCCTCCTATCTCCTGCATCCCTGTGGCCATCAGGACAGAAGCTGAAGGTCACAAATGATGAGCAGGTGCCCCAGAGCAGCTGCCAGCTTTGGAGTTAGCGCACCTCTCTCAATTCCAGCTCTTGGTTCATTTTTGACCTCACCAGATTTGCTTGCTAACTCAGCAATGCGTTTAGAAGTATTTTTTAAAAAGCATTTTATTCAGCGTTTTTAGTTGTTGTTAGTGGCAGGGTTATTCAGGATACTGCAGGACAATAGTCTACCTTTTAGTTTTGTTTATAGTGTGCATTTTTCCTGCCTTCTGTTTTTAGTCAGCCCTCCAGGGAGACAGCATGGTTCAGTGATAGCCATGTCCTGTCTTCACATGGCCATTCTTTTCCGTTTGAAGACTGGAATTCCTTGAGCTAATTGGATCTTGGGGCGCCCGTCTCTTGCTCCCTGAAGAAGACATTGCTGCTTCCAGAAGCTCAGCCATGCTGACCATTGGTCAAGCCTCACACTCATCTCCAGGCTATAAATAACTTCATTTCCTTCTCTTTGCTCATGGCTTACCAGTTTTGGAGCAGGGGTTTTTAAGTCCCTTCTGCCTCCTGACAATCACTTCTTTCTGGCTTCTTTTGAGAATAACTTATCTCATTGTGCCAAGTTGACCAAGAGGGTAGGGAAGGCATCTTCAGATCCTTACCATTCTCTTGGGAGGTCCGCTGGCCTTTGCAGCTCAGAGAGGAAGAACAAGGTTACATGCTGTGTGGGTCGCTCACTGCTGTCCATAACCCTAGAGTCCCACATTGAACTTACCCTGGAAACACCACTCCACATCCCATTTCTAGCTGAGTGTGGACCTTGCCTGTCTGGGGCTAGGCCCCAGGGGAGCTCAGATGCCTAGGAAACGCCCTCCTCCTTAGGAAGCTTCTGTTAATTATCAGTTACAGGAAACAGAATAGGAAGCATGGAAAAAGCAGTTCTCAAGGGGGTTGGGGAGGAAATGATTCCCTTAGGAAAGGTCATCAGAATCTCTTTATGGAAGAATTTATAATCAGCACCCCTCCAACTCCAGTCTGTGCGTCATTGCTTCAGGTAGGAGTGGATCAGAGTGGGGCAATATCAAAAACCTCTGCTCTAGAATTGCACTGTCTATATGGCCTCATGCGGCTATTGTGCCCTTGAAGTGTGGCTGGCAAATTACTCTCTGGACTTTAAAGGTTTAATTCCAAAAAAATAATGCAAAATATCTCAATAGTTTTATATCAATTACATATTGAAGTATTATTTTGAATATGTTGAAGTAAATAAAATATTTGTTAAAATTATTTTCACCCATTTCTTTTAAAAATGTGGCTACTATAAGTTTTAAAGTTACTTATGTGACTTGCATTTGTGGCTTACTTTATATACCTCTTGGACAGGGCTGATCTAGATGATAACTTGCTCCTTTGGGGGGGCGGTGTGTGTGTGTGTGTGTGATATTTTGAGTTGAACTGTAGCTTCTGCCTGCAACATTTGCTGATCCAATGGTTGGCCATTTTTGTCTGACTCATTTAGGTAGAAGTGACTTCATTCATCCCTTCAAAGCTTTCTCAACACCACCCTCAATCCTAAGCAGAAAGAAAAATATCATTCCCAGATGGGAACATAAAAATGGCTTTTTCAAGGAGCCATATGGTCAGCAATAACTTCAAATTGGTCTCTATCAATTTTCATCCCTTATTCTGTTTATTATAAAATTTAATCCTATATAATATTGTTGCTTTCTAATTTCTTCCCCTGGATTGTAAGAATAATTACTGTTGGAGAAAAAGAAAGGTGAAATTATTCTCCTTGAACCCACTTCTCCATTGATGTATGTGCTTATGTACATTTTCTGAAGGTTTAGTGCTCTTTTCAGAAAGCAGTAAGTTCTCACTGATTCATTTTCCTCGTTTCAGCTGTTATAAAAAACCGCTGGGTAGAAAGCAACACTGAACCCCAAATAGAAAACATTGCCTTTGATCAGAATCAAGTGGACTTTTCAACAGTGGTCTCCAGAGAGGGCTTCATGGTGCAGACCCCCAGGAAGAGCCATCCTTCTTTGGATGCTCCAGAAAACATCACCTTACAAACTGAAACAGCAGCTGCTAGAGGAATAAATGACTCTCCAAGGAGAACAGATTTCACCGTTCCCCGCTATGGGCCTGGAAGAGCAGCGACTCTGACTTCTCAGAGCAGCACCTTAGGTGAGTTTATGCTAATGACACTATTTTGTGCATGAATATCCAGTCCTGGGAAACCAAATATCTGATGGTCTCTGCCTTCCCGCATCCTGGGTCATGATGCTCAGCCAAGGGTCCTGGGACAGAGAGGACCACACTGTTCCTTAGGCTCCACCTGTGGCTCATTGTGGTTAATTGAGTGTAAGTATAGACCGGGGGAGGGTGCAGATTTGCTGAGTGGCCTGACCAATCCTGTGGAATCTACATTCCATGGCCATACCAAATCCACACCATATGGGCAGTCCTGCCACACTCAGCCGTCTCCTAGGTACCAGGTCTGGTAGACTGCTGGGCTGTGTTGTTTGTGTAGATGTAGCTCAGATGGTTGTTCTTGTGCCAGTTGG
Source organism: Oreotragus oreotragus (assembly GCA_006410675.1). Taxonomy (NCBI): domain Eukaryota; kingdom Metazoa; phylum Chordata; class Mammalia; order Artiodactyla; family Bovidae; genus Oreotragus; species Oreotragus oreotragus. The sequence goes on along the minus strand of SJYX01002812.1, from coordinate 287,885 downwards.
CACAGCACAAAAAGTTTTGCCATTTTTAGCAAAGGATTTCAATAAGGGGCTCAGGCTGGATGAGCAAGATTTGACTGAAGAAGTGAAGACAAAGAAGGCTAGCACCGACTAGACACCCACTCAGTACTCACATATTTCGTCTCTCTGTTCTCACAGCGAGTGATGAGGTCACATTACCCTCATTTTAGGAGTTTGGAAACTGAAGCTAGAGAAATCCACCAGCCAAATGTGTGCAGGTCAGACAGTTAACAGGCTTCAGAGCTGAGATTTGAGCCTAAGCCTGTGTATCTGAGCAAGGTGGGAGGGGTGGCTGAGGAGTGCACTGCCCGGATCATGTGAGCGAAGAGAGAGAGGAAGGAAGAGAATGTGGCCTCTTTGTGGGTGGTGAGGCCAGCAGCCTCCCTTGGGGAGGACGTAAGTCACACACAGAGGAGAGAAGCAGCGGATAGAACAGTTGTGTGGGTGGGGTTAGGCACAATTATCCAACACTTTGAAAACCAAGCAGTTTTGATTTGGTGGGATGGGGAATGCACTGAAGATTTTTGAACAAGGCAGTCACATGATTAAAGTGAATTTGGGCAGGTGCATCTGGCAGATGGGTAGACGATGTCTCGGGTGGGAGATGGAGCAGAAGTAACCTGGAGTCCCGGGGAGCACCCGAGCAGACACAGAAAGCCAGATACCAGATGCCAATGTATGGCCTGGTGTTAACATATGATCTGGTGGCTCTGGGAATGGAGAGGAAGGAATCAGTAAAGACTCTTCACAAAGGAAAACTGATACACTTTGGTGATGACCTAAAGGAAGAGGCTGAAACCATCAAAGATGACTCCATCCCACCCCAGTGATGGGAGGTCTGGTTGGGGGACTCAATTCTGTAAAGGGTATGTTGGGCAGTATTTTACATTCCATTTGTGAATGATGGATATAGAGCTTAGAAACTGTATGTGATACTGCCTGGGTTTGTTGGTCATTCAGATCGTGGAAATTTTGTGTTAAATTTAAGTAAATTCTGGGACCAGCTTTGTGGAATGTGAGTGATGTGTCATGATCCAAAACTGACCTCTGGTCCCATGTCATCTGATATTTAGCTTCTTTGTGCTCCTTTGTTGATAATTTTACCATAAAATGCAGACCCTTTGTTGGCGAGATCTGAAAACAGCCTTTGTGTGGGTCCGTGGTCTCTGCTTCAGGAGGAAATTTTTCAAAGAATGAACAGTTGCTCCTAATTTCTTCTCGTGTCTGTTTTATAGAGGTCAGAGGTGAGCTCACTCAAAGATGGTTCAGACGTTTGGAAGTCTGCTGGTGGAATTTTAATTGTGTCTGTCTACTTTCAGCCTGGGGGAAGCGTCTCCTGCCATCCAGCAGTTCAGGGTCAGAAGCAAGAACTGACCCTCTTTACATGGAGAGTGGAACATCCTGGGGTTCCCCGGCGGGGGGACAGGGGCTCCCCGAAGAAGTGACTGTGCACGCCCAAATGGCTGCCACTTCAGCTCTGAGCCAGTCTTCTCTCCCTGCTGTGGAGCGGGGAGAAGAGACCAGACTCCCCAGGCAGAGAAATTCCTCGGGACCAGAGCCCTCCTGGCCGCCTCTCTCCAGGACATCGGCTTACTCCCCTCCCTCTGACCATCCCTCGCATGAGTGGTTCTGTCCCAGCTCCACCCTCTGAAGTCATGCACAATAGAAATAAATAGCCCTGAGTGTCCAGCCAGTTACATACTCATCACAGGGGCTAAGGGGAAAGACTTTAAGCGCCAGTGCAATGTATTGGGGGTTAAAAGTACAACCTGCACAATTTATCTCTGTGCTGAAGTTCGTATTTAAAATGTGTTTTCTTTATTTGTATAAGGAAGAAAATAATAGTTGGTCTGGTAGCTGCTCCAGACCTTTCTCTACACAAGGCCCTGCTTTTTCCCCTTTCCCCTACATACACACACACACACACACAACCAAGACTGAGAGTGGCGGTGTGTGTTCTTGCATGAGACCAGTTCCAGGGTGAATAAAGTGGTGAACATTGTGCCATTCAATAGAGAGTCATATTTGTATTTCCTCATTATTGCAAAAATGTTTCTTTCAATGGCAAAGATAACAGACAGTTTTCTCTGGGCATCATTTCAAGAAAACCCATACAGGCAGGTGTTTGCAAGGTTGTAGCGGTGGATCACTGGGCCCTTTGTGTTCCAACCCCTGGCCATCAGTTAAGTCTACGTGTAGGTGTCCCACCTCCACTGAGCCTTTCATCAACCCTCTGAGCCATACACCAGGTCACCCTAGCTTATCCTTGTCCATCTTAGCCTTCTACCCAGCTGCACTGTAATCCTCTGAGGACACAGATTGTGTTTGTTACTTCTCTTAGGTTCCCCTGCCCCACAGCGAGGTGCAGTTGATGAGGAAGGGGATGAGCATGTGCCAAATATTCCAGGGTTCATCCGGCCACAGGCCAGTGCTGGAAACTTTGCCCACCATTTCTCCTCTACAAGGTTTCATTCTGAGCCTGTGCATGCTGCTTGTGTTTTCATCTGCATGCCATAGGGAGCAGGGCCGAGAGGGTTGGAAGAATCCTTGGGAAATGGAGCTTAGATGGCTTCAGATGTTGCCATTTCAGAGGATATTAGAAATACTTTACAGGACTAGGGGTTCGGGTTTATGTCATCAAAGTGAAAACGGAGATCCTCTCTGGAATACCTATTGAAAGCAGCACATTCCCCTTTCATATACTCTGTATCGTTTCCTTCCAACTGGGTATGTATATAATTTATGATTCCTATTTTTAGGGGATTTGCTTTTAAAATTATTCTTAAACGTTGGTTAGATTGGATAAAAGCTACGATCCTTTCCAGCTTCAAAGTCCTGTGGTTCAGTGGTTTAAGAACCACTTTACGAAATGGTGGAAAGGAAGCATTTTCTAGGAAGCTAAACTTGACTCTGGTCAGGGTCATTTAATATTTATACTTTAAATTCCACCCACTGCTGTGGTATATTTATTGTGGTATATTTGAAAATCAGTCTGTGTTTCCAACTACTGGCCTTGACTGTAGTCATCTGTACTCTCAGAAAAATATTTAGCCCTCCAATTCCTTCATCCTTTTAGAACCTTATACTTTTAATTTTTGAAGTGGTCTACCATATCGTGCCTGTTCCTTAAGTCCTTCGCTGAGCATTGCTCTTCCTTCTTAGTGAACCAGTTGTTCTGTGCCAGGTAGAGTCCCACCTCCCTCTTGGATACTGGAGGGGACTTTGGGTGCTGTTCAATGTGGGGAGACCCAGGCATTCAGGATGTGACTGCCAGCCACCTGGATCTAGCCTGCTAGCCCCATCCTGCTGCAGGGATGTGCAGGGGACATGAACAAGGGCCTGAGGCCGTGTGGAGATGAAGCTCTGCTTTATTATTTTTGTCTATTTTGTGTTTTGGCTGGGCTGGGTCTTCGTTGCAGTGTGTGGGCTTCTCTAGTTGTGGCACATGGACTTAGTTGCCCCTGGGCGTGTGGGATCTCTGTACCCTGACCAGGGATTGAACCTGCATCCCCCGTGTTGCAAGGCAGACTCCTAACCACTGGACTACCAGAGAAGTCCCGAAGCTCTGCTTTATTTTGAACGCTGGGCTGGTCCCTGCTAACCGGCTAACCAGAGCTCTAGTGTATCTTCTACCTCCCCTGAAACCTGAATTTTGAGATGTAGATTTCCTGACTGCGGGATCTAGGAGTTTTAGGCATGCAGGCAAGAGTGCTGAGAAAGCCAGCAGGACTTGGCAGACCCAGACTGGGAGTCACCCAACCCAGCTGGCCTCTCCGTGGGGAATCAAGCCAAGAGGGAGCGTGGCGGGGGCGTGTACTTTGTGACACTTGGCTGCTTTGTCACTAGTGAATGTGACCCTGTGAAAGTCCTGGCACTTGGATCAGTCAGAGGACTGATGCTGCTCACTAGGTGAGCGCTAGGATGGCCAGCCAGTAACATGGCTTGGGGAGGATGGGGGTCCTTATTTGAAACATGAAGGGATTAGAGCAGCTGATCCTGAAGATCCTTCTAGTTCCAGCATCTGTTATTCCAGACACATCAGCCTTTGTATTCTGTGACTCTTTTTACTTTTCATTCTGCTGCACACAGATGTGCACACAACATAGCCTTTCTGAGGCTTGGGTAGCCAGGAGTTGCCTGCTTCCAAAAATAAGTTACACGCTAATAAATATATGCGTTAAATCAAGTATAGGCCTAAACAGCTAACTCAGATTTCAAAAAAAGAGATCAGAAGCCATTTGAAATTATTATTTTGCTTCCTGCTTTTTTTTTCCTTCTCTTCTTTTTATATTTTCTCGAATGACCATGTACTATTTGATAATTAGGGGGGAAAGTAAGCAAAGCAACTAATAGGGAAAAAAGTTCTCTTTTAAAGGTGAAAAGAGATACGTGTATGTTGAATTATGTGAGAGTGGCTACAGTTGAGCACTAAATTTAGTACCGAGCTTCCTGGAAACCAGGGCACAAAGCGAAACTGGGTGGGGTGTGATATATTGTCAGATAAAGTGAGTAATACAATTTCATCCATAGGCTTCAGTGTTTTGGGGGCAGTACCTTCTAAGAGGAATTTTATATAATGAATATTGAGGATCATACTAGAAAATGCCTTCAATTGCTGTTTTGTGGAAATTGTGCTAATGTTCTTTAAAAGGTGATGTTTTCCATATATACTCAATAGGAGCGGAGGGTGTAGTAATGGATCTGAACTCATGAAAGTATTTCTGTGGGCAGCTGAGCTGATATGGTCCAGGTAAATTGCTTTGTGGTGATTTCACTTTGTAGAGGAAGAGAATATAAATAACTCAGAAGTTTGTAGATTTAGCAATACCGTTCCCAAATATCAGTTGCTTCAGCAAGATTTTTGGCAAGTTCTGGGTCACAGCCAAGTCGAGGGCAAGCATCATAATATATGCCTGAGGCTCCAGTACGTTCTATTGTAGTGGGAGAGGGACCCATATTCTTTCCCCAGAAGAGCAGGCGTTCTTTTCACCTCTTATTATAAATATTAGGGAGTTTAGCTTGTTTCTGCTCCCAAATGGATGGTCTTCTCATTTTTGAATGGCTGCTTCAAGGGTAGAAAGTGAGCAAGGAAGGGCAATTATTAAATAATCAGTAGTGCTGGTCTGCTGATTGGAAACATGGTACATTTCCCCCTAGATGTATCCAGCAGGTGCTCATTTGGTAACATAAGTGGTGATTGTAGGTTGGTTTGACCAAGCCTTTTCTACTTTTATTAAGAAACACGAACTCTACAGAAGTATTCACACTGCTTAGTAGCTTTACTGTGAGGATTGAATGAGATTATACAAATAAAGTCTTAGGTAGCACAATCTGTGGAGGTGTACGTAAAGTAGTGGCACATTGTTATTGGCTGAAAAGGCAGCTTGTGACACTGATGATAATGAAATGGTGAAACAGTGTTCCATGGAGCCTCAGGGTCAGGGAAAACCTGACCATTTTCCTTTTGTGACTTTCAGCGATTGTGATGTTTACAGGTGTATTTCTGAGGCCATTTGCTTTGCTGGACAGGTATTCAGGCTGAGTCCAATAAAACCGTCACTGTGCACTGAGTCAATGAAATAATGCAATTTACTGGGAAGAAAAGTGTTTTGAAAGAGCACTCAGCAATCCGATGGGGCTGTAATTGGTGGATATAGATGGTGACTCTAATGAAGTTAGGCCCAAGAAGCTAAGTAGGTGAGTGAGGATTTGGGACATGTCTGTGTTGTGCTTTTTTTTTTTTTTTTAACACTGAACCTTTTTTGTTAGTTTTGTAGCAGAGAAAGGTTTATTTCAGGGTTAAGCAAGGAGAATGGATGCTTGTGCTCAAAAACCCCAGGTCCATTTGTTTTTGTTCTTAAGCAGGGATGGCTATAGACTGCAACTATTTTTGTTTCCAGGTCTCTCTATTCCTTTGATTTAATTACTAGTAAGTAAAGGGAGCCTTTTTGTTTCCTGTGCTGGCTCTCTATGTATATATTTAACTTTTATTTGTGCTTTTGTTATGACTGCATATTGGACTGGTCTTCAAAGAAACGTTTATAATGAGGACTTTATTTTTTCCTTTCCTGGGTCATAATTAACAATTTGAAGCCTTTCATTTTATAGGTATACAGAGTACTTTTTAAAAAATTTGGCTTAAAAAGAGAAAAAAAGCAGTCTTCCTTCTTGCCTCTGGGTCTTCTTGCCCACTCACCAAGCTTCCCCGAAGTTTATTCCCGTTTGGCATGAGGCTTTCAGTGTAGCCTTCTGGAGGTCATTTCCCAGGGTGTCCTTTGGAAAGTTCTTTGTGGAAGGGAACCACCAGCAAGCCACTGTACTTCTGTAGAGCAGACTGTCCACTTTAACCAGTGGTGTGTTATTCAGTTCTTGAGGCTCTTGACAACTGATCCAGTGTCTGCCGTCCATTTCATCAGAAACATTGTTCCCAACCTGGAGTCCTTGGGACCCACTAGAGTACTGTGTGAGCCAGTCTCCAAAGCTTCATGAGGTTAACTCCAGGAATGGAGCCTGTTGCTTTCGGGTGGAATTAAATCAAATCATTGGGGCAATGATGAGTGTCTCCTGCTGATTAGAAGCTCTGTTACTTAATAAATGCAGCTTGGTTAATGGTCTTTCAAAATGTCAGTTTTACAGTGGCCCTGAGGTGGCAAGTAATTAAGAAGTGTCGATGGTGGCAAGGCTGGGAATGACTGTTCCAGGCCACCATTGTTCTGACTGTGGATGCAAAGCCCAAGGCCCCCTTGCTGGTGACTGGGTCCCCTGTAATGCACCCACTTTTATGCATTTTTAGGTATAGGCTTTAATCTATAATAGCATTTGAACAAAAGGCTTATGTGGCTAAAAGAAAACAAAACACAGACTGTGTCACAGTGGTCTGTCCTATATAAGTTATAAGGTGGAACTCAAGAACAGAAGTTTTTAGCTTCTTCTATATAGATTGACGCAAGTTGGGTCTAGAGGCTTTCTGCTGTCTTCCTCTTAGCTTGATCTGAAGCTTTCATTGTGCTCAGCAAAGGACCTCATGCTTCTCCACTTAGCGCTGTGAAAAGAGGGAGAATGAGTGTGTTAGCTGTGTTTATCTTTTAGATCCACATTATATATATTCATCTACCACAGTGTAATTAACATCATTTGTATCCAGATACACCCTGGCTAGTCTTAAAGCATATTTTCTTCCGTTCTAGCTTCTGGAAGCACAGAGGATTTAAACAGCTCTACTGCTGTCCACAGCTCCTCAGTGAGCGGGACAAAGAGTGTCCATGTTGCCACCATGTTCCCCAACAGTGTCCGAAGGACGCCCCAGTCTTCAGCCATCAGTCTGCGGCCTCTGAATGAGACAGAACATTTCCCCGAGGACTCTGAAACTGCCATAACTTCATCAGTCCGTCCTTCCCCCTCGGAGGCAGACTTGAGAAGAAGCAGTGGAGTATTCGGGAGGCCAGGGGATGGGGCATTCACAGGGCTGTCCACAGAAAGTGCATTGGGTCCTACATCTTCCAACGTCTCAAGGGAACTTTGGCAAAATGATTCTCCAAGTAAGTCTTCGATCTCTATTTGATTTATTATGGACATTTAAAAATTGTTGAATTTTCTCAAGGGGTCACTTCAAGACCATTTGTAATCTTTAAAAAAAAAAGAAGACAACTGTGTTCTTGGATAACACCGTCTCTTTTATCTGGTAGACCACATTATCACATTTTGATTTTCAGCATGACAGTGTTGTGAAATTAGTCAAACAGGCATCATTCCTCCTGCTTTCTTTTAGATGAGGAAACTGAGGCTCAGGTGGTTTAAGTAGTGAGTGCGTGATCTTTATCTCACTCACCACAGAGCTGAGACTCCCACCTCCAAGCTCCTGGTGCTTATGCATCTTGTGGCTCTGCAGCTTTAACTTCAGACTCAGAGCTGGCCGCTCTTTAAAGCCAGCTTCAGTTATCTTATGTACAGATCATCTTCACAAATAAAATGTGCAGAGCATATAAATATACTCCTCAAGTTCATGGTTTTAGTGAGCCCCATAGTTGATTTTTTTTTTCTGTATTTCAGAATTAGAATAATCTTTATTAATAATAGAACTGCCTTAGGAAAGTACTGACTAAGCATAATATTTGGGCACATTGTATTTGATGGATGTAGCAGCATCCCCACTGGCTCATACTACCCCATGTTTTAGGGGAAAGAATAAAACACTCAGGCCTGTAAGTTACTCTGAGACTTTGCACGTACTGTTTAAAAGCTCTGCTCTTCACCAGTTTTTGGTATTGCTCTCTTATTGACACTGAATAGTTTTGAAATAATTGTTTAGAACATGAAAGCATATGTCAGGTCACGCATATAGTAAACACTGTACAAGGTCCTTGCAAAGGGCACCTTCTCTTAGGGAAGACTCATGTCTTAGTTGTGGAGGGATCTCTCTTACATCCATGTAATGGCCTTTTGTGTCTGACACCTTTCAGCCTCCGGAGGACCCCAGCTGGCCAGTGGCTCTGGTGCAGGGAATGGCAGCCCTGTGTCTCAGACAGAAACCTCTTCTCGGTCCATCCCGCCAGTCAGAGGTGAAGAGAGCACCGCTCTCTGGTTTTCCACCGGCAGCGAGCCCTTTGCAGGTGCAGCAGGAAGCTCCACTTCCCATCCTGAGGCTGTGAATGCTTCAGTTCTGACCCGCTTCTCAGCCTCCGCCCCACAGTCTCAAGGAAGCGACTCAGCGCTGTATGAAATGAGCTACTCTGAGCTGGCCACCGAGTCCTTGTCTTCATCCTCCTCAGAAAGTCTGGGCTTCTCGGCACCTCGTGGGGAGCGCTCGAGTGAGTCTCCATCCACGGAACCGCACCCCGAGGAGGGTGGGGGGCTGCCTGAGCTTGATCTTCGTGATAATGAAATAGTTCTGCAGGCCTCTGAACATCTCCAGGCCATCCTTCTAGCTGGTTGATACCCATGTACCTGTATATCCCCCAATTTTTCTGTAAAGTCTCCAAGATGCTGCTGTTATCACTTGGCACACACAGCTCGGGGACTTCTCTGCAGTGTCCTTCCAGCCCTTAGAGCTCACCCCACACCCCCATGCTGCCGCCAGCACACAGCTTCTGGAAGGTGAGAGTATCACCTCCTCGTGAGTGGTTGTGCGCACCAGGTCTGGGCTTTCATCAAGAGACATTCTCCTTTCCCCCTTTTAAACAGCCTTATTGTACTATATTTCACATTCTGTACAGTCCACCCATTTGAAATGTACAATTCAGTGGGTTTTGGTATAGTCACAGAGTTGGGCCACCGTCACTACCATCTGATTCCAGAACGTTTTTATCATCCCAAAAAGAAACTGTGCTCATTGTGGTCTCTCCCCATCCTCTGCTCTTCTGGGCCTCTGACAGCCATGAGCTTACTTTCTGCCTCTGTTGACTTGCCTACTGGAGACGTTGCTTATAAATGGAACCACAGCATGTGTGGCCTTTTGTGTTTTCACTTAGCATCAGGTTTTCAGGGTTCGTCCGTGCTGTGGCGTGCGTCCGGGCTTCATCCCTTAGTGCTGACAGATGCTGTTCCGTTGTATGGATGTGCCACGGTTTACTTTGTACTTTTTTCAGTTACTGGGTATGCGGGTTGTTCCCACCTTTTGGTTATTATGACTAGTACTCTTGTGAACATTCAAGCACCTGCTTTTGTGTGCACATATGTTTTCTTGGAATTGCCTTGGAATTGCCAGGTTAGATGGTAGGTCTGTTTCTGACCTTGGAGGAACTACCAAACTGTTTTCCAGAGGGGCTGCACCATTTTGTATTCCCACCAGCAAAGTAGGAGGGTTTAGTTTCTTAGCACCATTTGTCATTGTCGAGCTCTTTTGAGTCTAGTGAGCTGACTCATTGGAAAAGACCCTGATACTGGGAAAGACTGAGGGCAGAAGAAGAAGGGGGCACAGACGATGAGATGGTTAGATAACATCACCGACTCGATGGATGTGAATTTGAGGAAACGCCAGGAGATAGTGAAGCACGAGGGCGCCTGGTATGCTGCAGTTCATGGGGTCACAAAGAGTTGAACATGACTTAGCAGCTGAGCACCGATAACAGCAATCGCAGTGGAGGTTAAGTGGCGTCTTAAGTGCTATTGGATTGCAGTTTTCCCAGCTGACTAATGATGGTGACCATCTTTTCATGTGCCCGTTGACTATTTGTATATATTCTTCGGAAACGTCTGTTTAGATCTTTTGACCCTTTTTAAATCGAGTTGTTTATCTTTCTTTAATTGAGTTGTGAGAGTTCTTTATATATTCTGATACTTGTCCTTCATCAGAAAGATGATTTGCAGTCATTTTCTCTTATTCTGTGGGTTGTCTTTTAACTTTCTTGCTGTTATCCCCTGAACAGCACAAATCTTTTAATTTTGATGAATTCTAGTCTGTCGCTTTAAGAAAACTTTTCCTTTGATGTTCCTTTTTAAGAATGTTTTTGGAAAATATTTTGAGAACACTTCTCATCAGCCTTATCAAAGTAAATTGTATGTTGATAAACCAAAAATGCAGTAACATCATTTAAGCTTATAATAGGTTTGAATTCTTACCTCTCTACCACTAACAGTGGAAGCTCTTTTCCCTGCTATGAGTTCTCTAATGAGTAAAATTAGCATTTATTATTTACTAATGATGTGATATGGAAAAGCATATGCTTTGTTGTAAAGAATACCACATGTGTGGGTGGAGACTGTTTGTGCTGTTTTATGTCCAGGCATGGAAAACACACTCTTTCCGTCACTTAAACACAAGGTATCCTTTTCTGCCCTGCCCCTGTGGTCTCAGAAGTTTCGCCTTCGCAGGCCTGGAGTTTACATCCCATAGAATTCCCCTCTTCCATCCCTTCAGTACCCTACACTCTGCAGTCAGGGTGCAATTGGTGTGTGTGGACAATGGGACTTCAGCGTGAGTGGCACGTGGGGTTCCGAGGCACCAGATAAGGAAGAGCCGTGTTCCTGAGTCCACCTGCTCTGGGTTAACGTGACACTGTCTCTCTTTTCCTTGGAATCACCCACAGCTCACACTGCCGCACAGCTTTCAGATTTCTTGGTTCATCCCTTCCTCTGGGTTCAGGTGCAGCCCCTCTGTTTCAGGGCATGACTGCCCCCTCTGCTACGTCTATCAGCCTGAGAGGGGTGGTCGGCCTACATTTTATGTAACATCATCACAGGCCTGTCCTCTCTGTCAGGGGAATTGTGGTCAGGTACGCTCAGCTCTCCAGCTTCTCCTGGTGGGCTTTGCGTGGGTCTCTTTTAGGTCCCCCCGCGAGGGTCAGATCACATCTGCGACCAGGTCCTGGCTTTCCTGGTGCTGCCCCAGCTCCCTGTGTGCCTGTGCCCGTGTTCATCCCTGCCGATCAGTTAACACACGCCTGTCATGGAGTGAGGGCTTCCCAGGTGACACTGGTGGTAAAGAACCCACCTACCTTTGCAGGAGGTGTAAGAGATGTGGATTCAATCCCTGAGTTGGAAAGAGCCCCTGGAGGAGGGCACTGCAACCCACTCCAGTATTCTTGCCTAGAGAAACCCATGGACAGAGGAGCCTGGGGGGCCACAGTGCATGAGGTTGCAAAGAATTGGATATGGCTGAAGCCACTTAGCACTAGCATCACGAAGTGAACTGACGTCATACTCAGCTTTACATGCATTTTCCACCAAGGTAGGTCTCTCAAGGACTAAACTGACTTAGGAATTGGAATAAGAATCAGAAAAGAGCCCGTTTTTCTCATTAGATCCAGATTATGAAGCAGTTAGGCCAAGAAAAATTGGTCCTCATTTCCCTCATTTCTGAAAAGAAGGATTTATTTGATAATAATCTAAGATTCTTTAAGTTTATAGCATAAAATATATACCCCAGAAAAAAGGAAAAGGATATTTATTCATGTGTCACCTATTCCTATTTAGTCCCCACCAAGAAAAAAAAAAAAAAAGCCAAGCTCACCTGTAACCTCTACCCATGATGCCACTTCTCACTGAGGTGCTAGGGTGAAGAGCTACTGTATAATAACAGACACCGATGGCGGGCCCTGTGTCCATCAGCTACCGCTGGTCCCACTGGAGGTGAAAGCCTTAGGGTAATACCGGCCTCCCTCCCCGGTCTTGCCAGGTGGAAAGCTCCAGCGGGGCTGTTAGTTTTTTGCCCACTTAGGTCTTCACTGGTGGCTCAGCTGGTAAAGAATCTGCCTGCAATATGGGAGACAGGTTCTGTCCCTCGATTGGGAAGATCCCCTGGAGAAGGGAAAGCCTACCCACTCCAGTATTTTGGCCTGGAGAAATCCACGGACTGTATTGTCCATGGGGTTGCAAAGGGTCGGACATGGCTGAGCGACTTTCACTTTCACTCCCCCCCCCACCGCCACCAATTTCCCTGACATAAACACTATTTATTATGTATCACCAAGAAGAAATATTGTGTCCATCCTGTTCACTGGAGTAATGAAACGTAAATCCAAGTCACCTGAACCGCAGCGCTGATCCCGCACTGCCTCCGGAGGATTCAGTCACTGCTGTTAGCAGGAAAGACGCGCATGGCGGGTTTTCACCTTGTCAGTTTCAGAGAAAGACCCTGAGAAGGCGGAGGACAGCGCTGTGGCTCACACAGCCCCGCTGTACACCGCACTGACCAGCCCTCCCCTTCGCTGTCCTCTTGTAGCCACCGAAGACAGTCCTGAGCTGGGCGTTGGTACCAAGGCTGAAGAGGGGGCTTCCTGGGGAGCGCCTGGGGTCCGCACTCACAGCCCGCACACTTTGGCTACGTTTGCTGGAGTTGGGGAGCGCACACTGCGATCTCTCACCAATGGTAGCACAACTCCTGGGGATGCGGAGCGATCGGCAGCGACGACTGGAGAAACGGAGAGTGCCACGCAGCAGGGAAACAGGACGGTGACTGGGGACGCCCGCCCGGTCTCGGGTTCACTGGCGGTCACAAGGGCCTTCGGAGGGCCTGGAGGTGATGGGCAGGGTCTCTTTGCGTGTCTCCTCAGCATGTCTGTCAGTTTGCTTGTGGTGCTAGGATGATTTGGCTTCCCTGGTGGCTCAGGTGGTAAAGAATCTGCCTGCAGTGCAGGAGACCTGGGTTCCATCCCTGGGTTGGGAAGATCCCTGGGAGAAGGAAATGGCAACCCACTCCAGTATTCTTGCCTGGGGAATTCCACGGACAGAGGAGCCCAGTGGGCTACAGTCCGTGGAGTCATGAAGTGTCAGATGTGACTGAGTGACATGTCTGACATGACATTTTCACTTTCTAGAACGAGTTTGCTGTCAACCCGGAAAGTGGCTTACCAGCTCCCTGTGGAGAGCACTGTCTGGGTTCTCCCACCTCCCCCACCCCCATCCTGCCCTGCGCTTACCGAGACATTGGCACTGTTGTGAGCCAGGATGCTTGCAATCAAGGAGCCCAGCCGGGTTGTGGCTGAGGCCGATCTCCTGGGAAAGAAATATCTCATTATACAGAATGGAAAGTTGGGAGGGTTTTCCTTTTTCCATTTAGGCACAACAATTGTTCTATTTGGGGTCTTAAGAGCTTTTCAGATACTAATTTGCTTTTATCAAAAAAAGGGTCTGTGGAAGGAATTTGGACCTGTTCCCTATTATCTGGGGCCCCATTTCTCTTTTATTACCGTTTCCAGTGCTGCCGCTATGCTCTTCACAGGAGGGCAGGTCATTCAAACCCTGCCTGCCTCTCTGCACAGCCTCTCCAGAGAAAGTGTCTCTCCCCCGGGGGCAGTTCGTGGGCCGGACACTGAAAGTCTGTCTCAGTGTGCCGGTTCACAGATGCCTGTCTGATTGGCCTAACTGTAGTTTTCCCTCGGCAGTCACTGGGATTAGCTACGATGGAGCGAGCAGCACAGATCCTGATTGCGGGGCCTCCAGTGAACACACCAACTACACCTGTGCTTCATCTCCTTTCACCAAAGGGGAACGGGCACTGCTGTCCGTTACAGACAACAGCTCATTCCCGGACGGAAGGGAGGCTTCGACCTCTTCCGTTAAGACCTCAAGCTCTTTGAGTTCAGACCCTTCTCCCTCTTCTCAGGCTCAGACCGAGAGGAGCAACGTCTCATCCCCCCAAGGAGAACATGCTCGGCCTTCCCCTGAGGCGCCGGCTCTGCCCACGGCCAGCTCTCCATCTCACACACCCACCCTTAATGCGCCGACCACTCTGGCTCCTCCGGACGCCGATGCCAGATCTGCTGGTGGTGCACCGTCGTCTTCTGCATCGGAGCCGCCCTCGCCCCTACCCTCAGTGGCGCAGTCCTTCCACACGTTCTCGCCAGCCTTGCCATCTGCTGGGGCCTCCACTCGTCCCCTGCAGTCCAGCCCTGACGCACCCACTCCTTTGTCCTTCTCGCCTCCACCCTCGTCACTGTCCCCGACGGCGTCTGCCCTTGCCTCGCTGTCTGACTCACAGACAGCCCTCCCACCTGCACCTTTTACCCCAGTCCTGCCCGGGGCAAGGGATGCTCCCGTGACTTCGGTTCAGACGTCACCAGTCGCATCGTCTATTCCTAGCAGTCAAACAGCAGATCCTAAGAACCAGAGTAGTCCATACCTCGAGAACATCGTTACGGAATCGAAGCCACCAAGCCTGCAGACTCTGCCCGCAGAGGCCACGGAAGCTGCAACAGTGATGTCTACTCTGGGGATCCCTTCACCCCTGGCCTTCACAGACTACTCCACTTCTACAGACACTGAGCAAGCCCTTCCAGCCACGCGCACCGACTTAGCCCACACGTCTCCAGCTTTGGCAGCCACCACCCTCGAGACCTCTCGTTCTCCCGTGGCCAGCCCTAGCCTCCCGTCAAGCACAGCAGCTCTGACGGGTGGCCCCACAACAGGACAGACAGTGGTTCAGCTCTCGCCAACCATTCCAGAAGTTCTCGTGGTCCAAGTCACAACAGCAGGTGCTGTCACCACAGAAGAGAGCCCAGTGGCTGGGGATACTGCTACCAGATTGACCCCCCTGACCGAAGAATCGACAACAGGACCTGGCCCTACAGAAGGCGACAGCCTGGCTTCATCTTTCCTCAAAACATCTCCTTCCCCCGGAACCACGCCTGTCTCCCCAGCTAAGGTGTTACCTCCTCCGTCGACCACCTCCCCTGTGCAGAGCAGCACCCGGTCACCCACAGCACTGTCGTCTCCCGCTGCAGGTAGGACGCGGCTGTGGACGCACCGAGAACAGCGTGGGGCTCTGGTGTGATCTCAGTGCTTTCTGTTGAAGCACTTAAAACAGGAGAGAATGCCCCGGTGGCTGTTTTCTCACCCTCTTCTCACCCCTGAGTTACAGAGGGCAGACAGGAGAAGATACCATTGGCCGTGTTGACACTAGTAGTGAGTAGCTTGTAATGCCCTGTAATTGCACGACCTTTTCAAGCATGCCTTTAACAAGGCCAGAGTGGGGTAGTGAAGTGAGATTGAAGGGTGGGAAACTGGAGTCAAGAAGCTTTACGTGACCTGTCTGAGACACAGAGTGAGCAAGTGCCTGCTTCCAGATCAGAATCCCAAGCTTCTGGATTAGTCAGCTGGTGCCCCAGTCACCAGGGAAGCGTCTCTTGATCCCCTGAGACTTCCCTAAGACTATGGCGCTGGCTAATAAATGCCGGTGAAGGGACATGTTCAATGAGAGGACAATGAATTGACCTTTCCTATAGTGACTGTGTGACATTGCGGTTGAGGTTATGTATCTCTCTATCCATGTAAAAGTTGCTGGGACAAGAGAAATAAAACCATCCACATGATTCTTTGTCACTTAAGGACAGGTAGTAGGGAGTAGGATGCTACCTCCTTTGATATCAGGGCCAAAACTTGCTGGATATTTAGTTTGTCTAGACTCAGGCAAGGAAAACTGTATTGATAAAAAAGTGAACTGGAGACTGAAGGAAAGAGGGAAGAAGAGGAGGGCATTGGAGGCAGGTCCAACTAGGCACCCATCATCCGGCGTGTGGTCCAGCCGTAGAGCCCACGCAGCCCCGAGAGCTCTGATGCATCAGTGCCCGCTTCATGCCGGTGGTCGGTGTGCCGCTAGGAGGCGGAAGCTGGCTGCTGCTCCTGGCGAGTTTGCGGTCCTGCTTCAGGACTCACAGGCTTCATTTCCAGATGCCAAGTATATTCCAATATTTGACAGAACATAATTCACAAGTGTCCTTTTAAGCCGGTTGCAGCCCCTGCAGTGATAACTGTAGACCAGTAGGAGGAGGATTGATACTGGCTGTTGCTGTCTTTTGTGACAGAGCCCGTGGGTGCCGTGTTTGGATATATAGGCGCTGTGCACACGTTTAGGTATATCCCAAGTAGCCATGAGGAGCAAGGACACCATCTTCAGGTTTAGCCTATTTGTCTTCAGGGTAACTCTGGAGCTAGAACTCTATTTTTGTCTTCTTTTTCTCGTTCTACCACTGATTTTTCTCCTTGGAGATGACTCTTCTCCTTCTGTTATGAGTTTGGATTTTTCTCCATGTGTCTCAGAAACCTTTATTAGGCAGTTATGGTATAACTGGAGTGTGACAAGGCCAGTTATAGAGACCAAAACAGAGAGTGTAGTCACTGCCCCGGGAGCCGGCAGTCCAAGAGGACAGTGGGGCCTGGGCCTCGCCAGGGCCTGGCGGAGTCAGATGGGCTCATGGTCACACTGTGTGAAGAGAGTGCTCACTTGCGGGCTTTTTTCTGAACAACTGCACGGTTATTTGGAGACCCATTTACAGTGTGAGATCTTTGGAAAAGAGAAAACTTGGAGCAGGGAGGATAGTTGATCAGGTGTCATTTCCCCCTTAACGTGTGTTTTAAATAGGCATTGCTTCAAGTACAATTTGTTAAGTATCCCAAGGCAGTGTCATCATTTCCAGGCTCAGGAATCTGTAAGCAGCATTCGGGTTTGAACCAGCGCCTGTATTCGGGGATCCAGCTGTTTAGTACGCCTCTGTGTACACAGCCAGTGCCGACATCCCGTCCCCATGCTTCTCTTCTGCACCTCTGGGAACCCATTCTATTTCGTAGTATGGCCTTTTCCAGGCGAGGACACAGAAACAAGCAAGAATCAGATATTAGCTGGGAGAATTAAATATTTACCTAGAGCTGCCTTTTTACCTTTGCTGTGTGATTAACTGCTCTGTTCTGGAAATGTGTTTTCAGCTAACAGCTGCAGCACTCACCCTTGCCTTCATGATGGGAAGTGCGTTGTGGATCCCACCACACATCCTGGGTACCGATGTGTGTGCTCACCTTCCTGGCAAGGGGACAACTGCAGTGTGGGTAAGAAGGAAAGTCATCTGCGACGGTCTATAATGTAGTGCCACACTGAGGCAGCCAGTGGGCTCCTTTTCCTCCAAAACAGAGGGCAGTAAGACTTTTAAATTCATGCCCTGCTTACTTGAGGGTTAGCATGCTTATGCACTGTCTGCAGAGTAATGTCAGACAGTGACATTGACAGGCCCCCATGGTCCGGCTGCCTTCTGTGGACTCTGCATTCCTGGACCACCCACGGCTCCCTGAAAACTCCCACAATTTACTGCTCTGACCTTCGCTGTGCTGGTGCTTCAGCCTAGAATCCCCCTACCCACATCTGCTTATTACAGGTCCTTCCAGTCTTTGTCCAGATGTTATTTGAAACAGTCCTTAATTCTCTCTCCCATCAAANACGGCTCCCTGAAAACTCCCACAATTTACTGCTCTGACCTTCGCTGTGCTGGTGCTTCAGCCTAGAATCCTCCTACCCACATCTGCTTATTACAGTCCTTCCAGTCTTTGTCCAGATGTTATTTGAAACAGTCCTTAATTTTCTCTCCCATCAAAGTAATTACCTTCTTTACTTTCTCTGTACTTCCAAATCGTGCCTTATATTTGTATTTATTTGTACCCCTGGCGGCCTCCACCCTCGGTAGACTGGTGGCCCCTTGAGAACAAGTGTGGTGTCCACTCGTTTCTGGTCTTCTCCACACCCGGTGCCATTTGGCTCTTAGAAGTGCTCCTTATACCGGATTATGAGTGTGCTGCCTACTGCAGAGTCACTGGGGTCCTGTGTTCCCTCTTCCACAGATGTGAACGAATGCCTCTCGAGCCCCTGCCCACCCCTAGCCATGTGCAACAATACTCAGGGATCCTTCACCTGCAGATGCCCAGTGGGGTACCAGCTGGAAAAAGGGATATGCAATTTGGGTAAGAGAGTTCGTCTGTCTTGAAATTTTCTCTGCACTACAATGTATTTTGCAAAATAACATTTACTGTTTTTCTCCCTGATCAAAATCAATATTTGGCCAAGGTATAAATGGAAGGAATATAGAAGGAGCAGAAGATACTATTATTCCACCACTCAAAAACATAGCACTCTATTGCGGTCTGTTTTTAGTGTACAGTATATTTTTATACAGTTGGAAGTCATATGGTATTTGTACAAACTTTATATCTTAAACATTTTTCATGTTATTAAAAATATTATACCAACTTTGTAGTGACTGCATAAATATGCCATCATTTATGCAAACACTATTTGCTTAATGTTCTACCCTACAGTTAGGGGGGAAAAAAAGATCAAAAGGATAGTTCAACCAAAGAGTAAAAAAAAAAAAAAGAAAAGAAAAAAATTAGGGAGAGGAAAAAAGAGAATAAAACCTTGATAAAAGAGAATAAACCCCTGGGTCCTACCATATTCGCACATACTTTTCATTTTTAAAAACTATCTTCATGTTCTTGTCCACAGGTAGATACATTTTTACAAAGCTACTGCCAAAATTGTATCATACAATTTGTCACATTTTGACCTTGAATTTAATAGAGTCCATGAAGCTGGTTGGTTTTAGATATAATCTCCATTTTACAGGTTAAAAGGCAAACAACCCAAATGAAAACTAAGGCCCTGACAAAGTAACTAGTGGCTTCTGTAACTGCTTTGTGAGAGGCCAGGCTTGCAGCCCACAGTTCTTCCATCACACAAGGCTGTGTTTGTCCTAAGAACGTTCTTGCACCCAGGGTGTGTAACCTGTGTTAGAATGCCGAGTTCAGTGAAGAAGAAATTAGAAGTGAGGAATGGGATTATCTCAGATGGATAAGGGAACTGTCAGGTACAGTGACACAACTTGGAATCATCTTAAATCTCTTACTGTGGTATTTAACACAGAAAAAGTTCTTAGTAAATGTTTTTTTGAGAGAACAAATGTCTGTATCCTTTGAAATTGTTATTTGCATGATTTCTGCTGCCCATGAGCTGAGGAAGATCATCAAGACTTTTTAAGAAGGTGGTGTGAAATGACAAAACTAAAACAATTTGGTAATGAGTTTGGTGTCCTTTATTAAAGGGAAAGTAATTCATGGACTGGGGAAGTACAGGGCCTCACAAACCATGGGAGGAATACTCTTTTGGAGCCATTTTGAGCAAGAGTGAGTTTTACTAGGTGTTAAAGTGCTGCACTCAATATGCCAGCAGTGGCCACAGGACGGGAAAAGGTCAGTTTTCATTCCAGTCCCAAAGAAAGGCAATGCCAAAGAATGTTCAAACTACTGCACAGCTGTACTCATCTCACATGCTAGCAAAGTAATGCTCAAAATTCTCCAAGCCAGGCTTCAACATGACAGGAACCATGAACTTCCAGATCTTCAAGCTGGATTTAGAAAAGGCAGAGGAACCAGAGATCAAATTGTCAATAGCCATTGGATCATTGAAAAAGCGAGAGTTCCAGAAAAACATCTTCTGCTTTATTGACTACGCCAAAGCCTTTGACTGTCAGGATCACAACAAACTGTGGAAAATTCTGAAAGAGATAGGAATACCAAAGATAGGAATATCTCTGAAAGAGATAGCTTACCTGCCTCCTGAGAAATCTGTATGCAGGTCAAGAAGTAACAGTTAGAACTGGACATGGAACAACAGACTGGTTCCAAATAGGAAAAGGACTACGTCAAGGCTGTATATTGTCACTCTGATTATTTAACTTTTATGCAGAGTACATCATGGGAAATGCTGGGCTAGATTAAGCACAAGCTGGAATCAAGATTGCCGGGAGAAATATCAATAATCTCAGATATGCAGATGGCACTACCCTTATGGCAGAAATTGAAGAAGAACTAAAGAGCCTCTTGATGAAGGTGAAAGAGGAGAGTGGAAAAGTTGGCTTAAAACTCAACATTCAGAAAACTAAGAGATGGTGATGGACAGGGAGGCCTGGCGTGCTGCGATTCATGGGGTCGCAAAGAGTCGGACACGACTGAGCGACTGAACTGAACTGAAGGTCATGGCATTTGGTCCCATCACTTCATGGGAAATAGATGGGGAAAAAATGGAAACAGTGACAGACTTTATTTTCTTGGGCTCTAAAATCACTGCAGATGGTGATTGCAGCCATGAAATTAAAAGATGGCTTGCTCCTTGGAAGAAAAGCTATGACCAACCTAGACAGCATATTAAAAAGCAGAGACATTACTTTGCTGACCAAGGCCCGTCTAGTCAAAGCTATGGTTTTTCCAGTGGTCATGTATGGATGTGAGAGTTGGACCAAAAGAAAGCTGAGTGCCAAAGAATTGATGTTTATGAACTGTGCTGCTGGAGAAGACTCGAGAGTCCCTTGGACTGCAAGGAGATCCAACCAGTCAATCCTAAAGAAATCAGTCGTGAATATTCATTGGAAGGACCGATGCTGGAGCTGAAGCTCCAATACTTTGGCCACCTGATGCAAAGAGCTGACTCATTTGGAAAGACCCTGATGCTGGGAAAGATTGCAGGCAGGAGGAGAAGACGACAAAGGATGAGATGGCTGGATGGCATTACGTACTCAATGGACATGAATTTGAGCAAGCTCTGGGAGTTGGTGATGGAGAGGGAAGTCTGGCATGCTGCATTCCATGGGGTTGCAAAGAGTTGGACATGACTGAGCAACTGAACTGAACTGAGTTTTATAGAACATAGAAGCAGCAATGGGGAAACAGAGCATGATTGTCTGAGGTTGCATATCTGACCTTATTTAGAAAGAAGTATAGAGCCCAGAGTTGGCTTCACTGTTGAGGATGGGCTGACTGATGCACTGCGTTCCTAATCGAGGGGAGCATTTTTAGGAACTTGAAAGCTGAACTTGCTGATATGGTACCCCAGGCAGGTATAACTCCATCTTGGGGCTAGAAATGTATTTCAACAACTTGTACCCTACTAAAATAAGGGTCGAATTTGAAAATTGTTTAAAACACAAAGATCAAGTAAAAGTGTTATTTTTTACGGAAAAAAAATCTGAGAATATAAACATCAGTCAAAGTCAAGACATCCTCGTAACCTATTCCATTTAGCTGCACCCTGTAAGAAATAAGCGAGGAGTTTTCCGTTTAAGAATGGAGATGGAAATGATTTTGAAACAGTATGGAAAAGTATACTTGCCCAGAGACTCAAATGCCAGGTTTCCAGTTCCAGGATCAGCATGTACAGCACACTGACTCCCTGAGCCTCAATTTCCTCATCTGTAAAATCAGATTACCACCTGCTCTGCTTCCCACTTGAGGATATTATGAAGATCAAATAAAATAATGTATTTGAGCAAGCTTGGAAAGTGGTAGGATTCTTCAGATGGGAGGTATCCTCTGACATTAGGTTTCTAATCTCTTGGGCCAGAACTGAAAGCAATGAAAGTGATAAACTACTCTCTGAATACAGAGCAATAATTATGGATCTTTTAAGAATCATTTAGATAATATGTAAATCACCAGTGAAAACACTGCCCTAAAGCCAGATGATGTAACTGCAGTGTGAAGATGTGACTATGCCTGGAGGTCACTGTGGAGCCTTACTCATATTCACACGGATGCAGAGGCCACGTTTACTGCACGGATTCAGAAGAGATCTGTACTTGCTGGTTACCATATGTGTGTTTCTGTACAGAGAGTCTAGGGTGCAGACCTAGACCTCAGGATGAAGGAGTGGGGGGACTGTTCTGGAAGCCTGTGTGTGGAGTGTCCCAAGGCACCATGGATCAGGAGGAGAGCCGCTTACTGTGTTAACAATTATCTTTCCCTTTTCAAGTCATTTAGCTTCATTGTTCATAAACATCAGAGGAACATGCAAATTAGAGTGTGCTGAAACGCTTTCATTTGGCCAAGAATGTTTTCAAAGAGCTCCCTGCTGCTCAGAAAGAGTCCTAAGCAGCTGGCTTCACTGAACTGTAGAACAAGCAAAAAGATGTTAAATAAGGATTAAGGGCTTTAGACAGTAAGTATAAGATGTTAAATGTTTTCCCCGGCTCATTTGTGGGCCTTTTTCTTAATTCAGCAGGCAAGCTTTCTGTGAAAGAGCAGCTTCATGGGTTTGTGTTGAGATTTTTTTTTTTCTTGTCCAGAGGGAGAGATAAGAATTTAAAGGAAGATAAGAACCAGATATAAGGCAGGCTACCCTAATTTTTGATTGCCTACCCATCTGTAAGTTCCATTCCCCTCAGGCCCAATCAGCACAAATTGATGTTAACTAGAATTTTATTCTAGGAGTGAAATGGACCTTGGAAAATGGGGCTACATCCTTTTGTGTCTGAACCCAACGGTATCTTGAATATGGGTTGTTTTCATATACAGCTTATCATTATGGAGTCTGACAGCTCCCTGGAGTGGGGTCCTGCTGCAGATGTTTGACACCTTTCTCTGCAGCCACTTAGTTGCCCTTAGACTTGTCAGATTCCTCAGGGGTCTGTGGGTTTAGGGGGTAGAAGACCTTGGAAGATGGACTCACATGATGTTAAATGTTAATTTTGGCCCTTGGGAGCTGGGTGATCCTGGGAAGTAACCCAGCTTCTGGAAGCCTCTTTTATCAATGATAGAACAGACATTTCCTCTGAGCAAGAGGAATAGGGATTGGATAGAGGTGACTAATGAGAAGAGGAAATCAGAGCACACCCTTGAAGTTAGGGCTTGCTAACTAACTTCATAAAAGACCTTGAAAGCAAGAACTTTCCTTCATCCAAAGCTTTATAGGGGTTGACAAGTCTTTCCAGCCCCAGGTCTCCCTCTCCTCTTCCTTGAACTGTGTCCTTAGCTCACCTCTCTTCTCTGTCACAGCTTCACTGAGCATTCAAGATGTGAAAGCCCATTGGAGAGGTGAGGAAGGGCTCATGCTCACGTAGGCTAAAGGCTCCTTGAAGCCTCTCACCCAAAGGTCTGCTCAGACTGAGCCTTCAGCTCAACTGAGTAGGTGCTCACGTTGCTAGACGAACCTTGAGGAGGGAGAGGTGGTCTCTGCCCTCCAGGAGAAAGAAATGTTTGGAGAGCATCCTGGGAGGTGGAGGAGAGCTGGGTCACACTTGTACAGGTTGACCTTGTGAGGTCTAACAGGTTATGTTTTCATTTTCAGTTAGAACCTTCGTGACAGAGTTTAAACTAAAGAAAACATTTTTTAATACCACCGTGGAAAAACGTTCAGACCTCCGTGAAGTTGAAAATGAGATCACCAAAATGGTGAGTTTCTCAAGAGGCATCTCCCTGCTAGTCCTTTGTTTTCTAGAACAGATTTTCTTCAGAGTGGGAACCTCCTGAAGATCACCTGTATCTCCCAGACTGTTCATTTCTATCATACTTGGAAGGCGAGGGTCAGGGTAAAAGTAAAGGCCTCCCAGAAATAGTAGGGAGGTGTTGAGAACTAGTGATGCTGGCAGAAGCATTTCTTCTACTGTGTCTTCCTGAACTGCTTTTATCAATGCCTTGGCCTGTATTTCTTTTCCATGTCACACACTTGGGTGACATGCACCAGGAAGAGCTGTTGGTAAAGAGGAAAGACCCGGAGAGTCCTGCCGTCCCATCTGCTGTTGACCTGCTATGTGACTTTTGTGTGTGTGTCTCAGAACTTGGGGAGAATGATGCTTTTTTCTCAAGGGAATGACAAAGGTGGAAGTTAATCACATTATCCAGGGTTGAGAATTCACTGAATGGATTATCTGGGGGCCTTTATTCTTCTTCTTTCCCTCCTCGCCTCCTTTTTTGTCAGGAAAAGAGTAAAAATGGAGAGGAAGGGAGAAGAGTCAGAAATGAAGCTCGGACAGTATTTTGCTTCTTAGCTGCTACCAGAGTCTAAGAGTTAATGCTCAGAAACTTGAAATTTGCCATTAAAATAAGTTTTAGAGATTGATTTCTGATTTTAATTTTACTTGTTCTTTATGGGTAAGAGTATGTTAGCCAAAACCTATAAGATTTTATAAGACCATGGGTTTGTGTAAAAATTAGATTCCAGTTCCCTTTCTGTATGAGCATCCACTCTGTAACAGGCACTTTACCTACTGTAAGAGGTATTGCCAACACCTTTACAGATGAAAACATGGAGGACTCTGGAAGTTAATGACATAGCCTGAGATTACACAGAGCAGGTGCAAAGTTAGGAAACAGTCCACTCGACCACGGTCACTTCTGATAGCAGTTGTGAGTTCAGGAATATCCAAGAGACAGTTTTGATAATGCACTAGAAGTACTCAGAAAGCTCACTGAAAGCTGTTAAATTCGAGATTACGGTTTATTACAGTGGAAGGGGCCAGGTAACAGCCAAGGGAAGAGATGCACGGGGCAGAGTCCAGAAGGGTTTCAAATTCATTCCAGTCATCCTCTCTCTGTGAGGTCATAGACAGGGTTAACTCCTCTCGGCAATGATGTATACAGTATTCATGGAGCATCGCCAGCCAGGCAGACTCACCGAGAGCCCTGGTGTCTGGAGCCAAAACACAGATAGTTGCCTGTAATCCTGACCTGAGTCTCTAGCCCCTCTGGAGGTCCAGCTGGTACCTTGTAACTCAAAACCCCCAGCATAAATCATACTGTTAGACTATCTGGAGTGGCCAGGGCTTCCACGTCTACAAAGGCAGAACGTTCCAAAGGATTAGAGATTACCTTCCAGGAGTCAAGGGCTGGACCTCTCTTTGGTTAAGGTCAAATTCTTTACTAAATGCAGGGTTTAGTGAGTGTTCTTGGCACCCCACTGCAGCTGCCTCTTTGCTGGGCTGTAGGTTAATATTTCCTTCTAAGATAGTACAGAGGCTGAGAACCTCCTGCAGAGATATAGTCCTTTCCATTACATGGTCCTCAATGACCCATCTGCTTTGCTCAGTTTTACCCAATATCAACTGGCTTCCCTGGTGGCTCAGTGGTGAAGAATCTGCCTGTCAATGCAGGAGATACAGATTTGATTCCTGTGCAACCAAGGCGTGGCAACCCACTCCAGTATTCTTGCCTGGAACCTGGTGGGCTGCAGTCCATGGGGTCGCAAAGAGTGGGACGTGACTGAAGCAATAGCACACACGCACACACACCCAGTGTCAACATATAATTTATTAGTGATGTGCCATCCCCACCCCCAAGAAATAGCAAAGATGTAGGCTACGACTAGAGAGGATTTAGGCTGTGACTCAAATGGCCTTTCCCAAGATGCTGTTCTGTCCTGAAATGTGCTATTTCTGTTTTTTCCTGGAGAAAAAGAAAGTTTAATAATAATAAATCATTGCCTTATGAATATAAAGCAATGTTAATACAAAGACAAAAAGGGTTTGATAGCATCCTGTGAAGGATGAGATATGTCTGACACACAGGCTTTGAAGACAGGTAGATTGCATTGGTCAAGGTACTGAGACTCTCAGCTGCGTGAAAGGAAGCCCCAAGCCCCGGTTCATGCTATGGGCGGAGTGGGAAAGCAGGCATGGTATATCATGCCCCACAGGGGTTTTCTGCTCTTTCCAAGGGCACAAGGCAAACACAGGGAGTCACTCTTAATTTGCTGTCAACAAAAGGGCTCTTGACCCATGTAATGTGATTTCCCATGGAGAGCCTTTTTGAAGAGGATCTATCTGTGAGTTAGGTCAACTCATTGTAGATTATGAAGGGTCTGTTATAAGGCCTGCCAGACCTGAGGGAGCTGAAAGGAACCCAGCCTTTTCAGGAAGTCTTGTTCACTGTGCAAAGTCCAAATAAACAGTTGCCTCTGAGGTTTTTTGAAACCCTGGAGCAGATCTCGAGATCTGCTCCTTTGAAGATGTTTTGCATCCAAGGGTGCTATTCTGAACATCATTTCCTGCCAAGATTTTCCCCCACTGACTTACTATCTGCCTCTCTCCCTTTGTGCTCATGGAACAACAGAATACGGGCAGAAACGCGTTTAAGAAGGGAACAAAAAAAAGGACAGCACTCTGTGAGGCTGCCTGCTGATGACTCGGTGACTGGGAAATGCCTGTTTGATCTTGAAAATAGGAAGTTGGTTCTAGGTTCAGGGCTCTTTTGTCTGACTCACAGTTAATGATAAACTTCTTCCTTTCAGTTAAATGTGTGTTTCTCCACATTACCTGGTTATACCCGATCCACAGCTCATGTTTCTAGGTAAGTAGCAGGATTACATGTACTTGTTTGTGGACCAGTCCTATGGAAAGGGGAGGATATTCTCACAAGTGTGATGGCAGCAGCACTGGCCCCTGTTTTGACTGTAATGTAATTTCTCATGGAGAACCTTTTGGAAGAGGACCTATCTGTGAGTTAGGTCAGTTCATTGTAGGCTACGAAGGGTGATCCCAGGCTAAGGTCACAGAACCGTCATGCTCTCCCAGGCCCTCACTGGAGAATGGGGAGGACACTCATTTTCCAAAAATCCTGGGACCCACATATCAGTTTAGGACAATTAAAATATGTATGCTTTGCCTGTAGGGAGTCCAGTGTTGTGGTGATGTCACTGCAAGCCACCTTTTCCCTGGCCTCCAACGTGACGCTGTTTGACCTGGCCGACAGGATGCAGAAATGCGTCAACTCCTGCTGGGCCTCTGCTGAGGTCTGCCAGCTCTTGGGGTCTCAGAGGCGGATCTTTAGAGGTAAGAGAGGGGCCCTCTGGGAGGACCCCCCATCCAGTTAGGCATAGACCTAGGGTAGAAGTGTAAGACCTTCTGGGTGCAGGTCCAAGAAACTTGTCATAGAACTGGCCTGTCTTTGAAATGGGCATTAAGCACAAGGGCTTTGTATGTGTATATCTTTGTGTATATGTGCACCGACCCACACATGCACGCACACACACACAGACACACACACACACGATCTGTACACACAGCCTTGAAGTCTCCCAGTCCTTGGCATACTGTTTCTGTTTCTCCTCTACAGCGTTGGTATTGGAGGGGATATAGGAGCAGATGTAATGAAGCAGAAATCACTCTTCTTTCTCTTGAAAGGCTCCCTCCCTCTGGGGAGGTAGAATTCACACACAGAATGTACAACACTTGTCAATGGCCCGAAACCTTCATCATGACATGCCAGTAGGTAAATAAAGCACGTGCAGTGTCTCCCATCCTCCTGTGTATTTGTTTGCAGATTCTAAATGCACAGAAACAAAATGAAGATTAGAGGCCAGATAGCTCATGGTGCCGTCCGTGATTTCTCTTTTCTTGTTCTTTATC
This sequence comes from Oreotragus oreotragus, assembly GCA_006410675.1. NCBI lineage: Eukaryota > Metazoa > Chordata > Mammalia > Artiodactyla > Bovidae > Oreotragus > Oreotragus oreotragus. The sequence goes on along the minus strand of SJYX01002812.1, from coordinate 260,502 downwards.
TGTTTTTTTGTCAAAAGCTTCTACAGAGCATCTGGTGTGAAACAGATGAATAAAGGGATTAGAAACAAGTTTGGAAGGCAAATATGGATCTTGGAAGGGAGGTTTCGCCTCTGGGATGGGAAAATTCTGCTGGAATCAAAAGTGCTTCCACATGCAGGGGGGCCTGCCCCTGCTGCATCTCATAAGTGGTCTGAGCTGGCTCTGGTTGGCTCATTTTACTACACACAGGATTGGTAAGGGATGCAGAGTCAGAGTCAGCCTCCCCATCTGGTGCCCAGATGCTCAGTTGTAGGTAGCAGGTTTGGCCTCTGTCTGCGAGCAGATCCTGGACCTTCCCGGTGGGCCAGAGCTCTGTAAGAGCTGATCCTGAAAGCCCTCCTTCTGGACTGTGCTCTGTAGAGCCGGGAGCTCACCTTTTGTTCTGGGATAAATGCTAGAGCTTTGGCCCATTTCAGGGCTAGTTATTCACTTGAAGGAAAAAGAGCCCAACATTCTGGAGTTGAAGTTGCTATCATTCAGCTTCATTGGGGAATTAGCTAAAAAGTCTCTGCCCCTTCATACTGTACTCTACCTTTGGAGGCAGGAACTCTTTGGCTTTCTTTTTCTTGCCAGTGATGCAGAGGTCCTGCTTTTTCCTTCCCAGAAAGGGGAAAGGGCACCTTTCAGTTCATAAAACATGTATGCTGTGTGTTCCGCATGGTCAACATTATATCAGGTTGCTACTTTGTCCTTAGTAAACACATTTCATGTCTTGCCAATCAAGTGGCCATATATTTGGGTTTGTAAGGCCCTGCCGATGGCTGCCCTGCTCATGCTGTGGCCCTCCTTATGGGAAAGCTCCTGTCTTCCCTTGCTTCCTTGCCAAAGTTCCATGCTTTTTATTTTTTAAAGACTTAAAAAAAAATTTAGAGCAGTGTTAGTTTCATAGAAAATTTGAGAGGACGATATAGAGATTTCCCATGTATTCCTGCCCACACAGGGGCTGGTGGCCATTCTTTGACTCTGCTTTGCGAGCCCCTGAGATCAAAGACAGCCGTGCCTCCTGGCTGAACCCAGCCTCCCTTCTCTGTTTCCCCTCCCAGGGCTTCTCCAGGTTTTGCCAGCATGTGTTTGGTGCCTCCCTCACTGCTCTGAGTGCTAGAGAGTCAGGCTGGATGAGCAGAAGTGGCCACGTTTTGACATCTGGTTGTTCCCAGCGTATGAGAGGCCGTGGGCTACTCTGGATGCTGCCATTGGACGGGCGGGACTTTCCCTCTCAATTCACAAAACATCTACTTCCTCACCTTTCAAAGAACTGTAGCTCTCATCTCTCCAGAGGTTTCGAGTCCTTGGAAATCCCCCAGAGGAGTGCCCCAGCCATAGATTTACATCAGTTCTCATTGTCTGTTTGGCGGATGTTATGCCCAGGAAGGACCATGGGAATTGTGGATGCAGAAAAGTCACATCGCCAGGCTTAAAATGAAAACTGCATTATATGTGGTTCCATTTGATGGATTGATGACAAAATATTAAGAATCTGGAGGACAGCAACCCCTCCGTCACAAAGGCAAGGCCAGCTTCCCCTGCCTTCCAGGGAATCTGCTTCGATTGAGGGCAGGGTCACTTCAGCAAGGCGAGTGGTATTTGCCCGCAGGCGGGCTTTGTGGGCAGGGCAGAGGGAAAACATGACATTGGCTTCCAGAAAATATCTAATCAGGCCAGGCAGCTCAGACTGGCTGTTGCACAAACTAGTACTGGCCTGGACGGCCTTTTGTGCTGGAGGTATTTCTTTATATTAAGACTTCAAAAAGTTTAGATGAGAGATTGTGGCCTTTTAGTACGCCCTCTGTGCCAGCTTCACAGTTTGCTTGGTGAGATTTTCCATTTTTCATTTTTCTCCCTTAAATACAAACCTTTCACAATAAACAAAGGAAATTCTATCACACACACAAATAGGGTTCTGATTTAGCACGCCAGCTTCCACTGATAAAGACAGGAAATTCAGCACTGAGAGCTGAAGCTGTGTCCTAAACTAACCTCCCTGTGAGCAAGCCACCCATAGGCCCCCAGCTCTCAGGACTCAGACAAGGGGGCGGATGCTGGGGCCCCTCGGGGGTGTCCGCTCCGGTCACACGAGCCTGCCTGAGGTTGGGAGGGGGGCGCAGTTTTGCCGCGTGAAGAGCAGGCACCTGGTTTGGGTTTTTGCATCGGGCGGTGGTGTCCTTAAGGTGGGAGAACGGAGCACAAACCTCACTGCCTGGTGTGTACCCATGGCCCTTCCTCAGCTCTGTCCCCACCCTGAACTTGTTCACACCCACCAAAAGCAATGGTGTACATCAGTCTGTAAATGGTGTAAATAAGATACTCTCCGCTATCCCTTGATTTATGTTTCTGTTCTATTGTCTGTAAACCCCAATTATGTGTGTTTTTTTGTTCAGACCTATCTTTGGTGGTAAAAGCACCCTCATTGTGTCCGCTGTGTACAACCTCAGAAAGGGCCTGCTGTTTCATGCCTCGTGAGGGCCTGCTGTATACAACCCATTCAACCCGAGAGAGGGTTCACTGTTTACAGCCTTAGAGAGGGCCTGCTGTGTACAACCTCTGAGAGGGCCTGCTGTTTACAGCTTCACAGAGGGCCTGCTATATACAGCCCAAGCGAGGATTCACTGTGTGCAACCTCAGAGAGGGCCACACATGCCACAGTGAATGCTCTTTGATGATCATGAAAGAGCTCTTTGTCATCCTTGAAATGAGCATGGCCCACATGCCCAGGGCTGGGCAAAGCCAGGTGGATATGCACACGTGGAAGAAGTGAGGCTCTAAAGTGAGGGGGCAGAGCAGGGAAGAGTGAGCGCCCTCTCGGCCCGGTAACCGGTTGTCGAGTGCCACCTTCAGCATGTGTGTGTCAAGCCTGAGTGTGCACCAGCCCCGCCAGGCACTGGCCACCCAGAGCTGAGCCGGCCCCAGGCAGTGGGGAGGCGGACAGTGACGGAGCCAGATACCCAGGTTACATTCCACTCCTCTTCTCGAGTCTGCTTGGCAGCAGCGGGCTGAGACAGGTCTTCCCTGAGAGGGCAGGTGCATGCTTTCTGGGTTTGGGCTGGTTCTCCACTGCAGCCCTTGAGTGAGAGGGTGCAGAGGACCCCACCTACTGGGGGCTGTGTTTGCAGGGGATGCTGGAGTTAGGGATGCCACCCATTTCTTCTGGGTTTGCTTTTTCCCTGTGGCACACTGTGTAAACTTTTAGTAACAGGCTGGGCCAGCCCCAGGGAAGGAGTGGAAGAAGGCAGCGCAGAAGGGCCCCCTGAGAGGAGTGCGCTTCACGCAGGCTCTTTTGGAAACTGTTCTCTGAGCCTCTTGAAATAGCAAGTTCATGCATCTAAATGTTTGACACGGAGGAGGTTTTGTTTCTTTTCACTGTCTTGTTTTTCCATCTCAGCGGGCAGCTTGTGCAGGCGGAAGACTCCAGAATGTGACAAGGAGACCTCCGTCTGCACCGACCTGGACGGGGTCGCGCTGTGCCAGTGCAAGTCTGGTTACTTCCAGTTCAACAAGATGGACCACTCCTGTCGAGGTAGCAGCAGGTCCGGGGCCCAAGGGGTGGGGGGCTTCTCTCTGCTCTGGGGGTGACCCTTCTAATCTGGGGGTAACCGGTCCTGATTGTTTGGCTCCCAGCGGGGTTGAATATGTTACCTCCTTGGAATAATAGCATTATCTCTGACTGGTGCGCACTAGTCTGGCCAATCAGATTCAAAGGAAAAGAAAAGAGAATGGAATGCCTGGGGTGGCCAGGCCTTTTCTTTTTTTTCCTACTTAGAGGAAGTTAGAAAAATTACTGTTTTAATTCCTAAAGCTTTATTCTATTGTCTGCTAATCTTTTAAAATGGAAATACCAGCATGAAGGCAGGGGTGTACCCTTTAGCAGTAGCTGGCGGCTCAGGAGACCTGAGTCAGAACCCTCTTCTGCCTGCCCATCCCTCTATCATCTCGGGCAAGGCACTTTGCTTCTCTGAGCCCGAGTTCCCTCTTCTGTGCAATGTGTGCAGTGAGACTTCATCAGATATTCTAGGAATTAAAGAGACAGTGGTTGTGGAGGTACTTTGTAAGCCATCAGCATTTGCTCTTGTGATTTACCCAGGTTATTGATGAACCAGTGAGTTCTGGTATTAAAGATTTTATGTCAGAAACCTGATTCCGCTAACCTCAGGGTGAGGATTAAATTCATCCAGTTTCACATGTCGGCTGTTCAGTGAATACAGTGCACAAATACTGCTTTAAAATAAAATGAATTAAAATCCAGAGCACTGGATGCCCTGACTTATAAAAGCCTGCTGCCATTCAAGTCACAAGAACACTGGCAACATAAAGGTGTCGTGTAGCCTTAGGCCTCGCATCACATGGGAACGTGTGTGGCCCAGTTTTCCTGCTCAGTCAACACCTGCCAGCGACAGATGTCCTGGAATCTGAGTAAAAATGGTGTCCCAGGGAAAGGTGACATGCCACTTATTTCTGTCAGGACTTCCTGTTAGAGGAGAGGGTAAAAATACATCTCAGGGCAGTGCTGTATCCTGAGCTTCGGACCCTCTGACTTAGGTGCTTTAAAAGTGCACTTCCTGGCTCTGCATGCAGCCCTGGGCGGGGTTTGGAGAGGAGGGCCCCAACTAGGGCAGCAGGCCTGATGCTGAAGCTCACGGCACCGCTCAGCACCCCGTCAGTCCACCACTCTGATGTGGAGATGCTGCTTCCTAGTTTCTTCTTAACCTGGTTTCATGCAGAGTGCTCCTGGCCTGTCTTAACTGGGGCACTGAGCCCACCTCGGGTGGGCAGGGGACCTCTGCTGACATCCACGTGTGCTGGGGGCTGCGTGGCCCCTGGGGGGCCGGGGAGTGGTGGCTTCTGTACGCAGGGCCTGTGCAATTTCAGGTAGTCTCAAGAGTAGCCCTGCCACCTCTGCTTCTGACTAGCCTAAGTCATTTACCTCTCTTGGCAAGTCCACAATTTCCTAATTGTGTCGCTTACAGACTAGCGTTAGCAATAGCAGAGCTGCTGAAGATTTACCAGACACAGGGACACAGGCACAAGCAACGTTATGTGTATTAAGTAGTGACCCAAGAATCGGAATAAGAAAGCCGTGGTTAGCTTTTGGGCTTACGGCCAAGGCCCTGCTTAGCCTGGTTTCTGCGGCATCCTGTTGGTTAGATTTTCATCCGTGACCATCAGGGCTCCATGAATAGATCCTGGAACTCCTTGGGCCACAGACCCGTGGCTGGGTTCTGAGGGGTTACAGTGACATCTTCTGGCCATTGGTGCCAGAGCACAGGGATGGTTACAAGGAGTACTCTTTAGGACACCTCAGTTCAGTTCAGTCGCTCAGTCGTGTCCGACTCTTTGCGACCCCACGAATCGCAGCACGCCAGGCCTCCCTGTCCATCACCAACTCCCAGAGTTCACTCAGACTCACGTCCATCGAGTCAGTGATGCCATCTAGCCAACTCATCCTCTGTCGTCCCCTTCTCCTCCTGCCCCCAATCCCTCCCAGCATCAGAGTCTTTTCCAATGAGTCAACTCTTCGCATGAGGTGGTGTGGGTAAATCCCTGGTGTAAACTGAGGATAAAGGCATGTGGGTGTGTGTTTTCTAAATCTCTGCAGTTAACAGTTGCATATTAACAACTGCATATTGCTTTTTGTTGTATACACACACACACGCTTCCTACTATCTCACATAAAATGTCTTTACCAGACTTTCAAAGCATCATGTAAAATTAAAGCAGGTGTCCTTCCGATAGATGTCTTATAGCTTCCTTCCATCGAGCAGACGTCCTGATGAATCCCAACCACCCGTTAGCAAGTCTTTTCCTTGGAGAAGGAAATGGCAATCCACTCCAGTATTCTTGCCTGGAGAATCCTGTGGACAGAGAAGCCTAGTAGGTTACAGTCCACGGGGTCGCAAAGAGTCGGATACGACTGAGCGACTTCACCTTCACCTTCACCTTCCATACTGGTTTGAAAATAGTTGGTATGAAAAAATAGTTTGAATAAGTTCCCACCTTCCTTTTTAATGATAATTTTAGTAGGACTGATATAATGTCTCCCAAAATTTTTATAAAATTTACCATGGAATAAAACATTTTCTTTCAATTTTAATAAAGTTCTACCATATAAGAAAAAAAAAAAAAGTCTTTTCCTCTGACTAGACTGCGGATACTTGGACAGAGGAGCCTGGCAGGCTACAGTTCATGGGGTCCCAAAGAGTCGAACACTACTAAGTGACTAATACTTCACAGTGAAGTCTAGGCTGATGTGTGAAGCTCACAGCGCTGCTCAGCACGCTTCCATGGCATTCTCCAGGCAAGAGTACTGGAGTGAGTAGCCTTTCCCTTCTCCAGGGGATCTTCCCAACCCAGGGATCGAACCCAGATCTCTTGCATTGCAGACAGATTCATTCCTGTCTGAGCCACCAGGGAAGTGGGTGCCGGTCGGTAGAATATGTTTGTACTTTGTGGGGTTCCACAAATGTCTGTTGAAGGAACAAGTGGATGATAGGCAGCAAATATGATAAGACCAGGTTGGCAGGTCTTGATTTGGTTTCCTGCAAGGGAGCAAAAAAGCCTTAAAGACTCTACCATGTACTGATTTTATTTTAAAAGGCCAAGGCCTGAATTTGCTTGCGTTCGTATCAATAGGGGAGCCCTCTTTGGGCATATATGAATATGCCACATTGATTTCATCTTCAGTGCTGTGTGGGTCAGGGTCCCTCTAGGGTATGGAGATGAGGAGCTGGGTCCTCAGGCCCACTGGAGTGCCCTGTGACAAGGCTTCCCTCCCCGAGCCTGAGAGCAGCCCATGGTAGCAGTCGGTCTTGATGAATGACTGAATGGGCCCATCTGAGGTAAGGAAATATCATTATACCAGGAAGCCAGGCCACTTCTGAAGCTACGTGAAAACAGCCCAGCCCATCAGCTCACAGGCAGGACAACACATGGACCTTACATCTGGGTGGATGACAGCCGTGGCATGGAAAGCTCCTACCCAGCAAATGAGGGTTGGGTGGGTAGAGCTGATATAAAAACATTTCCAGGAAGAAATGTTCAGAATAGAACAGACTAGTGTGACATCAACCTGCCTTGGGGCTGAGGTGGGTGGGGGTGAGTCACTGGGGCACCTGCAGTCCCTGTGTGGCTGCCCTGCAGTCAGAGCCGAGGGTCACCCAAGGGCAGCTTTCCCTGCTCCCATGACCCAGCTGCAGTGTGGGGACTGCCAGGCATGGAACTTCCACTGAGGAGACAGGAGTGCTCTGCTTGTTCCTTAGAGAAGGTCCCACCTGAGTAAGGGCTTCCCTGGCGGCTCAGAGGGTAAAGAATCGACCTGAAATGCAGAAGACAGAAGAGACTCGGGTTTGATCCCTGGGTGGGGAAGATGCTCTAGAAGAGAATGGCTGCCCACTCCAGGATTCCTGCCTGAAGAATTCCTCGGACTGGAGCCTGGTGGGCTCTCGTCCAGGGGGTTGCAAAGAGTCAGACACGACTGGGCAACACACCCACACCCACACCCACCCACCCCTGCGTGAGGCCTACTCAAAGCCATCAGAGATTTGGGAGCAGGGCCTGGCCCTCCTTCCTGAAATGGGGTATGATCATACTCTGCTGCTGCTGCTGCTAAGTCACTTCAGTCGCGTCTGACTCTGGGTGACAGCAGCCCACCAGGCTCCCCGTCCCTGGGATTCTCCAGGCAAGAACACTGGAGTGGGTGTTCCTTCTCCAATGCATAAAAGTGAAAGTGAAGTCGCTCAGTTGTGTCTGACCCTCAGTGACCCCATGGACTGCAGCCTTCCAGGCTCCTCCGTCCATGGGGTTTTCCAGGCAAGAGTACTGGAGTGGGGTGCCATCGCCTTCTCTGATGATCACACTCTACCTTGTTGCAAAAATGATTTGACCACCTAATGAAAATTCACTGTAACAAAATGAGATTTAATTTAGAAGGTAAATAAGGTTGAAGGAGAAATACAGTGACTACTTTGTTGAGGCTAGAAGGAACGTGAACATACAAAAGGATGCACCCTAAGTTCTCACTTGTTTGGCAAAGATAGGCACTCACTCAAGTTCTGAGCATCTGGGATGCTAAGGCAAAGAGAGAAATGTGATTTGGGGGAGAAAATAGTAACCATAAAATAAAGAATATTTCTTTAGGACCATCCCCATTTTCCTAGATCCTGGGACCCAAGAGAAGTTTCTCTGGAAAGTCCATATCACGAGGTTACTGAGTGGTATTGTGGCGATGTGATCCATGATAGCCTGTGATAAATACCCTAGGCCATGCCTGGGGCTGCTGCTACTAATAGATTGCCTTTAATAAAGCAAGTGTAGCTCAGGAGAAGTGAATCCAGGGGAGCTGAAACAGTGCAGTGCAGGCTCACAGCTCTCATGATCTGCTGTGAGAGAATTTATGTTATTTAGAATAGTATTTCCCACACCATTCTGCAAGACTCTAGTGATATGTCAGTAGTCTATGACAATAAAATAGATGCTAGAATCATTTAGGAGAAGGCGATGGCACCCCACTCCAGTACTCTTGCCTGGAAAATCCCATAGGCGGAGGAGCCTGGAAGGCTGCAGTCCATGGGGTCGCTGAGGGCCAGACACGACTGAGCGACTTCACTTTCACTTTTCACTTTCATGCATTGGAGAAGAACATGGCAACCCACTCCAGTGTTCTTGCCTGGAGAATCCCAGGGACAGGGGAGCCTGGTGGGCTGCCGTCTATGGGGTCGCACAGAGTTGGACACGACTGAAGCGACTTAGTGGCAGCAGAGTCATTTAGTGTCTAACAGTGAAAAGTAGAACAACATCAAGCACGTCTACATGTGTGCATGCCAAGCCGCTCAGTCGTGTCCCACTCTTTGCGACCCTGTGGACTGTAGCCCCACCAGGCTCCTCTGTCCGTGGGATTCTCCAGGCAGGAATACTGGAGTGGGCTGCCTTGCGCTTCTCCAGGGGATCTTCCCACTCCAGGAATCGAACCCACGTCTCTTATGTCTCCTGCATTGGCAGGCGGGCTCGTTACCACTGGCACCACCTGGGAAGCCCACGTAGTTAAATGTTATTATGCACTGATGCTTGAGGGGAAGTCTGAGCGATCTCCCAATCTGTGGGGCCTGCAGCCTTTGAGCCACGTGCTGCTGGCACTCAGACGTTGCCATCCGTGTGTGTGCTGTCTGTCTAGAGATTACTGCTCTGTGCTATGTACCTTTACTTAACTGTGATTCTTGTGTGCAGCGTATATCATACATTAACCATGAGTCAAATTTCTGCCATTCCTTGCAGCAATGAATTTATCTGAGAGGCTATTTTTTATTATCTACTTTCATCCAAGCACACATTACAGCTCGTGATGTTCTATCAGCTTATTGTAGTGCTGAAAATGTTCGGTGATCAGATCAGTGCAGGAACTGCTGATGCAGGGGAATGGCTGGCCCACAGCCTGCAGTGAAGCAGTGGTCTGTAAGCCGCAGTGCCAGAGGGTTCAAAGCTGTAGTCTTGTGTGATGTGCTGAGTAGGGCTCAGCTAGGTATGTCCAGAATCCACTACACAGACTACAGGGTGAGCATTCTCTTAGGAAACTGACCATGGACCATGGCTTTCTCACTTCCTGATGGAAGGGCACTAATGGAGCCAATGGCAGGTTAAAGAAGGCTTGACTTACCTTAAAGATGGTGAGGCATTTATCTTTGTGTTTATGGAAGGAAGTTAATCAGGGACCACAGAGAACTTCCAAAAATAATTGAAAATGTTAGATAATAATTACAGTTAGTGGTTACCGTATGCTAGGTGCTGTGGTAAGTCATTTGCATGCCTTATTTTCCTTAATCCCCTCCAAGAAACTATAAAAAAAATTATTATCCCTTTTTTTTTTAATAGCTGAGAAGCTATAATCACTAAGAGGTTAAATTTTGGGGGTCTTTTTTGATGAAATTAAAGATTGAGCTGGCAGCAGTATTTAAAGAGTCGGACACGACTGAGCGACTGAACTGAACTGAACTGAAAGTGATTTGTGGGCTTCCCAGGTGGCTGTGTGGTGAAGCATCCACCTGTCAACGCAGGAGACACAGGTTCGATCCCTGGGTCAGGAAGATCCTCTGGATAAGGAAATGGCAACCCACTGCAGTATTATTGCCTGGAACATCTCCAGGACAGAGGAGCCTGGCATACAGTCCATAGGGTTGCAGTCAGACATGGCTCAGCAACTATAAATAACCTACAGCAAAGCTATTTTGTAGCCTTTTGGTTCTATAATATTCTTGTGAACTTTAGGGTGGCTGGTTTTATTAACCATCACTTGGGCCAAGATAAGTTAATAGACACGATCATGGATTTTCGTTTTCTCTTTCAGCCTGTGAAGATGGATATAGGCTTGAAAATGAAACCTGTATGAGGTAGGCAGCGTGTTCATTTATTCTGACGAATTTGTTCCAAACCTTATTTAGAAGTTACGTCGGTAAATTGCCTCAGTAATTTCTTCTGATATTTGAAACTAATTCTTGTTCTTCTTTTTCCTGTCAACTTGCAGTTGCCCGTTCGGCCTTGGTGGTCTCAACTGTGGAAACCGTAAGTGTGCAGGCGTCCCGAGTTCCACGTGGGCAGGGCTGTTGACATATGTCTGTCCCCTCCCCTCACCCTCAGGTCACATCTGCTGTCTTCCAAGCTCCCTGGAGAGCAGAGTGCTCACCAGGGCTGGAGGTTTGTAGGGGAGGTAAACATTTATTAATTTACCTAGATAAGTCTCCTAGGTAGAGGACAGAGGAGTATCAGTCTATAAATGAGGCTGGGAGGGAGGGACTACCCCCAGGAGAATAGAAGAGCCTCCTGGGTACGTCTTAGAGGGGCTGGAACTGGAAGAAGACTGGCAGTGACTGGTATGGAGGGAGAAGGAATCCAGGCAGAGGGAAGAACCTGAACAGAGGTCTTGGGCCAGCCTGGGCCTGTGATTTTGGGGGACAGTATGTAAGCAGGTGTGGCTGTGGACAGAGAGGAAGGTAGAGAGTGAAGGATTAGGTTGGCAGAGTATGTGAGGATCAAATTCTTGGGGTTTTTGACAGAGCCTGAGAATTTAGACTCTAGTCAGAAGCCTCTGTAGAACGAGCAAGTCTTAGAGCAGGAAGGCATTTCTGATCAAGAAAATCAAGTCAGGAGGCAGTGAGGAGGACAGAGAGCATGGGGCCATTTAGACCAGTGTCGTCAGGGCGGGGGTCATGGCTGGACGCAGACTGGGGAGGCCCCTGATCTTAGCTGACGTCTGCGCCCCTGGAGTACAGTGGTCGAGGGGCACTGACCGTGCGTGTGGCGTGTTTCACACTCGATTTACTTCTCTGAGAAAAGCAGTTGGGATTCATTTCAGATCACTTTCACTGACATTTTTTTATCCTGAGACCTAAGAAGTTTAAGTGACCCTCAAAACTACTGAAAGAAATTCTAGGATATAGGATGAAGAAGGAACAAGAACAGTCAGCATTTTAGGATAGCTTTGTCCCTCATTCTGTAGAATCTGCCAGCAGTCCGTAGTCTTAAGTTTACTCTCCCACAAGTAGACATGACTTTATTTAACAAGAGATGCTACCCTTAACCCATCAGTCATACATTCCAGTGTTTTTAAAACTCTCATGGAAGAAACGGGGGAGGAGGGTGAAGACTAGGTGGATCTTTCTTATAGCACGATATCACAGGGGTACTCGGTTTAGTAAGAGTGTGAGACTCGACGATGCATGTAGCCAGCTGGGGCTGAGCCGGGAGCAGGACCCACCTGCCTGTCCTCCTGGGGCTCCTCAGCCCCTCGTAGGATGAGCCAGTACTTCTCACTTGCTTGTAGTCAAACAGCTCCCTGACTAGGTTTCACTAGAAAATGCTTCCTATTTCTCTGTGAATGGAATAGCAAAAATGGATCAGTGAAAAACCCTCAAAAGGGTTGAAAGAGAAGGGAGTAGCGTGTTGCTCTTGATGGCGGTTAGTGATTTGCTTTTCAGAGATCATTAAATACCACGTGTGTGGAGATGATGTACGCCACATCCACTGACCGTTCTGTGAGTTCCTATGTCTCCTCATGATGCGGGTGGGGTCTTGGAAGTAGCAGGATCTCTCTCTGTTCCTGAGATTTCCTTTTCCTCCCTTTTATCGGAGTCATTACAGTCATTTCCAGCAGAGGGCAGACTCTGGCCTGGATGGCTACCTCTCTGCCCCGTTTTGCTGGGCCACGTTTCGTTGGGGACTCTGGTTAACTCTGATGGCGTGAATACCACTTTATGACTTTGACATCTGTTTGCCTGTCAGTGTCACAAAGCAATTAATACTCACTGATAATACATAGCACATGCCATCTCCGATCAGCTCTGGTATGGGTTAAGGAATCAGAACACCTGGATTTCACCCCCACTTATGCTGATGGCTAATGCCTTGTGAAGTCTGTGACTTGTGCCAAAAAACAGAGATAACCACCCACCCCTGTCACTTCTGCTGTCGCCACCAAAGACAGTTTAAATGCCTTCTCGGGGGTCTGACTCAGGCTGGACCTTTTGTAGAAAAGAACCGCTGCTCTCTGCAGCCTTCTGGGGACACGTGCTCTGCTGCCCAAGCCCCGTGAGATAGGGCAGGCACCCTGCTTTGTCCAGCCATGCACATGGCCCTGTGGCTCCCTCACACCTGCGTTCCTGGGAATCAGCCAGCTCTACTGTATTCTGGCTTTAGGCATAGCCTCTGACCTGCCTTTCTGCAGCCTATTAGCTTTCTAGTTGCACCCAGATTTCACTTGTCACTCCTCACAGAGAACGTCCTTCAGACTGGAGAGGGCAGGACAAGCTCTCCTCTCATATCCCTTAGTCCCCACGTGCACCCACGCCGGGCAGGGCAGGGCTGCGCCTGTCTTAGCACTGCTCACCTTTTAGTTTCCTTTCCATGTAAACTGTGTGTTTATACCACAGATCCCAGCCATTCTGTTTTCTTGTGCCGCCGTCCTGTGGCTCTAGAATTCTTACAGAGTTGCCAGAGTGTCCTCACTTCCCCTTGTCCCCCTCCCAGCCTTTCTCAGGCATGCACTTTTCCTTCTTTGCGTGAATTTTATAGAGGCTCCTTCTCGCAATTTTATTATATCTCTCATGACCACTTGGTTTGCTTCACCTGTTTTTCTCTTTTTAAAGTAGGTGAATTTTGTCTTTTCATAACATAAAAAAAAAACTTGTACATTAATTTTCCTTCTGTAATCCAAATTAATTAGCAGACAGATACAAGGGAAGAAGAAAACTAAAGCCTCATCACCCATTAAACCTCACTGCTAATACCCTGGTGTATATCCTTGCTATGTATGACATATGGTGGATAAGACCACCAACAGCACCCAGGACCTTGTTAGAAATGCAGGATTTCAAACCTCTTCACTTTGGACCTACTGAATTAGAATCAGAATTTTAACCAGACTCTTGGATTCAGTTAATAGGCAGATTTGCATACATCTCACAGTTTAAGAAGCAGTATACCAGAGGTTTGTATGTGTGTCTTTTTAACAGAAATTGGATCTCACAGAAGATACTGTTTTGTAACTTGCCTTTGAACTTAGTAAACTGTGCGGTGTTTTCATTGGCATAAATTTATAACGTGACTTTAGATAGTTCTGTTAAATTCTACTTTGTATATATCATAATTTATTTAACCATCCCCTCTTGTTATCAATTTAAAATCTTTTTTTTTTCTTTGTATTGCCATTCTTCTGTTTGTGGTCACTGTCACTTGGTGAGGATAGAACATCATCAGATAATTTTCCTAGACTACCTTTTTCCGGCTGCAGACATTTTAATCCATCCCTCCTCCTTATCAACGACACATCCTTTTGTAAGGCACTCTTTCCATTCCAATGCCCTGTGTCTCTGCAGTGGAAACTCCTTCCTTGCCAGGCTCTCTGAGCAGCCAGGAGGATGTGGAGTCTGTTTCCCGCATGTCTTGGCGTCTTCTTCCTCTTCCGCTGAAGCCAGACATTCAACTTACAGATCTTTCTGCCTTGTCTTCCCACCTCAACCCACAGTCTGGAGGCAGGTGTATGAAGTCTTCACCTTGTAGGTACACTGGGCGGCAGAGGAGCCTGGTGGCCTGCAGTCCATGGGGTCACGAAGAGTCGGACACGACTGAGCAACTTCCTTTTCACTTTTCCCTTTCATGCATTGGAGAAGGAAATGGCAGCCCACTCCAGGCCTGGAGACTCCCAGGGACGGGGGAGCCTGGTGGGCTGCCATCTATGGGGTCGCACAGAGTCGGACACAACCGAAGCGACTTAGCAGCAGCAGCAGCAGCAGAACTCAAGCCGGTGGAAAGGCTGTGTGTCAGCAGGAGTCACTTGCAACACTGCTCAGAAGGAGGAGGAGGTCATCAGTTGTCCAGCAGTCGGCTGCAAGTCTCATGCCGCTGACAGCAGACCTCTCGCTCGGTGTCAGAGCTGGAAGGAAGCAGCCCTGGAAGAGGGGATGCAGCCCTCCCTACTCTTGTGTGTTACGGCCGCTTACCGTCTGTAGATGCGAGAAAGGGGACTCTCAAAAGGAAAGAAAAGAACGCTGTGAGCAGAGGTCTAAAGGAGAGATGATGTAAGAGGAGTGGAAAGATTTAAACGGCAGAACTCGAACCACACATCCCTAATGAACACAGTGAGAGGGCAAGTGGGAGAACTGAGTGAATTTTAAAGTGAAGCGAATGTGGCCGCCTAGAAAGGTCTGTAACGAGGCCTGAGTTTAAAGGAAGGCACATGGGTTGGTACGGTTCTGACATCAATTCCGATGTATTTTTTCCACATCACTAAGCCAGTTATCTCAGTTCTGACACTGTCTCCGGGTGCATCCCACAGCTTAAGAGCTGGGTCTGCCGACTTTCCCACCCCACGCCCCTCCCCAGCAGACACCAGTCCCGCATCCAGGCTGTCACCTGTGCTTCTGAACAACTGGCTGTAGATCAGAGGTTCCAGTGACCTCCTCCCTAGGGACCATTGATTTGCTGTACTGGCTCACAGAACTCAGGAAAGATTTTACTAGATGCCAGCTTATTAAGAGATGCACGAGACTTCAAGCTTACTGCTGGATAACCAATGATCTCATCCTCCTCCTGAGCAGTGTGTTATGAGTGACTCCTGCCACACATAGCATTTCCTCTGGTTTGAGTTCTGAGCTATTGGCTTCCCTGATAGCTCAGTTGGTAAAGAAGCCGCCTGCAATGCAGGAGACCCCAGTTCGATTCTTGGGTTGGCAAGATCTGCTGGAGAAGCAATAGGCTCCCCATTAGAGTATTCATGGGCTTCCCTTGTGGCTCAACTGGTAAAGAATCCGCCTGCAATGTAGGAGACCTGGGTTCGATCCCTGGGTTGGGAAGATTCCCCTGGAAAAAGGAAAGGCTACCCACTCCGGTATTCTGGCAAATACTGGAGAATTCCATGGACAGTCCATGGGGTCACAAAGAGTCAGACGTGACTGAGTGACTTTCACTTTTCTCTTCAGCTTATTATAAAAGGAGAGAATTCCTGAACAGCTGGATGGAAGAGATGCGCAGGGCCAAGTTAGGGGAAGGCCCGGGAATGTCGTGCCCTCTCCCAGCCCTCCCATCCTCCCCTCACTTCCCAACCTTCACCAACCTGGAGTTCTCGGAACCCTGTCCTTTTGGGGTTTTATGGGAGGCTTCATTACACAGGCACAGTTGATTAAATCACTGGCCATTGGTGACTGAATTCAGTCTCTAGCCCCTCTTCCTTCCCAGGAGGTTGGGGGTAGGATCGAAAGTTCTAATGGGCTAATCACAAATTGGTTTCCCTGGCAGCAGACATCCATCCAAGAGTTACCTAAGGGCTATCCAGATGTCACTAACGTAGGAAAAGACACCATTGGTCTGCAAGCTTAGGAAATTCCTAGAGTTTGAGAAGCTCTGCCTGGAACAAGCGTGGGGAACAGATAAAAATTATTTCTTATAAATCAGTATCACAATTGACTAAGATTCTTCTGGGGAAAATAAATGTGGCTAGCTTGAACAATGAAGACGAATTATTGGAAATCATGGAATTCCAGCTTCAGGAGTGGCAAGAATCAGGAGTTGTGGGGAGTCTCGGCAGAGGAGGCTGGTACCTTCTTTTCAGAGCACATGTTAACATGGAGCCATCTTCATCTCTGCGTTGGCTCTCACTCTGGGTCTGTGCACAAGCTCGTGGCCTCACAGTGGAAAGTAGGCTCAGCAGACAGCTTCAAGTGTGTGTCAGTGCCTTGGTCACTTCTAAATGAAAGGCTCTGTCTCCCAAAATGAGATTCCTGGGAGGAACTAATTGATCCAGCTGGGATCTTGTGTTTACTCCCAGACCAAACTTTTGTGGCTTGGGATGGTGTTAAAGTACAAGCATGACTGCCCCACTGAACCCTGCCTGTGGAAGGGAGTGGATAGTTCCCAGTAGGGGGTTGGCTAAGCGAACAGTCCTACAGATTCCAAATAACCGTATAAGCAAGGACAAATATGGCTTATAGGGAAGACTAAGGCCCAGAGTGGGTTGGTTTAATGAAAAATGGCAACAGCAATGACAAAAACAGCAACCTATGATCAAACCACAAGAAGAATAAAGAAATGTCAACAAATGTGGAAGACAGAGGAAAACAAAGAATTCCAGGATCATCATTCTGCAGGATCTCTTCAAAGGAGGAACGATAGAACAGACCACCCCAAGATAATACCCATGACCTTCACTCTCACCTGAGCATTCAGGGAACCTACAGGATTAGGGAACATTATAGTAGGCGTTGATATAAATCCCATGCACTGTAATGATTGTGTGACCTCATCCTAAATCTAAATCAGTCCTGAAATGTGAAAGATCAGTTGCAGTTCCTGAGCTGACTTGACTGCAGGTATGAGAAAAAAGTACTAGAGAAGATTCTTGAGAGTTCCTTGGACAGCAAGGAGATCAAACTAGTCAATCCTAAAGGAAACCGACCCTAAATATTAATTGGAAGGACTGTTGCTGAAGCTGAAGCACCAATACTTTGGCCACCTGATGTGAAGAGCCGACTCATTAGAAAAGACCCTGATGCTGGGAAGAATTGAAGGCAAAAAGAGAAGAGGGCAGCAAAGGATGAGATGGCTGGATAATGTCACCAACTGAATAGACATGAACTTGAGCAAGCTCCGGGAGATGGTGGGGGACAGGGAAGCCTGGCGTGCTGCAGTCCACGGGGTCACAAAGCACTGGACATGACTTAGCGACCAAACAGCAGCAACGTGAGAAAAGAGATCCGTGACTACATTATCTACAAGCTTATTACAAGCTTCCAGTGAAATAGCTGCCAGAGAACATCAAATGACTTTTTTTTTAATGTATGTGTATAAAGTAAATTATATATGTACACATATACACATATAATTTCTAGATTTAGAGAAGGTTGTGTATGTCTATATATATAAAGACATGAATAAAGTTTGGGAAGCATAAAAACGTGAAGAAATTACCAGTCCATCAGTACCCGAGGTAGCACTGATATCTGAACATTTTTGTGAGTTCCCTCCCAGACGCTTTTCTCTGAGCTCACATGCGCAGAGGTCTTCTGGCTTTCAGTCCTGTGTTCTTCCCTCTCCTGCATAATTTAAGCCAGTGCCACCCCAGGTCTAGCCTGCAGGTTGATAGCATTTCCATCCCCCAGAAACTTACCAGAGATACAACTTCTTGGACCTTGCCCAGACCTGCTGAATCAAATCTCTCGGGGTGGGGACCAGGCATCTGAGATTTAACATATCCTCATTGGAAAAGACTCTGATGCTGGGACAGATTGGGGGCAGGAGGAGAAGGGGACGACAGAGAATGAGATGGCTGGATGGCATCACCTACTCGATAGATGTGAGCCTGAGTGAACTCCAGGAGATGGTGATGAACAGGGAGGCCTGGCGTGCTGCGATTCATGGGGTTGCNTGGGGGCAGGAGGAGAAGGGGACGACAGAGAATGAGATGGCTGGATGGCATCACCTACTCGATAGATGTGAGCCTGAGTGAACTCCAGGAGATGGTGATGAACAGGGAGGCCTGGCGTGCTGCGATTCATGGGGTTGCAAAGAGTGGAACACAACTGAGCAACTGAACTGAACTGAACTGGGTGATTCAGATGGACAGGAAATGTTGGAGAAGCACTGGCCTATAGCATACGGGATAATGTTTCTTAGTAAGTCGATAAGGAAATAACAGTCCAAACTAATGACATATTTATTAATTACACTGTTGTTCCAGGAAAGGGGAGATGAAAGGAATAAAGTATAAACTTAACTGAGGTTTCCTTTCAACAAGTTGGTTCTCAGGAGAGACGGTTCAGCTGACCTCCAGTTGTCAGCACAAAAACCAGAGTTCTTGTTTCCAGAGCAGGTTTCTAGGGAACCAAGACACTTGTTTAGTCCCACTTCATGGGACTAAACTGCTGCACAGCTTCCAGCACTGCTAGTAGAAGAGTCTCCTTTCCCTTGGGAGGTGGAAGGGACTGGTGTCCCTAGGCCTTCAGAAAGCTGCTTAGATCAGCAAAGGATAGCCTTGTCCAGACTGGATGCTCTTAGGCCTCACGAACTCTTGAGTGTGTGGAATCCATGTGCTCCTCACTCATGGTCCTTCTTCATAGGCTCCCACTGATAAGCTCCCAGCTGTGCTGTTAAGAGCTGTGGGCAGCCGTAGATGGGGTGATGGCATCCTGACACACGCTTTCACTTTTATAGCAAAGCAGTCACTTCTTTTGTTGTTGCTTTGTTTTGGCATGCTGCATGCCTCGCAGGGTCTTAGTTTCTCTGACCAGGGACTGAACTTGGGCCCTGGCAGTCAGAGCACAGAGTGCTAACCGCTGGACCTCCAGGGAGCTCCCCCAGTAGCTTCATTCTTAAAAACAACTTCATTTTTGTCACAGTCAAGGGGACCTGAGGTCATATAAAATCACCTCATAACACAGTGCCCCTCAAAGTGTGGGGGTGTGTGAACGGAGACAAGACGGTAACAAGATGGTACAGAAACAGTAAGTAAGCACTTAGTAAATCCTTTACATGAATGCGGCTGTGACACCCAAGCATGGGATCCTTTGTAAAGTGAATAGCCTCATTGTATTTTAGTATTGGTCTGCAGTAGACTCTTTGAAAAGGAGAGAAAGAAATTCATGATAGCCGGTGACCGGGGGAAAAGACAAAGGAACAAATGAGACTTTATTTTCTTCATTTAAAAATAATATCCAAAAGCACGAGCCTAAAAATCTGGCCCTTGGCCAAGGATGGTTTGGGAATCACTGGTCTCCACTGTCTTTGTCTCTTTTCAGACACAAAGGGGGCGTTTAGGGTGCTTGTTTCAAAGGGGAGCCTGCCACAATCGCAGCCACTTGCAAGGGTCACTTCCAAGACAAATGCGTGCTTGTTTTGCTGGAAGTGAGGAAGCATGAACTTGGGGTGGAGGGATAAGCAGAGCAGGAACTAGACTTGGGCTTCTGCTTGGGAGCAAAGGGCGCCACTAGAGGTGTTTCGAAGCAGGGAGGTGGCATGCTTAGGTTTGGTTTTTCAGTTGAGTGGGCAACACTGGGCACAGAAAGGTGATTTGGGAGGTACTTACATTTGTCTGGTCAAGGGTCAGCGGGGGCCTAGGGTTGTGTTGGTGGAGATAAAGAGAAGTCGACACGTGCGTGAGGTTTGTCTTTTGTCCTCACTTTTAAAAAATGAAGCTTGGCCACATGTGTCAGGAGGTGAGGGAGAGAATTAACCCATTTCTTGGTTTGACTTGGTTTCCTGGGTATCTTAGTACTGATGATTTTTCATAGTAATCAGGTTTCTGTGCTAGTTATTTCAAGGAAAGACAGGTGAATGGTTGGGGTGTTTGTATTGCTCTTGTATTTGCTCCTCTCTCACAATCTGCCCATTGTCACCTCTATGCTTTATCCTTTGACTTTACCTAAATACCTAGAGAGCATGGTTCCGTCCTAATTTACTATAGAAAATCCGGTTATTGGCTCTTTTTTTTTCATACTGGACCTTACAGCCTGAAAGCACAATTATAATCATATTTCCACAGCAAAAAATAACCTGAATATTTAATAGATTATATTGAAAATATGATTTTCCCAGAAATACACAGGTATGAAATCAATTAATTAAAATTTATATTGTTTATTATACATGATAAGTGCTTGTTTATAAGACTGCTAATTTCTGATAATTAAATTCAATGTGTGTGTGTGTGTGTGTGTATGTGTGTGTTGAGACTATCCAGTTCCTATCCAGGGTTATGCAATGATGCTTATAAAATTGTGGTTGCCTTCTTTTTATTTTACCAAGTAAGAACCTAAAACTATATTAAAAAATTTTTATGTCACCATCAATTCAAAAATTTCAAAAAACTCCAAAGAATGGGAAGTAACCAAGAAAATATTATCTTTTTCCTCCAATTACTTTTTAAGAACCAGCTTTACTGGAGGCATAATTTACATATTTAAAAATGCATCTATATTAAGTGAGGGGAAACAAGTAAGAAGGACCAAATTTTAGAAAGTATTAAAACTAAGAAAAAAAACCCAAACAAGTTTAGGTTTTGAAAAATGCATGCATGCATCTCTTATTTTTCTCATCTGATCGTGGATTGGTAACAGTGCCATTAAGCTGGTCTGCAGGAGCCCCTGTTCTAGGAGGGAGCTCTTCTCAAAACAGTTTGGGAGGGGAAGAGTCACTTTCCCTCTACCCTTCCAGATTCCTGGCTGAGACAGCCCTACCCCCATTAAAAGCCAGAGTAACAGGAGAAAAACTATTTTAATTCTGTGAGTACACACGGGGACCCCACACAGATGTGAGACTCAAAAGGCAGCCAGATGATTGGGGCTCACATACCCTCCTGAGCTGAAAACGGCCAGGTGTCTAGGGCTTCCAAGGGGAAAGTGCAGTTTAGAGGAAAGTGAGAAGAGGCACTGTTTGGGAAACAAAGGTTGTGTGCCGAGCAGATCAGTCAGGTGAAGAAGTTCTCTCTGATACTAGCTTTCTTCCTGGGACAAGTCTCTTTCTAACGTACATTTCCCTTACAAAAGGGTAACTATTAATGA
This sequence comes from Oreotragus oreotragus, assembly GCA_006410675.1. Taxonomy (NCBI): domain Eukaryota; kingdom Metazoa; phylum Chordata; class Mammalia; order Artiodactyla; family Bovidae; genus Oreotragus; species Oreotragus oreotragus. The sequence goes on along the minus strand of SJYX01002812.1, from coordinate 239,440 downwards.
TACTCAGCTTTTAGACCTTCTCCGGTGCTGCACTTTCTCAAAAATATCAGCTCAAAATAATAAATATACCAAAGAGACGTGTTTGGGGTTGGCTCATTCTGCTCCCTCTTTGATGGAGAAAATGCAGAGCTGGCCCAAGTAGCTTTTGCTGGGGGCCCAGAAAATGAAGAGTGGTCCCCAGCTGAGGCATGGGGTAGCCGTGGGGTGGGGAACAGGACCATTCGGGGGCATTCCTTTGATCATTCTTTGTCTGCTCCCAATCCACTTTTCTCCTTTTTAAACCTGTTTAGCCTATCAGCTTATCACCGTGGTGATCGCGGCTGCAGGAGGTGGGCTTCTCCTCATCCTGGGCATCGCACTGATTGTTACCTGTTGCAGGTGAGTGCCAAGAGTCCACAGTCTAATTCTCTTTGCCAGGGTCAATTTTTTACCCTTTTAAAAGAATGTATGGGGCGGTTTACAGTATTAAACCCTATTGTGTGACTGAACCATTAAAAAAAGGGAAACGCATGATAGATAGTGCCGCTGGGAAAAGAAAAGGACAGCAAATGGGATTTTCACTAAAAAAAAAAAAAGAATATTCAAAAGCATAAGCAACAGAAGAAAAGGGATTGGACTTCATCAAAATTAAAACTTCTTCACTTCAAAGAACACAATTACGAAAGTGAAAAAAGACCATACAGAAGGGGAGAAAGTATTTGCAAATCATGCCTAATAAAAGACTTGTATCTAGAATATATAAGGAGTCCTTACAAGTGGGTAATAAAAAGGAGAAACCACAGAGCACGTTTTGGGACTTGGCAGAGTGTAGGTTCTTCTGTCTTGGTGCAGAAAGAATTCAGCAAGGTGACGGATGAAAAGTGATTTATGAGAATAGGAAGCTTTCGAGGTTTACAAGCAGGTGGGCAGGAGGGTGCTACACTAAGAATTTAGTGGGCCATAGCTCTATAATCAAAGGAAGAATGGGGCAGGGGAGACAGCCACTGTTGAGCGGATGTCAAGCTTCCATCATCAGCTCCTTCTCCCTGTCACGCGGGAGCTTTCTTATTCCCGCTTGATCGAGCCAGGACTATCGTGGCACTGTCCATTAGCAGAAGGGTGGCAACCTCTGCTAAAAATGGTACACCGCCTCAGGTTTGAGCACACTGTTTTCTTTTCCCTGTATTTTTGTTTTTAGTGTGCACAGGGAAACACGTCTTGGGAATCATTAACTTACTGACCTTACTGGGCAGGATGTGGGTCTTGTTTTACCATTGTTTTATTGTTTGGGGGCATGTCTTGGGCTTGTGTGGCATGGTTTTGTTTCAAAGCAAGACAGCGTGGTTTTGTGGTTAAGCAAAGCTGCTTTCTGGAGTGATCATTAACTTACAGGGGGTCTCCCATACTTTTTTCTTTACTTATGATCCCTTAGTGGGATTAACTATTTAATCACCTATTGTGTTCCTTTACTCTGTCCCTATCAAAGGCAACCAACTTGAAACTGGGCAGAGAACTTGAACTGTCATTTCTGTAAAGAAGATATGCAAATACCCAATAAACCTATGGAAGCATGCTCAATGTCTTTAGCAGGGAAATGCAATCAAAACTGACGGCATCAGTTACCACTTCACAAACACTAAGATGGTTACTAAAACAAACAGAAACCAGAAAATAACAAGTGTTTGTGAGAATGTGGGGAAAGCAGAACACTCATACACTGCTGGTGAAAACGTAGAGTGGTGTAGCCACTTTGAAAAAGTCGCAGTTCTTCAGAACGTCAAGCAGAGTTGTTGTTCGACCCAGCATTTCCACTCTTGTATCAAAAAAAATAAAAACAGGTATTCACACAGAAACACGTACATAAGTTTTCATAGTAGAGTTGTTCATGATAGCCAAAATGTGAAAGTAACCCAGTATCTATCAGCTGATGGATAGGTAAACAAAACGTGATCTATCCATACGTTGGAGTGTTGTTTGTCATAAAAAGGAATGAAATACTGCATCACACTATAACATGGATAAACCTTGAAAATAGTATGCTATGTGCATTAAGCCAGTCACAAAAGATCACACCTGTATGATTCCATTTATTTGAATGTCCAGAATAGGCAAATCAAAGAGAGGCAAAGTAGACTGACAGTTGCCCAGGGCTGGATGGGCGGGGGAAGAATTGGGGAGGAATGGCTTAAGAGTGTGGGGTTTATTTCTGGGGTGATGAAATTGTTCTAAAATTGCACAACCAATGGCTGCATAACCCTGGGTATACCAACAGCCATTGACTTTTACACTTTAAATGGGAAAATTAAGAAGCAAACAAAGATGAAAGGGGTTGCCGGAATATTTGGCAATGGAAAAGTGGCAGGCATGCAGATAAGCAGACAGTAGTAAGCTTGGCTCTAGGCTTCCTGGATAGCAGTGGGACTGGGCTTTGAATCGAAAAGGAAGAAAAAGGAGTCAGTTCCCTTCTCTGTGGTTATTCAGTTAAAGGAAAACTCAGATCTTTGGTTTAGACGGTAATAAATGTCAGGAATTACCCAGACATGACTGATGGAGGGGACCTACAAAAGTAGCAAATTGTCTTTTTGACCATTGACCTGAAGGGCATTTTAAGATAATCTGTATCTTAGAGATCTTCCTAGGGAAGGCTGCAGAGAGCCAGCTGCTCCCATCCAGGGACGCAAACTTCAGGGTTCAAACTTGACCTGTCGTTTACAAAGTTGCCATCAAAGCATCCAAGAGAAACCGCATGAGTAGGGATAAAGTTCTGGGTATGAGACTAGGAGCTAGAGAGATGGACCTTGAGTTCTGCAGGGCACAGACGCCGCCTATCTACTAAGTGCCCTGTCAGGTAATACAGCCATCTGGGGAGAGAGTGTGTGATGGTTGGTGCCTGGGAGGAGGTCGTTGTGAATCACTGAGGCATTGTTTGAGACCGGATGCTCCACCCGCCAGGAAGCAGCCCAAAGGCAGATCTGTTCTCAGCTTGTAAGGAGAGATAGCACCTAAGGCCCGTGCTGGACATTTTAAGATTCTGACTGATGTGGCGTCTTCCCTAGAAAGTTCCTTTACAGCAAAGTGAGGTGGAGGGAGGAAACTCCAGGTTATCTTACTGTCTGATCTGAGGCCCATTACAGAAGGTGAATAAGACATCCTCCAACAGTTTGCAGTCAGAGAACTCTCAATGGTAAGGAACTTGTGCTAGGGTTTCCCTGCCCCGCTGACATGAGGGTAAATACATAGGTGGGCATTTCTGCCAACAAAACATACTGTTTTCATGGTTTGTGAAGTAGCTCTGTTGTAGGAAGGGAGACCCCTTCCAGGGCCTGAGAATGGGCTCTTGCTAACGTGTGCAAATGAACTGTCTGAGGAGACACACATGCTGATAAAGCAAAGGGTGCCTGGGCAGAGAAGGGCAGGGTAAGGGAGCCCAGGAGAACTGCTCTACCATGTGCCTCGCGGTCTCAGATTTTATGGTGATGGGCTTAGTTTCCGGGCTGTGTCTGCCCGGTCATTCTGACTCAGCGTCCTTCCTGCTGGTGCACGCATTACCCAACCAAGATGGACTCCAGCAAGGAGGATTCTGGGAGGTCAGGAGGACATATGGACTGGGGTCTCCTCTCTCCCTGTGGCCTCTCCCAAGTTCTTCCGGTCGGGCAGCTCATCAGTTCTGAGTTCCTTACCAGGACCTCCTGTTGTAAGGTGGCTCTCGCAGATGGCCACTGTTCTGCCTGGCCAGGTGGCGGCTTCTGTCATTGCTTCCCCTGACAGCTTCATGAAGTAGAAGAGCACTGGCCCAGGAGTTGGGAGGCCTGGATTCTAGTCCCAGCTTTGCTAGAGGCAAGCTGTTACCCCAGGATGAGTCGTGTCCTTCACAATTCTAGTCCCAGCTTTGCTAGAGGCAAGCTGTTACCCCAGGATGAGTCGTATCCCAGCTTTGCTAGAGGCAAGCTGTTACCCCAGGATAAGTCGTGTCCTTCACAATTCTAGTCCCAGCTTTGCTAGAGGCAAGCTGTTACCCCAGGATAAGTCGTATCCCAGCTTTGCTAGAGGCAAGCTGTTACCCCAGGATAAGTCGTGTCCTTCACAAAGCCCCATCCCCAGAGCTCCTGGAGCAGGTTGGGAACCCTGGACTAAAGAACCATCAAGCCCTTCCAGCTCCAACACCTTGTGAATTTATGACTGTTTCCCTGGCCGCCCCCACAGTGCAGTGACCTCTGTCCCCCAGTAGAGTCTAAATCTGCTCCACTGCAGCCCTTTTTGTCCTCTCTCCCCCCAGTAATCTGACCATTTGGGTTGGAAGCTTTTTGCATATTTTGTTTACATCCAGTTGCATTTTTATAGGTAAATACTAAAAATAATAACAACAATAACAACATTTCTCAGTGGGCAATTACAAAAAGTATATAGTGGTATCTTTAGGTCTGTTTTTCCTTGTTGAAAAGCTAGATGGTATTTTCACAAATATCATTTCCTCACAGAACTTTTTTCAATTTTTTTTTTTTTACCATGCAGAAAGAATAAAAATGACATAAGCAAACTTATCTTCAAAAGCGGGGATTTCCAGATGTCCCCATATGCTGAGTACCCCAAGAACCCTCGCTCACAAGAATGGGGCCGAGAAGCTATTGAAATGCATGAGAATGGAAGTACCAAAAACCTCCTCCAGGTGACAGATGTGTATTACTCGGTGTGTATTCCCGTGCCCGAGTGACCTCCTAGCTCCAGCTTCCTTGGAGAATTAAAGGGATTCTGTTTTTTTGCTCGGGGATTTTTCTGTTTGTTTTGGTTTGGTTTTTTGGTCACTATGCACAACTTGCAGAATCTTAGTTTCCTGACCAGGGATTAAATGTGAGCCTTGGTAGTGAAAGCGCTGAGTCCTATCCAGCAGGCCACCAGGGAGCTCCCAAGGGATTCTGTTTTGTTGTAGTAAAAACACTCCAGCTTATTAAGGGTAAAAGAGAATGGTGGCCTATACCTTGACTCATACAATTTAATATTCAATTTACTTACTGTCTCTTTGCATAGTATTTATTAGTTTCGACATTGAGATATGACGAGTACTTCTACAGAGCACAGTATGTACTTTATGAGGTTGTAGCAATAAACTTCTTGTCACTGAACTTGCTTTTAAGTTATAGGACTGGAAGTCAAATGATAAAGAACTTAACGGTATTTAGTCTTTGACCCTTTCATTTTTGTCTCTTGTCTGCCATGCTTTATGTCATGTGGTTCGGTAGTTGAAACTGAGGGACTAGGAAAAAGTGTAAAGAGAGTAACTCAGTGTCATCGTCAACCAGCACTTGTCAGAAGATTTAGAAGAGTCAATAGGTTTTTAATAATTTGCTATGTCTGGCCCTGCACTGGGTCATTTGGAAAGATGGGAGACCACCTTGAACCCTTGCTTCTTCTGTTCCACGTTGAGTAACCCATGTCATATTCCCATGCCTGCTCAGCTCTTCTGTGTCACACTGCACCAGCCATAAAGCAAACACAGGCAGGGACACCTGAGCTGGAAAATACACAGCCATCAGGTGATGCAAAGCCGTTAAGAGGTACAGCAATGAAACCTTGCCTGTGAGGGCTTAATCGCTTTAAGCAGTCCTGTTAAAAGCACAACCCCTCTGGTTGCTATAGAGATTAACCTGTGGGTTTAGACTTTGGATGGGAGAGGCGATTCATGCTAAGGAAGCTGTAGTTTCAACAGACTGAAAAATTTGAACCTGGCGTAGAAGAAAAACAAGAAGAAATAAGGGGAAAGATAACCGTAGATACAAAGATCGATCCAGTTCAAGTGTTCTGTTGGTATTTCCACACAGCGTTAGTCGCTCAGCTGTGTCCGACTCGTTGTGACCCGTGGACTGTATCCCAGCGGGCTGCTCTGTCCATGGAATTGTCCAGGCAAGAATATCAGAGTGGGTTGCCATTTCCCTTCTCTAGGGGATCTTCCAGACCCAGGGATTGAACCCTGGGTCTCCTGCATTGTGGGCCAATTCTTTACCATCTGAGTCACCAGGGAAGCCCTGTTTCCACATAAGGGCTTTGCTTTCCCCTTGGTTTGTCAGGCAAGTTCTTCTCCTCTGATAACTACAGCTGAAACTAAGCAAGTGTCTCTCCTGGGGTGCCCACACCCTCACACCCTTCTCTAGAGGCTCCTCAGAGCAGCGCCAGGACAGAGCAGCTGACAAGCCTGCAGCATCACAAGACCCACCTTTGCTGCGTGTTCCCAGGCCATTAGCTAAAGAGTTGTCTTACAGAGATGCAGTCATGAACTTAAATGAGCGCCGTCTTCATTTCAGACAGTAGGCTGAGCAGTCTGTAGAGGCAGAGTCTAAGTTGAGGGGCTCCTTTTGCATTAGGTAGGTAGTCATGACCCACTAAGCTGGGATTTGATCAGAGAGACACCTGAGAATCAGCTCGCCTCCTGCTTTGGGGTCCTAACTCCCTCCGATGGGTGGCCAGACAACCTTGCAAAGGCCAGGCCCCTGTCTCAGCTGGGATGGTAATGTACCACTAAATGCCATAGAAGATCTAAAGCCATTGTGTTGGGGCATCCCTGGTGCCTCAGTGGTAAAGAATCCACCTGCCAGTGCAGGAGACTTGGGTTCAATCCCTGACCAGGGAACATCCCACAAGCTGAGAAACAGCTAAGCCTGCAGGCCGCAACTGTTCAGCCTGTTGTGCTCTAGAGCCTGGGAGGTGCAACTCCTGAAGCCCAGGTGCCCCAGAGCCTGTGCTCTTCAATAAGATAAGCTACTGTAATGAGAAGCCTGCACAGCAACGAAGACCCCAGTACAGCCATAAATAAATAAATAAAATTACTTTAAAAAAGTAAAGCCTTTGTGTTCCAGAGAGAAACACCTTTTTGAAAGTCAAAATAGTAATCAGATAATCATTACTTTTGATAATAATCAAGAGAATAATTAACCCAGGTCTGGGTTGCTGGGCTGCTCTTGATTGTATAATGTTTCTAAAACTCTGCCCTTAAAACATGGGCAAAGGGTGCCAGCTTCCATAAAGACGATCTGGGAGGTCCTGACTTGTAGGTGAGATGCTCTGCTAAGTATCAGTTCAGTTTAGTTCAGTCGCGTCTGACTCTTTGCGACCCCATGAATCACAGCATGCCAGGCCTCCCTGTCATCACCAACTCCCGGAGTTCACTCAAACTCATGTCCATCGAGTCAGTGATGCCATCCAGCCATCTCATCCTCTGTTGTCCCCTTCTCTTCCTGCCCCCAATCCCTCCCAGCATCAGAGTCTTTTACAATGAGTCAACTCTACACATGAGGTGGCCAAAGTATTGGAGTTTCAGCTTCAGCATCATTCCTTCCAAAGAAATCCTAGGGCTGATCTCCTTCAAAATGGACTGGTTGGATCGCCTTGCAGTCCAAGGGACTCTCAAGAGTCTTCTCCAGCAACACAGTTCAAAAGCATCAATTCTTTGGCGCTCAGCTTTCTTCACAGTCCAACTCTCACATCCATACATGACCACTGGAAAAACCATAGCCTTGACTAGATGGACCTTTGTTGGCAAAGTAATGTCTGCTTTTTAATATGCTATCTAGTTTGGTCATAACTTTTCTTCCAAGGAGTAAGCATCTTTTAATTTCATGGCTGCAGTCACCATCTGCAGTGATTTTGGAGCCCCCCAAAATAAAGTTTGACACTGTTTCCACTGTGTCGCCATCTATTTCCCATGAAGTGATGGGANTAACAAACTAGAAAAAGATGGAAATGAGTTTGAACAATCTCCAAGAGAAGGTGATGGACAGGGAAGCCTGGCATGATGCAGTCTATGGGGTTGCAAAGAGTCAGACACAATTGAGTTTCTGAAATGAATTGAGAAAAAGAACCGACTAAACCTGAAGTTATTAGAAGGTAGAAATAATAAATTTAGAGAAGATGTGGGAAAAAAGAGAGAGGGTACAAAAACAATAAATAAAAATCAATGGAAACCATGTTTTAGGGTTTTTGAGAAAATGAACAAAACTGATGAACATAGGTAAAGAAAAGAAAAAAAACAGAGATAATTAGAATAACTAAAATCAGAATTGAAAGAGGGGATATAACATGTAATTTTACAGGAATAAAAAAGAAAAAAATAGGTAATGTATATTAAATAGAAATAATTTTATAAATTCAAAATGAGAAGATTGAATCATTAGTAAATACACTACATAAATTGACTTATAGCTGTCTCTTATACACATCTAGATGTGTATAAGAGACAGGAACAACAGACTGGTTTCAAATAGGAAAAGG
>SJYX01002812.1:214041-231016 GCA_006410675.1 Oreotragus oreotragus | reverse complement strand
CCTCCCTACCAAAAATGCCTAGGACAAGATGGCTTCACTGATGAATTTCAATGAATACTTAACAAGAATTAACAGCAGTCTTCCTCAATATTTTTAAAAATTGAAGATGAAGGAATACATCCAAACTCATTTCTCGAGAGCAGCATTATTTGGATATGAAAAGCAGAACAGACACTATAATAAAAGAACTACAGAGCAATACGTGCTATAAATGTCAATACAAAAATCCTCAACAAAGCACTAACAAACCAATTCGTTAGCATGTAAAAGGATTATACACCATGACCTGGTAACCTGTCTCTTATACACAGAAAAGCAGAACAGACACTATAATCAAAGAACTACAGAGCAATATGTGCTATAAATGTCAATAGAAAAATCCTCAACAAAGCACTAACAAACCAAATTCATTAGCATGTAAAAGGTTTATACATCATGATCTGGTAACTTTTATTCCTGGAATGCAAGGATGGTTCAGCGTATGAAAATCAAAGCCATGGAACACATTAACAGAATAAAGGAACTGAACACACACCTGATTATATCAACTGATGCAGAATTTATTTTTTCTACAATCCAACACTCTTTCATGATAAAACACTCAACAAACTAGAAATAGGAAGCTGCAGGTAGGGAAGTAATAAAGGCCATACCTGGGGAAAACTCAGATAATATCATGCTCAAAGGTGAAAAAACTGAAAGCTTGTCCTCTAAAATCAGGATAAAGACAGAGGAAAAGAAAAAGAAAAAAAAGAGGAATTCCCTGGTAGTCCCGTGATTAAGACTCTGCACTTTAACTGCCTGCCAAGGACAAGGGTTCAATCCCTGGTGAGGGAATTAAGACCTCACAAGCCATATGGCATGGCCAAAAAAGACAACCTTTATAATCAACATGGCACTGGAAGTCCTTTCTACATAAGTTAGACTTGAAAAAGAAATAAAAAGGAATTGAAACCTGAAAGGAAGTGAAAATATCACTTTTGTCAGATGAACTGATCTTATTATGTTGAAAAATCTGAAAATCTCACAAAAGAGAAAAAAAAAATCAGTAAAGATACAGGAGAAAAAATCAGATACATTTCTATACATTAACAATGTTCTGAAAAGGAAACTAAGAAGACAATCTGATTTACAGTGAAAAAATTATCCAAAATAGTGCAGTAAAGTACATGGTGAAAATAGTTTGGAGATAAGTGCAAAAAGAATAAAGCACTTAGGGACAAATCTAATCAAGGAAGTGAAAAAACTGTACACTGAACTCTGAAAATCTTTGCTGAGAGAAATTAAAGGAGATCGATACCAATAAACAGAAGATAACCCATGTTCACTGACTGGAAGACTGGATATTGTAAAAGTCTTAAAGTAGGATATACAAGTTACTAATAACCACACAAAAATGTTCAAGATCTTTAATCATTAGGGAAATAGAAATAAATATCATNTGAACTCTGAAAATCTTTGCTGAGAGAAATTAAAGGAGATCGATACCAATAAACAGAAGATAACCCATGTTCATTGATTGGAAGACTGGATACTGTAAAAGTCTTAAAGTAGGATATACAAGTTACTAATAACCACACAAAAATGTTCAAGATCTTTAATCATTAGGGAAATAGAAATAAATATCATGATCAGATATCTCTTCATACCTGCTAAACTGGCTATAACAGGAAAGAAGGAAGGAGGAAGAAAAGGAAGAAAAGGGAAAAAAATTAAAAAGAAAAGGGCAGAAAAAGAACAATGTAAGAGTTGACTCATTGGAAAAAGACTGTGATGCTGGGAGGGATTGCAGGCAGGAGGAGAAGGGGACTACAGAGGATGACATGGCTGGATGGCATCACTGACTCGATGGACGTGAATTTGAGGGAACTCCGGGAGTTGGTGATGGACAGGGAGGCCTGACGTGCTGCGATTCATGTGGTCGCAAAGAGTAGGACACGAGTGAGCGACTGAACTGAACTGAACTGAAATTGGTCATAATTTTCCTTTCAAGGAGTAAGCGTATTTAATTTCATGGCTGCAATTACCATCTGCAGTGAATCTGGAGCCACAAAAAATAAAATCTGACACTGTTTCCACTCTTTCCTCATCTATTTCCCATGAAGTGATGGGACCAGATGCCATGATCTTAGTTTTCTGAATGTTGAGCTTTAAGCCAACTTTTTCGCTCTCCTCTTTCACTTTCATCAAGAGGCTTTTTAGTTCCTCTTCACTTTCTGCCATAAGGGTGGTGTCATCTGCATATCTGAGGTTATTGATATTTCTCCCGGCAATCTTGATTCCAGCTTGGGTTTCTTCCCGCCCAGAGTTTCTTGCGCTAAGTATAGCTGCCTCCATTTTAAATTCATCAAAATGTAGCATTCATTGTTTCTTTTTTTGTTCTATTAGATTTAAATCTAAGATTAAATTGACTTTTCTTCTTTCCTCTTTGGCCACCAGCCCTCAAGTGTGAGGAATCCTGAACTTGAACGAAATGGACTCTACCCGGCCTACACTGGACTCCCAGGGTCACGGCACTCTTGCATCTTCCCCGGACAGTATAACCCCTCTTTCATCAGTGACGAGAGCAGGAGGAGAGACTACTTCTAAATGCAGAAGAAAGAGGGGCCTCTTGCTCTGACTGCGCCAGGGAAGAACTGCCCAGGGCCCGCTCCCAGGACTAGTGGGGTCATCCCCGAGCAGCCAGCAGAAAGGGGATGGGTATGGGGGGACGTGACCACAGTGGAGGGGACAGCTGGAGCCCCTGGAGGTGGAACTGCAGGCTGCTCACCCGGCACCTTCATTGCTACTGTGAATGTGAACACGGGCCAATCCAGTCAAGTCCCCGCATGACCGCAGCATGGCCACAGCTCCGGAGTGGCTGTTAGTTAGGGCTGATCACTAGGCATCTGTGCAGGAACCCAGGTTTTCCTCAGTTTGCACTTTAGTAAATGCAGAAGGAGGGAGGGAGGCCTCCTTTCGGATTCTTTCCAAGACTGCTCTAGAAAGAAGGCCTCTTCTCCTCAGACACTTCCACAGGACTCTGTTCGGTGATTCATTTACAGTGGAATGCTCTTTTGCTGTCTTCCTGCCCAGTAGCTACGTGCTGAACAGCAGATGCTGAAGGACATGCCACTAGTGTTTGGAGTTGCTGCAGGTTAACATGCAGCCTTTTCACATGCTCCTGCGTCTTCTTGTGCGACGTTCTCCAAACAAACCCCTAGAAGGAGGACCTGAAACTTGTGAGGCATAGCACACAGCTCCAGTTTGTTTTCTTTGGTCAAAGGGACACATTTATCTAGGATTATTCTGTTGTGGTTACTTCTCATGTTACCATTCGTGTCTGAATCAGAGCAAAACAAGTTTCATTTGATTCTAGTTCGAGGCATCCAGCCGCCCCATGGTGAGCCCTATGGGCACTGGGCAAGGACCCTGGGGGAAGGTGCTGGCCCTGGGGGCACTGCGCAGGCTGTGGGCTCAGATCTCTACCCTTGAGGCCGAGGCCGCTGTGTGTAGAGCAGAAGTCTGAATGCAGGTTGGGTCCAAGCTGGTAGGTACTTCACCACTAATGGAAAAGCAGCTGAATGTGATTTAGGAAATGGGCTGAACAGGTGTGTCCATTTTCTGAGATGCCAGGGCTTTGGGAAGCCAGGTATGCGGTTCCTAAGGAAGAAAGGGGAGCTGGGCTGGAACCACACATGCGCCTGCTTACCCCCCAGTGCGGCATCTCTGCTAGAAGCCCTGATCTCGTCCACAGGCTCGGTGTTGCTTGGTTGGTTCAGCCAGCCACTCAAAGCTGTTTATTCATTGAAGAAATAACTTATTTTCTCTCAAACAGTAATTTGTAACTCTTTCAACTACTACGGAGTTCCCTCCTGAAACAGGGGTGTAATTCAAGTTAGCATCGGCGAACTAAAGACTGCTGGCTGTTCAGGGAATGGAGCATCTGCCTGGGGGGAGGAGGCTGCACGCATTTGTATGAGGCTGTGGCGTGGGTCCTGCCAGGGGTGCATGTCCAGTGCTGTGCCTTTACCTGCTGCTGTGGACCCATGATCTTTGTCATCCTGGTTCGGGATGAAGTGAACACAGAAGTAAAATAACTGCTCCCATCCTAAACCTTGGAGTGCGGTGACACCCACACTTCTGGAAGCGGTACAGCCTTTGGAGACCGTTCTAGCCCAGGCATGGTGGTTCCTGCAGGGTTCTCTAATCTCTTCAGAATGAATCTAATCCTAGTGAAATCCTCGTCCTAACGGTTTTGAGTGCAGATTCCTGAGTCCTGTGATTTGCACAAGTCACCGTCACCCCACCGCAGCCAGGTTACTCTTCAGGTGTGATCACTTAGTGGTTAAATTGCGTTCATCTCATGAGACACATGGAAAGAACCCTGCTTTTTGTCAGTAGGTGTGAACTTAACATAGCATCACCTGTTAGAGATCTTGGGTCGTGCCTCTCTCCGTGCAACCAGACATGCCTTTCTGTGCCTCATGGGCTCTCATCTAACTGGAGAGCTCGAGCTCCTAGCCTCAGCTCACCTGAGCCAGCAAGCCGGGCCGCAAGGAGGCTGCTGCTTCCGGGCTCCTGCTGCAGAGCCTTGCCGGCCCCCGGGACCCAGGGCCACAGTGGGGGCCGTCCCCAGGCATACGAGCCCGCCACCTGCAGCTGACATCACAGCTGGCAGGTCATCTCCTGTGCCCGGGTCCAGAAGCTATACTCTTCACCGAATGAAGCGTTCTGTCAGAGTGTGCTGTGAGTTTCAAAGAGGCTTTCCTGGGAGTGGGTTTTGTGCATGTGAAGTGGATTGAGAGTGTTGTTTTTTCTCTTACTGTGAAAAGGGAGGCACCCTGCAAGGCTGAGGTCACATATGCAGTTCCTAGGCGGCTCGCAGGGGTGGGGGCTTAGGGTGCCAGTGCTGGCTGCCCGCCTGCGTGAGGAAGGGAGAGGCCGGCTTCGTTCCTGTTTGTGGTTAAAATACTTACAGAAAGGTCCTCCCTGAGCTGAGAAACAGCTGGTGGGGCAACAGCCCTGGGACTGAGGGGACGGGCTGGATGCACCCCTGGTGACCAGAAGCTCAGGCACAGGTTCAGGTTAGTCAACGCACCAGGAGTGATTCCTGCTCACAGAAATGCCGTGGTCCTGTGTGGGGCCTCACCTGAAGCTGCCCATAAGACGCTCAGACCTCAGGAAAGTGTGGGGCTGCATGGAACCCCCGTGTCATGCAGCGTGCCAGAGGGTGGTGACTCTCCGAGCAGGGCAGTGCTCGCTGGGGCCTACCATCATCTGTGGAGTCTGCGGAAGCTCCAGAGGGTCTGAAATCTGGTGTCTTTTATTTTTTGCCTCATGACCCAGCCTTGCTAAAGACATTTTAGAAAGCCTAAATAGTCCCAATGAGCATCTCACGTGTTCCCACCAGAGCCAGGCCCTGTGCAGAGTACTTGGCCTCACCACACCCTTGTGAGGTGGGCACGAGAGGGCCCATTTCTCGGATATGGGAACCTTCAGAGGGGATCAGTACCTTGGCTTAGAGAGCCAGGACCCATACCCTCTGCCTGGCTCCCTCTTCCCACTGTACCTCTTGCCTCATCTCCCTGGCAGATGCCTCACCATACAATATCAAAGTGAGCTTGAGAGAGTGGGCTTAAAAGTTGTGTTTAGTATTGTTAAGCAGTAGCTAAACTAATGTCATAAAGTGCAAAAACAAAACGTTGAAAAGTCCTTTCAGGTCCTTAATGTATTGCTTGGATGCTTGTGGTCATTGTTAATAGTGGCTGGCTCATGCTTATTAGCAAGGAGCATATTGGTACGTGGCTTTGGATGAAGGAAGTGTATAGTGATGATCTGGGTTTTTGACAGACGCGGCCAGACTTAGTCATCCTTCTGAGTGCTGCCTTGCCCTGTTCCTGTGGTGAGGCTGTTTCCCACATATTGGAAGCATTTTTGTGTGAATATTATCAGAGTCTGGAACGTATGCAGTTGAATGTCTTAGATGCTGACACATCTTCCTCCTCTGACAAAAGTTTGTTTTCAGAAGCAGCTAAGTCATTTAGAGCCAAAATTGCTGAGTGGAGAATGTAATCAAGCTGGTTTATCAGCATTTGAGGTCAAGAACTAACTTGCATCTGTTAAGCTCTTGAAGAAGTCGTTCTTAATGTTGGCCCAAATGAGAGGGCAGCGTCTTTGCAAAGATAAGATGAGACGGCTGCCCATGAAAATGTCTTTGAAGGATGATGTTCATTCAGATATAAAAGTTCCCAGAGTAGACACACCAGGGTCAGTCCTCACATGTGACTTTTTGGAGCCTCCATTAAGCCATCTTGCCCACTGTCGGGGCATCCTGTTGCTGTAACTGTGAATGCTGCTGGCAGAAACAAGAGTGGTGTTCAGGCCAACTGTTCCTGGCTTAGTTTAGTTGAAGGAAAAAAAGTGAAGTGAAATACACCCCAAATTAGGGTTTTGACCCATGGTTCTAAGATACACTGATTTCAAAACTAGAGCACTTCTTTGGAGAGAGGAAGAATGCAAAGTTCAGTATCTCAGTATTTTGTATCTTATTGAACACCACCTTTAATATCAGAGAGATTCTTTTCTGTGTGAAACTTCTGTGAGGATTAGAAGGGACATTCCATTCCTTCCTTCTTGACAAAGCGTCATTCAGAGGTTCTCGTGTGCATTCTTGGAAACAGATACAGTTTTATAGAGTTGGCTGTTGAGTATGTCTTCTTTTTCTTTTCTTGAATCCCCAGAGAAGGGAACTGCTTAAACTACTAGAAAGATTAAAGTATTAAATGTCAGTTAATTTGTTGTGCTAAAGTATCTTTTCAAGCGTGTTATAATCTATCCTATTTGATTTAAAATGCTCGCAGAAAACCCTGTGCAACTCAAGGGGACAATTGAGGCCTAAAAAGAGATATATCTTATACTGGCTCTGAATTCTAGGCATTGTAAAGAGCACATTTAAAAGAAATTGTATGTTAGGTTCTGGCTTTATCTTTTCTTTTTTCTCTCTCGGATACATAATAGTGCATTTCAGGTGCAGAGTTTTTGGGTAGGAAGGATGGGACTAGACAGGGATGGGATGGAACCAGTCTACCTGGGAAACTAACCCAGGTTTCTATATTATTTTGCCTGTTTCTTAAAAGACCTCTCATCAGGGGTTGCTGTGAGTTTTGTTAATGTTTGTGTTGTTGGATATTTGGTTAAATGAAGCCTGTAGCTGGAAAATTAACTTTTTGAGTTTTCACATTGTCCCAGATTTCTCTTTGCAGACCTTTAAACCTTAGCCCCTGGTTGACTGTGTTAAATCCATTATGAGAATGTTATTTAAAGTTGTATTATAATTGCAACCTTCACTAATTATTCAGTACTGTAGCAGCAAAATATTATTTGTAAGAATTTGATTATTTTTATACTTATACCCACTGTTAAGTCTGGCGTTCTAGTCAGGAAAATAATGCAATAAAATCAATATCATTTTCACTGTGTTTTTCTGGTGATAACAAACACACCAGCTCAGAGTACAACAGGTTCGTTTTCATGAGGGCATCATTTAAACGATGGAGCTGCACCATGAACTCTGCTGTGGCAGAGCAGGGGCTGAGTCATTTCTGTATGCTCAGGGCTATGGGTGAGGAAATATGCTCTTGATGATGGATGGATGGGCAGATGGATTGACCTAAATGACGAAAAGCCTACTTCAGGCATAACACCTGCTTTTGTTTGCTGTTCTTTCTGTGTGTTGGAGGAAGTCGGTAACCAGTCTTTGGACACAGAAAATTTCCTCCTGAATGCCTCCCACCACTGGGTGCCCACTCTTCAGGTTTCAGAGGAGAAGGTAAAGTAAGCATACCTGTGCTCTGTGGTGGAGAGACGTTGGAGCTTGAGGATGATGAGCTGTGGGCCTCATATTTACATGGCCAATGAGTGTGGCAGCCATTGAGTGTGGCAGTGTAAGCATTAATTACTTATTGAGGGCCTTTCATGACAGGGATGGATGAGCCTTTCAGATGCTTTGTGACAGTAACCTTGACATTAGGAGACGCCAGTAATAGCAGCTTGGGACATGAAGATGACCTTTTGGCAGATTAGATCAGGGTTGCAGCCCACCAAACATCTCTGAATGGAAAGAGCAGCATACTGCTTTCTGTCCCATCATTTAATCCCCCATGAGACCTTTGCAGAATCTGCTGACTCTGACCCTGTTCACGTTCCGAACCAGCTCAGCCAGACTGTAAACATCACAGCATGTCCACACCCACTCTCCCCTGGGCACTCTTTAGGTGCTGTCCGCCCATGCGCTAGCCTGAGTGCTTGTCCTGCCTATACCTCTGACCTGGCCATGTTGAGCCTTCACCTCAGGACTTGACTTGCCCTGTAAGTAACAATCTAGAAAATATTTTTAGACCCCTGCACTTAATGACTCCATCAGGGCACACTCATTTTCCAGTTGTTTGGGAAGTAATGAAAGGTAAAGGGCATGATATAGAGATTATATAGGCCAGAGTCCTCCGGTCTTGATATTGATCAGCCAGGACAACCTTTAAACCCTCATAACTGGAAGGTGTTGGCCTGAAGCCACCTGACAAAACAAACATGAACTTCAGGTTAGATACAAGAGAGATGCCAGGAAAAAGAAATGCAGGTAGATATTTATAGACCTCATAAAAACTTACAGCATCGCTAGAAGGCCTAGGCTCAACAAGCTGGTGCGAGACACTCCCTAATAGTTTCCTGGATGTTTTTTTCCAGATCGTGATGTCAGGCCTAAGAGTCTGCTCATCTCTCTGAGCCTCAGTTACCTCACCTGATCGAGGAAGTGGGGATAATAAGTATTGCCTCTCCCAGAGTTGTTGTGAGGATGAAAAGGGAGAATTCATATGAAAACACTGTAAACTGCAAAGAAACATACACAGATGGGTTCTCTCCAGTAGGGCCATCTTGTTACCAAAAGACAATTACAAGATTAATGTGTCATTTCAAAGAACTTGGACTTGCCATCAAAGAGTTCTTGTCGTTTCCCCTTCTCTCCTCCAGCCTGCTTCACCTATCATGAAGGGATTACTGGGCTATAAAGTATAAGTTCTATACAAGTAGGAACCCAGACTGACCTTTCAGCATGATATGCTCAATGCCTGGCACCTAGCAGATATTCAGTAAGAACAGGTGAGTGGGTGGATGAATCATTCAATAGAAGAAGTATATGGAAGTTAAAGTTCCTGGAGACCTACCCCCTCTAGTAGCTGCAGGTTGATGACTAGCTGATGTTAGGTAAGTATGTAGCCATAACATGTAACTGAACAGGAACTCTTAACAAAAATCTCTGGTAGTAAACAAGGCACAAGCAGGCATTTGTGGACTAAACACTAAAGATCAGTTAGAAAGCCCTTCACCTGATGAATTACGAAACAATTGGACAATGAAATATCACTCACCAAATAGAAGGAACCAGCTACCTCAACAGGCAGCACCATGGATGGGTCTCACAAATATCCTGCTGAGCGAAAAGAGCCATCTGTAAATGGCTACCCACTGTATGTGTCCAATTTTTCATTCTGGAAAAGGCAAGATCAAAGGGGCTGAAAACAGGTGAGTGGTTCCCTAGAAGTCAGAAGGGACTGTCCGCTGTTCACCAGATACTTCCAGCTTTCTTCCTTCCAGGCACATGGTAACTGCACTTTCCCACCCTCTTTGAAATATGGCTGTGTGACTGGTTTTGGCCAAAGAACTGTGAAGGGAAGTGAAATGTGTCACTTCTGGGAAAACACTTTAAGAGCTGTGTGTGGTGTTCATTTCTCTAGCCTCAGCAGTTGTGGAAATACATGTTGAGATGCAGCCACTATTGGCCTGGGACCCTGAGTGACTAAGAGGAACATAGCCTCTTGCTTACTGGGCTTGGACATTAACGAGAATGAGAGGAACACTACCCTTCATGTGAATTCCTTGATTCTTTGTTTAATGCCACAGAACATTTATATCATTACAGTTCTTCAACTAAGTTTAGGTTTGTTTTATAAAAATTCAAATCAGAAACACTGAGTGGCTCATATTTCCCAAGACTGTCAATTGAGACTTTGTGATATAAGAGATTTTGAACCAGAATAACCTAGATTTCTTTCAGAATTTTCCACAGCGGATGTTGGCAATTTGATCTATGGTTCCTCTGCCTTTTCTAAAACTAGCTTGAACATCTGGAAGTTCACAGTTCATGTATTGTTGAAGCCTGGCTTGGAGACTTTTGGGCATTACTTTACTAGCGTGTGACATGAATACAATTGTGTGGTAGTTTGAGCATTCTTTGGCATTGCGTTTCTTTGGGATTGGAATGAAAACTCACCTTTTCCACTCTTGTGGCCCCTGCTGAGTTTTCCAAATTTGCTGGCATATTGAATGCAGCACTTTCACAGCATCATCTTTGAGAATTTGAAACAGCTCAACTGGAATTCCATCACCTCCACTAGCTTTGTTTGTAGTGATGCTTTCTAAGGCCCACTTGACTTCACATTCCAGGATGTCTGGCTCTAAGTGACTGTGTGGATCACAATAAACTGTGGAAAATTCTGAAAGAGATGGGAATACCAGACCACCTGACCTGCCTCTTGAGAAACCTATATGCAGGTCAGGAAGCAAAAGTTAGAACTGGACATGGAACAACAGACTGGTTCCAAATAGGAAAAAGAGTACGTCAAGGCTGTATATTGTCACCCTGCTTTTTTAACTTATATGCAGAGTACATCAGGAGAAATGCTGGGCTGGAAGAAGCACAAGCTGGAATCAAGATTGCTGGGAGAAATATCAATAACCTCAGATATGCAGATGACACCACCCTTATGGCAGAAAGTGAAGAAAGAGAAACTAAAAAGCCTCTTGATGAAAGTGAAAGAGGAGAGTGAAAAAGTTGGCTTAAAGCTCAACATTCGGAAAACTAAGATCATGGCATCCGGTCCCATCACTTCATGGGAAATAGATGGTGACACAGTGGAAAGAGTGTCAGACTTTATTTTTTGGGGCTCTAAAATCACTGCAGATGGTGACTGCAGCCATGAAATTAAAAGACGCTTACTCCTTGAAAGGAAAGTTATGACCAACCTAGATAGCATATTCAAAAACAGAGACATTACTTTGCCAACAAAGGTCCGTCTAGTCAAGGCTATGGTTTTTCCAGTGGTCATGTATGGATGTGAGAGTTGGACTGTGAAAAAAGCTGAGCGCCAAAGAATTGATGCTTTTGAACTGTGGTGTTGGAGAAGACTCTTGAGAGCCCCTTGGACTGCAAGGAGATCCAACCAGTCCATCCTAAAGGAGATCAGTCCTGGGTGTTCTTTGGAAGGAATGATGCTAAAGCTGAAACTCCAATACCTTGGCCACCTCATGTGAAGAGTTGACTCATTGGAAAAGATTCTGATGCTGGGAGGGATTGCGGGCAGGAGGAAAAGGAGACGTCAGAGAATGAGATGGTGGATGGCATCACTGACTCAATGGACATGAGTTTGCGTGAACTCTGGGGATTGGTGATGGACAGGGAGGCCTGGTGTGCTGCAATTCATGGGGTTGCAAAGAGTCGGACACGAGTGAGCAACTGAACTGAACCTAGATATGAAACTCATCACTACTGTTTATTAGCTGTGTGCCCTTGATGGGTTTCCTAACTAATCTGATCCAGAGTTTACTCCTCCATAAATAGCAATAGAGATCATTCCTAATTCAGAGGTGTGTTGAGAGATTAAATGGCAGTATATCTCTAAAGTGTATCTCCGTGTTGGGATACATCATTTAGCTCTGACCGTGGGATGAAGCAGGCATTGATGTGTGTGTGTTACGGGCATGATGGGCATACTTGAAGCAGGTGTCTTGTTGTTCAGATGTGCTGTGCAGTGCTAAGTCACTTCAGTTGTGTTCAACTTTTTGCGACACTATGGGCTGTAGCCTGCCAGGTTCCTCTGGACATGGGATTCTCCAGGCAAGAATACTGGAGTGGATCGCCATTCCCTTCTCCAGGAAATTTTCCCCACCCAGGGATTGAACCCTAGGTTATGTCTTCTGCATTGGCAGGCCGGTTCTTTACCACTAGTGCCACCTGGGAAACCCTATTGTTCACATAGAACTAGAATATTTATTCCTCCGCCCTTTCCTCCTGCTTACTTCACAGTAGTCGTTAAATTTTATTGTACATCCTTATCATAGTGATACTAATACCATCAAGAAGACAAAACTTGTTTTGGGAAATGTGCTATAATTTTATAATCTGCATAGAACCTGATCTATATTTAGCTCAGTGACAACTAGATTAATTGAGGAACAAGGTTCAGCTTTCCTGACTCTCCACACCCATCACCCTCACCGTGGACTACCTTATCTCTCACTTCCTTATCAGCTGTCCCCATTTCACATTGAGGTTGATTCCTTTCTAAAGACCAAGAAACTGGGATATAGTCATCCTACCTGGGGAAATAAGGACAGGCTTCACTGGTTCTCCTAATACCATAGGGGCTTCCCAGGTGACTCAAGTGGTAAAGAATCCACCTGCCAATGCAGGAGACACGAGTTTGGTCCACAGTTGTCGGGAAGATCCCCTGGAGGAGGAAATGGCAACCCAGTCCAGTATTCTTACCTGGAAAATTCCATGGACAGAGGAGCCCAGTGGGCTGCAGTCCATGGGTTGCAAAGAGCCAGACACAACTGAGCAGCTGAACGCACATACGTAGTATAGACTGTGAGGCCTGGGAAACTTGTCAATGAGTTCATCTTGGCAGTGGTTTACAAATCCTGTTCATGGAGGGATGGTGGTGTTTGTTTTTGGTTTTTTTTCCATTTTTAAGACCATATTACTGTTTGGTATGTAAAGGAAGTCTTCTTCAAAAGGGTTGACTCTGACTGGTCCCACACTTCTTCACAGTAACGTGCAAAACTTGAAGGCATGAAGCAGTATCTACAAGGTTATCCTCTTAATCATGAAAGTGATAGAGATCATCCAAAAGAAAAGATTTCAGGGAACCCAGCGCCCAAGAAAAAGTACTCCATAGTGAAGTCCTGCTGACCAAGTGAGAAACCAAAACACTGAATTTGGAAATGGATCAGCTACGAGGGATACATACTGGATCTGGTTAGAGAATAAAGATGTGGAATTAAGAAAATGAAAGAATTAAGATTTTGAAAGAGAATATAAAGGTTATAGAAAGTAAAAATAATGGAAGTAACAAAAACAGGAGGTATAGGAGAATAAGATGCTGTTTTCCTTATTTTTCATAGCAGATAGATCAAAAAATACTATTTAAAGTTACATAATAAGTTTATTAAAATAGCATATCTAATTATGATTTTTTCATGTTTTTTTCCTTAATCTTGGAGGAGTATCCTTGGAACTAATATTGCTTATGGTAAAGACACATATTTTTCTAAGTTGAATAATTATTTCATTTTCACTTCAGCTGGTTCTTCTGTTAATTCAAATGAAAAACTAAATGTCTTGTTCCAAATGAAAAAAGAGTTTCTCTGTTATAACGTCATGCTTATAAAATTATACCTACTCAACTATCTTTCTCCAACAATTCTCTCTCCCCCACTATCAGTCTCCATGCACGGAGAGAGGTGTTTCACATGTTGTCCTCTAAATATTAATGCTGGTTATGGATCAGAGGTACCTTTCCTTTCTTCTTTATACTTTTCCATGTTGCTTGAATTTATCTTAACAAACATGAGTCATTTTAATAAGAACAATAAAATTATTCATTTAAAAAAGAAAGTGAGGGGCTTTCCTGGGAACTCAGTGGTAGAGAATCTGCCTGCCGATGCAGGAGACACAGGTTCGATTCCTAATCTGGGAAGATCCCACGTGCCATGGAACAGCTAAGCCTGTGCGCCACAACTATTGAGCCTGTGCTCTGGAGCCCAGCGCCCCTACTGTGGGAGCTTGTGCGTCGTAGCCACAGCAGTGGGAAGCCAGCACACTGCAGCTGGAGAGTGGCACTGCTCACCGCATCTAGGGAAAAGCCCGTGCAGCCACAAAGGCCCAGCACAGCCAAAAATAAATGATTAAAAAAGGAAAATGAGGACAAGAATGTGTAACTTTTAGAACTATCAAAAGAATGCGGATGTGTGTATGTATATGTGTGGATTTAGATACAGATATCCTAACAGTTCCTGGCATATTGTAGGCACTCAGTAGGTGCCAGGTACTATTATTATTGTTTTCTTGGGAAGAGAAAAACTTTAAATCCTGACTGTAGTAATTCTCAGTGTTAGTTGGGGTTCTTGGTTGCAGAGATGAGCATTCACTCCGTTTGGTTTATTAAAGAACTGTAGGTGTCTCTCAGAATCTCCAGGAGGGCCTTGGAAGAACAATAGCAGATCATCCTGCGGAAGTGAGAACTCCAGCAGAGACAACTCCTCCACCCAGAGCCACAGCTTACACCACCGCCCCCTGGTACAGTTCTGGTGCTTTAGGTTTCTGCCTCCATCTGGTGCTGGTACCTTTTATTTCCTCTTCTAAATGTAAGTCATGTGAGGAAGCCTCTGATTTATGGTGCTAAGTCCTAGGCCTGCACCCCAAAGACAAGAAAGGCTATGAAAGCAAGATCTTGGCATCTATCTTGGAACAGCAAGACTTGATAGAGATCTGCAAATACAGGCTGGAGAAAGCAATGACACCCGACTCCAGCACTCTTGTCTGGAAAATCCCATGGAAGGAGGAGCCTGGTGGGCTGCAGTCTATGGGGTCGCTAAGAGTCGGACACGACTGAGCAACTTCACTTTCACTTTTCACTTTCATGCATTGGAGAAGGAAATGGCAACCCACTCCAGTGTTCTCGCCTGGAGAATCCCAGGGACAGGGGAGCCTAGTGGGCTGCCATCTATGGGGTCTCACAAAGTCGGACACGACTGAAGCAACTTAGCAGCAGGAGCAACAAATACAGGCAGCGGGGATCAAAGATGCTGAGCAGCCTCAGATAGAGTAAATTCTATCAACCATACCTCCCAAGTACCCCTTATGAAGCTTGGTGAGCCAAAGACTAAAAGGATTCCAAGAGCACTTGAAAATTACTATATATTCCTTACTTGTTCAAAGGTTCTGCTAATTTACTAAAATATGTTTATGTACAGTAGCCCCTTCATAGCCACAGGTTTCATATCCAGAAATTCAACCAACCATGGATTGAAATTTTATTTTTTATTTCCAGAAAGTTCCAAAGAGCAAAACTTGAATTTGCTGTTCACTGACAAATGTGTGTATGTATATATGCATGAAGGAGTATGCTATTCACAGCTATTTTCATAGCATTTACATTGTATTAGGTGTTATAAGTAATCTAGACATGATTTGAAGTATATGAGAGGGAGAAGTTCACTGGCGGTCCAGAGATTTGGACTTGGTGCATTTACTGTTAGGGACCTTGGTTCATTCCCTGGTTGGAGAATTAAGATCTCATAAGCGATGCAGTGCAGCCAAAAGAAAAAAAAATTTTTTAAGTATATGGGAGGGTGCTTATAGGTTATATGAAAATACTGTTATATAAGAAACTTGAGCATTCTCAGATTTTGGTATCTGTACAATCCCCTACAGATACCAAGGGACCACTATAAAATTCCAAAACCTCAGAGAAGGCTCCCCTTATCCAATGTAAACAGTGTTATTAGAGACCTGTCAGTTCTTCGCTGAAAAAGGAATAGAGTTTTTTCTTTTTCTTTGGTTAGGGGTAAGGGTTGCTTTCTGGAACTCTCTTTTTCAATGATCCAGCGGATGTTGGCAATTTGATCTCTGGTTCCTCTGCTTTTTCTAAAACCAGCTTGAATATCTGGAAGTTCACGGTTGATGTATTGCTGAAGCCTGGCTTGGAGAATTTTGAGCATTACTTTACTAGCGTGTGAGATGAGTGCAATTGTGCAGTAGTTTGAGCATTCTTTGGCATTGCCTTTCTTTGGGATTGGAATGAAAACTGACTTTTCCAGTCCTGTGACCACTGCTGAGTTTTCCAAATTTGCTGGCATATTGAGTGCAACACTTTCAGAGCATCATCTTTGAGGATTTGAAATAGCTCAACTGGAATTCCATCACCTCCACTAGCTTTGTTCGTAGTGATGCTTCCTAAGGCTGCTAGACTTCACATTCCAGGATATCTGGCTCTAGGTGAGTGATAACACCATCATGATTATCTTGATCATGAAGGTCTTTTTTATATAGTTCTTCTGTGTATTCTTGCCACCTCTTCTTAATAGAAAAACATCTATTTCTGCTTTATTGACTATGCCAAAGCTTTTGACTGTGTGGATCACAATAAACTGTGGAAAATTCTGAAAGAGATAGGACTACCAGACCACCTGACCTGCCTCTTGAGAAACCTGTGTGCAGTTCAAGAAACATCAGTTAGAACTGGACATGGAACAACAGACTGGTTCCAAATAGGAAAAGGAGTACGTCAAGGCTGCATATTGTCACCCTGCTTATTTAACTTACATGCAGAATACATCATGAGAAACGCTGGTCTAGAAGAAACACAAGCTGGAATCAAGATTGCCGGGAGAAATATCAATAACCTCAGATATGCAGATGACACCACCCTTATGGCAGAAAGTGAGGAGGAGCTAAAAAGCCTCTTGATGAAAGTGAAGGAGGAGAGTGAAAAAGTTGGCTTAAAGCTCAACATTCAGAAAACGAAGATCATGGCATCTGGTCCCATCACTTCATGGGAAATAGATGGGGAAACATTGGAAACAGTGTCAGACTTTATTTTTTTGGGCTCCAAAATCACTGCAGATGGTGACTGCAGCCATGAAATTAAAAGACGCTTACTTCATGGGAAATAGATGGGGAAACAGTGGAAACAGTGTCAGACTTTATTTTGGGGGGCTCCAAAATCACTGCAGATGGTGATTGCAGCCATGAAATTAGAAGACGCTTACTCCTTGGAAGAAAAGTTGTGACCAACCTAGATAGCAAATTCAAAAGCAGAGACATTACTTGTCAACAAAGATCCATCTAGTCAAGGCTATGGTTTTTCCAGTGGTC